>JANBPO010009603.1:15670331-16185910 GCA_024336825.1 Amorphophallus titanum | reverse complement strand
CCAGGTCGGAGAACCCCCCTTCTCCTGCATATCTCACCCCCCACCTCCTCCCCATTTCTTCCTCTGCCTCTCCTCCCATTCCAGAATGAAGGCCGCAACATTAGCTTGCCTGAACCCCCTCCATTCACCTCCCTCACTCAACCCGCGCCATTTTGCCCTGTGCAGTCTCGCTCTCGGCAGAACCCTGCACTCGCCATCGACGCGCCCCCGTGGATTGATCCATTCGCCATCAAACTTGGCAGACGCCTTCCCCACATCCCCTTCTCACCACTACACCCTCGCCTCGCACTCGTGGCCTTGATACCCCAGCCTCATGACCCAAACTTTGGACGACTTGCATTCTGCCCTGCAGCATTGATGCAGGACAGAACCATCATCGGACACTCACGACGCCCCTTTCCCTGCTTCAGAAGGGCTGGCCCTCAACAATGTGCTCCCCTAGTCCACCCCCGGACGATTCAGCACCGGCCCTGCCACCAGCATCGACCTGTGGAGCTCGTGGTTACTCAAGAAGTCACTTTCTGGCCGGCGAGTTCTGTTCAGGACAGAACTGCGCTGTTCATCTTGTTCACGTGGATCGTGGCTCATAGCAGCATCCCAAAGACCCACAGGTGTTCCAGAGGTTCAGATCAGTCCCCGGAAGACTTCCCAAGTGATCCGGCCATCCCGACGGTGACTGAGAGCCTGGAGCATCTGTAGGCGAGCTTGCTGCCTCCAACTCTCGGCAATTGTCGGCTTTACTTGCTTACATCCCCCTCCCTGAGCTTAGCCGGCTGAAAACCCCTCCCTGCGTAGAGGTATAATTATGTAAGAAGCATTAAATCCCCTCCCCGGAATCATCTCTCCTGCATGAGGAGTTGCTTTCTACAAAACAAGTCGGCACAAGCTTCACTGGCACGACATGCGGGGTTCCCCACGTTTCCCCGCTCGCCCTCGTTTTCGATCGGAGTCGGCTTCTTGAAGCCGACTATGTGAGCTCCTCCCTCTCTTCCTGGTCAATTCTGTAGTCCATTATCATTTCTGAGCTCCGCCAGTGACGAAGAGAGCGCTTGTCCCCGGCTACCTAGCTTTGTCGCATGGCCACCGCGGGAGAGAGTGTGGGCGCTACCCGTGCCCCAAGACGTGTGGTCTGCCCTGTTGACACGGGAGCTTCTAATTTTAAAGGAAGGTTCCATCTCAGCATTGCCATCCCCCCATCCAGGAAGGGTCTGGTCCCCGGACTCGACCTTCCATCGTCGAGTCACCCCGGGAAGTGGGACACGCCGTGTGAGCTGGCCCGCCAAAAACGAGTCCGTTTCCTTACTAGTGTGCTTGCAACGGTAGGTTCGAGAGTCATCGTATCCTCCCTGCTGCTCCCCTAGGTCGTGTCACGTGACATTGTCATCCATCATTCTTAGGGCCTTCATGAGAGGTGTGACTATTTTCATATAACGTGAGACCCTATTCCAAAATTTGCTGTCTTCCACGACGTGGCACACATCCAAATAATCTATCTGAGCATCAACATTGGATTTGTCTATATAATCCCACGTGGCATTGTGGTACATGAAATATTTGAGCTCATTCTTATACCTGTGCAAGGACTCCAAAAAAATAAAATTCGACGCAAATCTTGTTGGTCTTGCACAGATGATATCTCGGTCGCCATTTGCATACTCTCTGAACATGTTCAAGATCCTAAGATGGCCATAAATGTTCCGAGTGATTTTCTTTGCTCTCTCAATTGTCTTCTCATTTTTTTCCTTTTCAATGTCTTCAAGTATCAAGTCTAGACAATGTGCTGCACATGAGAGCCAATATAAGTGCTTGCGCTTCTGCATCAACTTGTTCCTAGAGCCTTGTAACTGGCTTCATTATCGATGACTACTTGCACAACATGTTCCTCTCCAACTTGTTCTACCATATCATCTATCAAATGAAACAAGTAATTTACATTCTTTTCATAATTTGATGCATCAATTGATTTCACAAATATTGTACCTTCGATGCAATAAACCAAAAAGTTGATCATGGACTTCTTTGTGGTATCAGTCCCGTCATCACACATAATGGTGCATCCTCTCTGCATCCAGATATGTTTGAAGCTTTCACCCCATTGATAAAATTCTTCAACCTTTCTCTCAAGGCCACACTCGTATATGTCTCGACGTGACGGAGCCTTCAAGCAAGGGCCAACATCTGCTATGTCATCAAGCATAGGCGATAGTATTCAGATTCAGCTGTATGTTCAGGCACACCTGCATACAAAAATCATTTGCAAATACTTTTAAATGCATGCCCTGTAGCTTCAGCTGATTTTTTGACTCCTCTCAATGCTTGCTTGATTTTTGGTTGTGTAGTACTTTGCCTTCTGTGCAAATAGCTGTCCATGGGTCCTACTCTCTGCGGGGCTACACCAGTGTTAGGACGTTGTGGTACATCAGCTGTATTGGAGTAGGTCCCTGAACCTATTGGTGTTTTTCTATTTCTTGGAGTTGCTTGTTCAAGCTCTACTATTTCGCTTAGCTCTACATCTGAATCCTCAGTGCCTTCCTCCTCATCATCATCCCTCCTTCCCCTTCTGCTTACTCTGCCTAAAATCTCTTCAGTATTTTTAGCTTGATCCTCAGCTCTTTGTTCCATCCTGTCTTTTTTGCCCAGAAGGCATTGGCGCATTTTCTTTGTCACCTGTCGGGGACATCTGTCGCATTGTTTGACTTCTCTTATCCCTGCCAAATACTGCTTTCCTTTAGTAATTCTGCCATGTATCTCTTTACCACAATAATGACATTTGACTTTTCTTCTTCCAGCGAGAATCTTGAGGGTCTGGGGATGTTATGTCCACAGTATGAACTCTTACCGTTTTGGGACTCTTACTCTCCCCTTATCCTTTTGGGCTTCTCACTCTCGGACGGTAGCATAAAATTTGCTTATAGTTATTAGGAATAAGTGTCCGACTGCGAGACATTCACTCTGGCTCGTTGGAGAGTCCTAGTGATGAGATGATCCACAAGAGATAAGGGATATTCCCCTTCCAAGCATGGAGTCTCGGCCTTGAGCATCCCTGAGGGAGCATCTTATCCACCTTTTGCTGACTCAGTCAAGGGTGTGCCTGGATCCCTCTCGAACGTTGGGGAGGCTTTCACATGGGCGACTGAGCCAAGGCTCTATGGGCTTGGTGTGGGCCCTTTACCTAGGGTTTATAGCAAGTGGGCCCTCATTAGGAAATTGGGTTGTCACTTATTAGGCCATGCAGGCCTTTATGGGCCTTTGGGCTGTGAAATGCTGAGCCAAGAGTGGGCTCAGAAAGTAGAGTCCATGTTGGGTTTTTCGATAAGGGTGGGAATCGGCTATCATGAGCTATCCCCGTTGTAATCATTGGGTCCATAAATATGGTTGCCCTAACACGTGGGGGCTCGAGTGCAATGATGACATCTTTTGTGCCTGTTTGAAGTCAACTCAGGGTGTGTAGCTTTCCGAGGTGCTTCGAGACGTCGTGGCGGCTCTTCCTTTGCCACTCAGGGGCTATAAATGCCTCTCGTAATTGACTCCTACTCCACCATTAGGTTTTCCCCTCTTTCTACGCCTTCAAGTTCTCAGGGAGACTGCCCATGTCCTAGGAGGAACACTAGAGGGAGGAGATTGCCAGAGCCTTCGTGGAGCTTGCAATGACCACCGCGGAGGCAGTCTGTTCGCTGCCTTCCCATGCTCGCTCCTCAGATTCAAGCATCCTATTGTCTTCCTTATCTTTAATGGCGGAACGAGAAGGGGGCACCCGTGGGGAGGAGGTTGAACGGCGGGCAGGGAGTTTCGCTCCGACGTCCTGCCACCACTTGCGCAGCAAGCTCACGGTAGAGGAGGTAAGAGAGCTTGAAGTCCTATACCAGCTGCCTTGGAGGTACACTTTCTCTCTCCCCAAATCACATGAGTCAAGTTCAGCACCCACCCAGAGTTCTTCTGCAACTATGTTCTAGCCTGAAAGTGTGACTTTCGTCTCCCCTTCCATTTCTTTGTCATAGAGCTACTGAACTATTTCAAGCTGACTCCCATCCAGCTGGTCTCCAATTCTTTTTCCTTTATTTTTTCATTCATCGTTCTCTGTCGGAAATAAAAGTTCCTCTGTCTCTTGACCTCTTTAACGCCTTCTATGAGTTAAAAGAGCAAGCACAGGTCTGGAAATGTTTCTTTTTCCTTCAGAGTAGGAGAGCCAAGAGTTGCATTACCCTCTCCCCTCGGGATTTCTCACACAAGGGGTGAAAAATCTAATATTTTTGGGTGAGATTTTCCAAGGGTTCCCACTGGCCTTTCCTGACCCAACCAAATTTTCAGCTCTTGCTCGCTGTGAAACCTTCGGCCGTTTCTCAAGAGATAGAGGACATCGTCAAAGTCCTCCAAATATAACAAGCAATCGATTGCTGAACTTCTTTCTGAACCCAATCTCCAACGCTATGCTCGCGCTCCCTTGCTTCATGAAGGTAAAGATTCAAGCAATTTTACCCTCGTTAAATAGCTTTTTGCTTTATTATGACAGCTCTGTTCAGGCTGTAGATGTCCCCCGCGGTGATGGAGAAGACCGACCGGTCGACCCAACCGAGGTTGCACCTGAAGGGGAGGAGGTCCCAGAGGAGACAACTATTGATGCTCGGGAGGTCCTTCCCAAGGTAAGGGAGACTAGGAGCTCATTAATTAGCCATCCGAGATAAGGGTAAGCGGGCCCTCACTGGAGAAGAGATGGAGCAACAGGGGTTCAAACAGAAGGACCCTGAGCATGGGTTCATGTTGGCCTCTTTGAAGGCAATGGCCGCCGAGGAGAGCAGGCAGAAGAGGGTGAAGGTTCCCCTCTCGATAGTGGTCCCTCCGAGCGACTCTGCCCAAACCCCGGCACTACCACCCCCCTGCCTAAGGTGCCAATGCCGAGCGCTCCCGCTACTCTCGCCTCCGTCGAAGGTCTAACCAATGACCCCTCAGCAGACCAGCACGGTGGCTGCTATTGAGCCAAGTGTGGTGCCGCCTCCATGTGGTGAGGAGAATGATCCAACTCTTCTGACCCAATTAGGCACTGCCGACACCAGCTTGAGAGGTCTAGAAGAGGCCCCTCCGACATTTTCGCAGTCAGAGGGTGGTCCTGCCCCTCAACGGGGGTAGTTCACCCTTCATAAATCCATCTACGAGTGTTGCCAATCTTTGGCGACTGCCTCTGGCCAAGCTGAGCTTCAACGTTACTCCTCCTAGATAGTAATTGAGAGGGTAATAAAGGGAGGTCTTTTTCTGGCTCAATTGGGGGCAAGGCCGTGGACCGTATGGGGCGGGAAAAGTGCATTGAGGTGGCACAGGCAAAAACTCATGTTGAACTAGATTGGAAGTATGACTGTAATGCCCCAGATTTTATCGGATCATTTACGTGGGTCTCAGAGTGTGTTTTATGGTTTATGTATGTTTTTCCTGACGAGCCTTCGAAACTCTGTGCAGGGTGAACCGTTGCGTTCTCTGATCCTGGGACGGTACCAGTGCGTTGTGCTCTTTTCGAGGATCGCGGAGGTAATTTTTCATATTTTTTGATATTTTCTAAAAATTTCAAATTTTTCCTATTTAAACCCCCACCGAGATTTAAGTGTGTTGTGTTTGTAATCTCTAAACATCTATATGTGTGTGGATCTACCTAGATCCGTGTGTGTGTGTGTGTGTGTGTGTGAGGCTTTTCTTCACATTTCTGTGTGGTTTGGAGCTTGTACACCTTCGTGGAAGTTCCAAACTCTTCACGAGTGTGTGTGTGTGTTTTGATCTTATAATCCTTTATAAGATACTGTGTGAATCCTCACAGATCGTGAGAGGTGGACGTAGGTTGCTGTTGTTGCATCCGAACCACCTAAAAATCGTTGTCTCTTGTGTGGTTTGATTCTTTTCTCCTATCTCCATTCTGTGCAAGCACACACGTAGTTTAAATCTTTTGCATCTCTTGATCTAGATCTAGCACAACTTATCATTTTCACATTAGATCTATGGTCGTGCGGAACCCGCTTGAGGGTAGGATTTCTTCGTTCTTATGCATCTTCATATCCAGACCGCCTATTAAGGATGTCGCCTTGTAATTTGTCAATTCTCATTGTTTCAGGGAGCGCGGAAGCACCTGCCCCCATCATCATTCCCGGGGTAGGGGTGGCAGATGTTCCCGTGTTTATGCCAGGCGAGGAAGCCGCTACCGTGCATTCTCCTGCAAGGGAGGTTGAGAAAGGTAACCCCTGCACTATATTGACATGATTTCCATCCTGTTGGGCTACCTGCGCCTTGATGACGTGGACCCCTTTCTGTTTGACAGAGGCTGGGATGACGGCAGAGGAGCCAGAGATTGCTCCAGCGTCTTCGCCAGCTCTGAAGATGTATTCGAGGAGGGGCCTGAGATCGGGGAAATCTTAGATGCCCAGCCCTATTTTGACACCCCAGGCTGTGGAGGACAGGAAAGATCCCATCTCCCCGGCCAAAGCTGTGCTCGCCGCGATCATGTCTGCATCGGGTAAGCAAGTGGATTATGACTATTCCTCAAATGAGATGCTCTCGACTGAGGGCCCTTCTATGGAGTCGATGGAGTTTGTAACCACTCCAATGCCCTCAATCTTGCAGAGTTCTTTAAGCTTGGTCGTGACAGACGTGAGTATAAATTTGCATCATGTGCATCAGTTCGCGGGTTTCTTCTTCACTCTTTACTGATTTTGGGTCTTGCTTGTATAGGTCCCCCGGGAATTGATAAAAGTGCCTACTTTCGAGGCCCCCGTAGCTGAGGCTGAGACATCAACATTGGCAGACATAGCACTCGAAGTTTCAAGAAGGGCAGCAATTCCTCAAGTTCGTCGGTGAGTGATCAGCAAGTCCCGGATACCCTTTAGCCTGACGATCGAGCTGAGGTTGGTGTCAACTCTGAGGATGGGCGCAGTCGTTCCCCCATCTGTCTTGGGATTCCTAGTGAGCAGATTACCCCCAACGTCACCCTTGCCGCCTCAATGCCTGGGCACTCTCGTAGACATGCAAACACTAAGGGATGTTCTGCGGCACTTTTCCTCATTCCCGCTTAAGGCCCAAGCAGTGGTGGAAGTGGCTCCATCTGATACAGCTTCAAGCTCGGCTCTCGTGCTTGCTTCTTCCTCAGCAGAAACCACGGTCCTAGCCTTACCAGCACATGAGGTGGCTTCCATCCCGAGCCTCGCAGAAATGAAAGAGCCAGAGTTGCCCTTGGCCGAGGAAATGTCGGGCAGCCTCATTGAGGTTCCATCCTCACTTCTGGCGGAGATGGCGCAGGAACTCGGTGTTGTGGCTGAGGCACCGAGCAGCTCCATTCTGACGCTCCCGTCTTCTTCGGCCGTGATTGACATTGAGCTTTGGGCGGCGGTAGACAACAATGTGGAGTTCAATCTTCCCACCGTGCCCCCAGTAGGCCTTGTCACTTTGGATTTCTTGGTGAGGCAGAACCCAACCGTACTGCGGTCTATGGTGCTTGTTGACCCGAAACTCACGTACCGAGGCTTGAGGGCTATCACGAAGAAGCTGACAAAAGCATTACAAATGATGGGTTGTCTGTTGGATGAGTGGTCGCGACGGGTGATATTATTACTGAAATATGTGAACTGTCGTGAGTTTCTCAAGACAAAAGTCCCCAACCAGTTTGCCGCACTCTGCCTGCAGAAGGTCGAATATTTGTCGACCCTGGAGGAGCGGGAAGCCCTCAAGGACCAGCATCAGAGGGCCATGGACAAGTGTCGCGAACATGCCCAGGCCTTGGCAAGCAAGATAACACAGTTCAAAGAATGGCACACCTCGATTGAGTCCGAACTCGAGAGAGTGAAGGCGGCTAAGGCCAAGGAAGCCAAATAATTGGCTATAGCCAAGGTCGAGGCAACTTCCGTGAGGACCCAACTGGAGCATCTTCAAGCGCAAGAGGCCCGACTGAGCGAAATGGTGAACTTTCCATGTGTCGGGATCCTTCCTCTTGATGAGATCTTACGGGGGGTAGACTAGGTGTCGAGCTCCTTTCTTTTACCCCTTTTTGAAATTGTAATGCAAGGGTATGCCCCGAAGTACGTATAGCCCATCATTTAAAAAAAATAAGTGTTTTTATTTTTGGCATCGACTCCTAACTGTCGTTTCTTTTCGTTTTGCCTCTCTTCTCTTCTCGAATTGCATCAGAGTGCGGCAGGGAAAAGGTGAGCCTTAATAAGCAATCTGTTAGGGCGGGCCTATTATGGGCCCGCATGAGTGCACAGGAGAGCGCTCACTCTTTCAGAGAAAGGATGAGGGAATCGCTCCACCACGCCCCAATGAAAGGTCCAAGTCAAAAAATGTGGTTTAGCCCCGATAGGACGGAGGGAAGAGTTTGTTCATTAATTGACCTGGAGAGAAGGTAATGCCACACCACAGCTTAGGGCTATCCTAATGCTTAGTGAGCTCCACACATTTCTGCAACTGTACAATTGAGCTCGGATCATTTAGGCCCAAATGAAGGACTCCACATTGCCCCCCTTCTTTGAAACTCGTACCTGGGATTAGAAATCCCCAACTATTCCCACCACAGAAGGAGTCATTGTAAACGAGTAGGTTAAAGCCTTTGGCCCACCTTTTAGGCCCAACAATCGCCAAGCTCCACAATCCAATCAAGCCGGTCCCAACCAAGGTCAGGGAGTCCCGAGGCTGTATTCCAACATTCCCCTACCTAAAAGCTACAATCGCGTCAGTCCTAAGCGGGCCTCGTACCCCCCATTGCCTAAGAATTTGGGTGACATCTTCTTCGCCCTCATGTCATCCCAGGCTATTTAATTACCCCCTCAAAAGGATTGGGTACACCCCAATGCCGACACTTCCAAATACTATCAATATCACCGCACTCTTGGGCACGATATCTACAATTGCTTCCAATTCTAAGATTCGGTATATGACATGAGTGACGAGGGTAGAATTAATTGGGATGATGTCAAGCTTGCTATTGCTAACCTCAAGAAGCCTAATCGGGATTTGGGCATTGTCCAAAATCCTTTGCCCACCCATCAGCCGCACAAGGACCCGTCAAGTTCAAAGCAGCATGAAAGAGTGAACACCGTGATTGGGTTAGAACCACGTGTTCTTAAGAGAATCGAAATGTGGGGCATTGAGGGCTTTCCTGGCTAGCATGTATGATTTGAGGTAGAGGTCTAAGAGCCATGGGTCGATGTCAACATGTTCGCTCAAGAGTCCTAACCCTGGACGGTAATCCCACCTCCTGGCCAGTCATCAGTGTCTCATCAAGGCCCTCTCACCCTGATCACACCCCCACAATCCCCATTTCAAGAGTCGACCATCTCTAAGGACGTTTGGACAGAACAAGAATGTCCACTGGTTCTGTTAAGACCTCTCGAACCTAAGCTATCCTCACATCCTGCTCCTAGTGCTCACACCGAAGAATCAGCTTCCCTATCATTCACATTCGGGTCCCCTCCAGTAATATCACGGACCCTTCGGATCCTTTTTCTCGAGTCCCAAATTTATTTTCACGAAGAAATTGATTTGATTATACCCAGAACTATTTTTCGGGTCAGGATCCGTGAGTTTCAGATCAGTTTTGGGAGTCCCAGAACGTGTTCCGCGGTTTACACGTGTTTTTCCTGGACAAACCTACGGAACCCTGTGTAGGGCAAACCGTTGCGTTCACCTACTCCTGGATGGTGCCGGTGCGACTGACGTGTCTTAAGGATCGAGAAAATATATTTTTCTATTTTTTCATATTTTATGATAAATCAGGACTTTCTATATAAACCCCATTTCTTTTTCTTTTTCTTATTCATCTTCTTTCTTCTTCTTTCTCCCCTCTCTCCAGTGAGAACCGGCCGCCCCCTCTTTTCCTCTTCTTCCTCCTCCGACGACCATGGCGGCGCTCCCCTCCGGCTATAGACGGTGGTGAGGTGACAGCGTGGCGGTGACAGTGACGGCGAGGTGATCGCGATGGCATGCGGCTCGTGCGAGCTCGTGGGAGTTTGAGGGTTTCAAAGTAGTTTTCGTGGATCGACAGCGATCCATCATGTTTTGAGTGGCCTTGAGGTAGGGTGATGGATCCTTAACTCGATATTTACCTTCCTCGCGATTTCTAGGCCGAAGGGAGGTTGAGAGTGGGTTATTTTGTGCCGGGAAGGGAAATTCATATTTTGGGGATCGAGCGCCCGATCTAGAGTTTTACCATGTTATTTGATGGTTTGAGGGGACCATTGGATGCCTAGAGGAATGGGGAAGGGTTTCCCCTTTGTTTCCCCATCACCCGAGGGTGATCGAGGCATGGAATGGTGAATTCCACCGTGATTCGCTGTTCTCGATTTTTTAGAGTAGAAATGGTCCTAACAGGAATCGTTTCTGAGGTAGGCGGCCCACATGGAGACCGCTAGCTGACCAAGGAGTGTCGACAGGGTACGCGGTCGCCCGATAGACCGTTACCCTCTGCGGTGGCCAGTTGGCCGACCATTTTCCTCATGGAGCCAGCGCGACTCCTGAGACATTTTTGACCATTGAGTTTTGACCATTGAACAATTTTAGGCTTAGCGGTCATGAGATGGTCGTTCAACCCAGTCTGGCGGTCCCAAGGGAGACCGTTTCAGTCTTTAGGGGACACAAGGTGACCGTTTGATCTTCTGTGCAATTTGGGGGCTTGGCGGCTCCAAGGGGGACCGCTTAGCTCCTGAAGCGGCCCAGCAGTGGACCGTTCAGGTCTTGGACAGTCTGATGGAGACCATTTATATCCTTTGAGCGGCGGATGATAGGTGACTGCCCATCCTCCTCATGCGGTCTAGTGTAGACCATCTGTCTCCCTGAGGCGGCCCAACACCAGATCATTTGTGCCAGGGACGGTCCAGAGTGGACCACCTCCTGTATGCTGTCCGATCGGAGATTGTTTCTTGTCAATTCAAATGCCGAGTGAGTGGATCTCGATCCACATGCTGGCCTGTGGTTCGACTGATGCTGGGCATCATGTGGGGGCCATGTGTTAGGGTGTCGTGGGGTTCTGGGAGGCAGTGTTCTTGGCTTGTGTCACCGTGAGTTGGTGTCGATACGAGGAGTGATCATTGTACTTTGTCCGGTCCAGGCGTTGTTCTCCATTGGCTGGTTGCTGTGGGCCTCCTACTGTGGCGGCTCGAGTCCGGGCCGGGAGGAAGAACCAGCTAGAGGGCCTGACGTAAATCATACTCAGTTAGCAGACTGATCATGATATCTATATCCATATATATATATATATATATATATAGCAGGTTAACGGGGTGATCATCGAGCTAGTGCTCGGGAGGCGATGTTGCAGAGAAGCCAAGCATTAAGCTTATAGGGACGTCCTCATTTCCTTCTTTTCATGATCAGGAACTGAAGGGGAACAAGAGGACGGCCCCAAAATCAACCAGGGAAACACACATGTATACATCTCTAGCGGTGAAACCCTCAACATTATAATGGAGAAGAACCCCGGGGAGAGGGGAGATTACTATAGCCCATGGTGTACCAGGGCGTATCTGGCGTAGGAGAAGATGGGCACAGAAACACGCGCAGGGAAACGATTACACGCATGGACAGAGGGAAGATGAGTAGCTGGGGAAGCTGGAAATGGCTCCGAGTATAATCATAGATAACCCATTCAGTGCATAGTGAGTGGGGATATACATACATATAATGTCCATTCTAGCGCCGACACTGTTGCACAGCGCCGTCCCACTGGCCACAAGAGGAAAACGCAGAGGATGGATGAGAAGATATGATGTAGGGGAAAAGTAAACAACATCGATCCCTCAACTCATTAATGCACTCGTGCACATCATTCATTCCACAAATAAGAAATTATATACAAATTGCATACATCGACGCCGACATTGTCGCTCGATCGTCGTTAACATTGAGTGAAAGAAGAGACTACAGGGAGGAGTAGTGAGTAGCAGAAATGGTGAGGGGGGGGGAGGACATGCTCATATCATTGCCCCTCCCCCCTTCTCACTTACATTACAATGGAGAAGAAAACCATATAAAGGGCGATAGACGGAGGAATCACGATGACCCACCTAAGTGAACAAGGAAGGAGACAATATTCTTCTCCGGCGTCGGGAGGCTCGTGTAGAGTGGAGGACGGTGGCGGCTTCAGAGCAAGTAGCTTTTCTCACAAGAAACCCTCCCCTCAGCTGAGTATGATTGGTGGAGACTCTCCCTTTATTCTTCTCTCTTTGTCCCTCTCTGTTCTCTTCTTTTTTCTTAATTCCTCCCCTCTTCTTTGTATATATTCACTTGGTCGAACCAAGTATTGCTTATATAATCGCAGGTTAATACGACATCGCGAGGAGTGTGCCAGGGTGAGTGGTGCCATTTTAAGCGCTTGCATGGGCTGAATTTACGCGCCAATTTTGATGGCGCTATTTTAGGGGGGCATCGGTGAAGTGGGGCATCGTATTAACCTTGTTCGATTGTCGGGGGCTAATCAGCAGGTCCGGGGATGGTTCCGGAGGTCACCGTTGATCATTTATCCTGTTGCATTTTTCAAAAAAAACCTTGACGGGAGGCTGACAAAGCTCTTGGTACGACGTGCGACCTCTCTTAGAGCTTCATGTCTGTTCAGCTCGAAGGTGTGGGTCCTCCACTGACACGGCACTTGGCACTGTGATCCGTTCTCCCAGCTTGGCCTCGTCAGTGCTCAAAGCTTCCTTGTGGGGTGGAATAACACCCGAGATAATTTTGCCTCGACTGGGCGATCATTGGGCCTCTAACGGACCCAATATGGTGAGAAGCTGCTCCCATGTTAGGTAATCGGGGTCTTCTGCTAATGAGCCTCCGGTTCCTTGTTATGAAGGGTCGATGGCATTCTTCTTCCTCCAGAGAATCTTTCATTCAAGTGGCAGGCCACCGGGTGGACCGTTGTCCTTGGTCGGACGACGGGTGTAGTGTATGCGACATGACGGAGTTGGTGCCAGTTCATTGGGCAGACTTGGTCGCACTGTCGGTTGGTTGTTAATTCATCTCAATTCTCCTAAGGTGAAGTCCCTGGTGTTCATTCCAGGTGACTCGAGGCTCCAGTAGCTTGAGAAGACTTCAATATGTTGATCTTCATCGGCTTTTGTGCTTCAGTGGGCCGTATCATTCGTCTTTGTGGCTTGATCACCATTGATCATATTTCGAGTGCCAACAGGTGGGTGGGTCAGCCATGAGTGGATGGCTTGACTTTCCGCCTGATATAAGGAACTCCGATTTGAGGATAAGGTCAGGCTTATTGGGTGTGGGGAGGAATAGTAGGAGGTCACTAGTGTAGCAACCAATGGTGCAAATCGATGTGATAGACTCGACACATAGGTGTAGGAGGTCAAGGCTCCTGGGTCTATAGACTATTGTGGTCAACATGCCAGTCAACTCCATTTGCCATGCTAGGCCCTTATGAAGATCCTCTAAAGTCTCCACTTGGTAGTTTGATTGGATGGTGGTGCAAGAGGAGAAGGGCACTAGTTGGAGCTGTCGCTCCATGGGTAGGGAGTATGGGTGCATGCTTTGATAGATGGGGTCTACCTTGAGCCATTTGAGTAGGGGCCCATCTATGGTTATGGTGCCATATATGAAGGCATGTGACTTTTGATGGTCCGGGTTATGCAAAGTGGGGGAGGCTTGAGGCTCTTCCTCACCATTTGTGTGAACTTGAGTTTCCTCAAGGGTGGGGAGAGGTTCTGGGCTAGCATCTATGCCCATGTGAGTTGGTTTGGGGACCATGTTTTCATCTACCAAGGGGATGGGAAGGTCTTTTGTGGGAGGGGTGATGATGGTCGGTGTATGGTGCACTCGGGGTGGTGGGTAAAGGGAGACTTGGGTTAGGATAAGGAGGGGAAGTAGTGGAGACCTAGGACGTGGTAGAGTTGGGGTAGGGAGTGGGGGATGGGTTGGGTGAGGAGTCTTAGTTTGGTTGGTCTTGGGAGGTGTGTCTCTTATGGGGGGCAATGGAGGGGTAGTGGTGGGGACAGGATTCCGAAGACTCGTCAGGATAAAAACACGCATACATCACAGAACACTCTCTAGGACCCTCGAAAATGATCTGAAAAATATCTAGAAAAATATCTGGGACATTACAGGCCTCCCCCTTATAAGAATTTCATCCTCAAAATTCAAGACAAGCACCATGCCATAAGGGGAGAACACCTGGACCAACTGACGACACCGTTAGAGCCCTAGCCTAACCTCGATACTCGTAAAAATCACGATCCTGAGGGATACAACTAGACAACAATCACGGACAACGCCTCGCTCACAACCCACGACACATTGATCATCAAAGCAGGCACCACGTAAAGAAGTATAAGACTGTCATCGCCTCAAACAACATGAAACCCAACCACGGCACTGCTGCCACGATCTCGCTCACCGAGGACACGCACTCCTCATCACGAGAACCAACACCTGTCAATGCACATGCTCAGCGAACCAACCGAACGTCAGCTTCACAACCAGCTGACTAATCTCATGCCCCGCACCACGGGCAACCACTACTGAGCTTCCACCAGTTAACACCTGGCCAGCCAAACACCCTCAGCAACATGGCTAACTCTGCCAGAAGACAAATTTCAAGCAAACTCCAAGATCCAATCCGGGGAAAGTACATCTCATAAGTAGCTACCCAAGGCCTCGCTGGTCCACGGCTCTCACAATTCTCGAGCCACAACAACTAGCATCTTCTGTCTGTGAAAGACCATCCATTGGTCACCAGATACTCGTCAACAGGAAACCCCCACAGGCCCAACAAGCGCAGTCCAAATCGTGATAGGCCATTCGTTGACCTTCCAGAGACCATTATCACATCTCAATCCAATCTTCACCCAGACACCGCATCCAATCCGATCCTCACACCAACTCTACCCTCTCAGGAGAGCACGGCAAAACCAGATGACAGGATTCTACAATCCTTGATCCTTACATCACTCAACTCAAGCTTACAGGAAAATCCTCCCTTGCTGGTCACAGATTAGGGATCACCATATCCAATGCCAATGTCCCATCAAGGACCTCCACACACAAGCATCGTCCATTATCCAATCGAATGCCATCTCATCTTAGTCTCCTTAAATGGACGCCTGCCAAATCTTGACTCAATTCTTGCCATAGAGCCACAGGACATAACCTCTTACAATCCACGACACACTCCTCTAGAACCGACAAATGCTGCCTGTTACCACATCAAGCTAGTCGATAACGTCGCGACCAATGCACACAGGTCCCCAGAAAATACACATCTTACCATGGTCGACCACTTAGTCAGCCTCACCAGCCACTCACGGCCACCAACCGGGACCCATAATCTCTCATAGATCACTTCTCCAAAGCTCGATCTCATCTGAGGACATAGCTTCCAACACGAGAACAGGACACTCATGTGGCAACCTCGCCAGCACATTTTCCCAACTCTCCATCCAGCTAGTGCCACAAACCATAATGCCTTAAATAATGACATGGCAACAACATGTCTCATGTAACCCAAGATAATCTCATGCCGAGCAACCAATCCTCCGATGCTCAACACATCCTCTACGACTCCACAAGCTCCAATTCACAACACCTTGGAAAATACAACACCAGCCACAAATTCTCTCAAACACTGCCCAACAGGCACGCATCCTTCCGGAGCAACGTCAACACCCTTACACATCACAGAAATGGCCAACGCTTCTCACAGATAGCCACACACTTGCCATAGCGATCGAGCTAGCCGCTGCCACGTGCTCCTCACTTATGCCTGCCTCTGACCTTGAAACCAATAATACGCCCAAACGCTTACGAAGGAGTGAAGAAAATGCACCGAAAGATGCCAAGCTCGAAGGCGACAACACGTACCATAATCAAAACCCGCCAACGCTCATCCTCGAGCCCCAAACCTGCCACTGCCACATGATCTCGAACCAAATCTAGTCCAACCACAACCCAATCCAGGAAGATCCTCCGCTCATCCGAGCACATCTCTCGACCATAGCGCCCGCTCTGCCACCTCAAGCCACGATCTCAATGCCACAGGGGCTGGATAAATCTTGAACTAGGATGGTCAAAACCAATAACAGCTCCTGCAGAGCACACTCACGGTCACTTAACCACGGATAGTCCTCACCAGCCACCTGACCTCACTGTAAATTCCTCAAACGCAGCACCACAGTAATGCTCCTGTCTGTAACCTCTGCCCAATGCTGCATAATCGAGGCCACCATCTCGAGGGGAGGAAGCTCTTGATCTCGATCCTCAGGCCCCATGCCGACACTCCAATGGAAAATGACAACTGTCTTCACAGCGCCAACTCAGCGTACACAGGCTCTTACACGAGAAACCAAGTGGAAAACAAGCATGAAACCCTATGCCAGTTGCCGACTATACTAGACCTTACGGACTCTGATCACTATAATATCTCGAATTCCCATGTACATTCACAACCACGGCTCTGATACCAACTGTAACGACCCAAGATTTGGATACCGGGAATAACTCGATACCATTTGAACCTTGGACCACCGCCCACGAGCCGGAGGGCTCGAAAGGGCTAAAAGGATAGGTGTTGTCACACCCCGAACAAGACAGAAATATCAAGGCGTGAACAGTTATACAAGCCGGTCGATCAAGAGACTCAGATAATGAGTACGAACAATAAATGGACAAAATCAAATCTTTATTTCATAATCGGACATTTTCAACAAACATCCTTCAAGGACTTACAATACTATTCAAACTCGATACATTCATTTATAAGTAGACAGACGGGAGAAAAATTCATTAGAGCGTACAAGACGCAAAACAAGTGACAGAAAAAAAACATTTCATTCATATATAACTGTCATGTACATCATAAGTGAGTGAGGGGGTGGCTGTACAAGTATATCTCTCTAACTCTTGCCACTGTCCTCCTGATCATCTCTCTCATCTCTCCTAGGATGCGGATCCCTAGGAGGCCTCATGGAGCTCTACAAGATAGCACTCCTCTCACCTCGCAGCTCCCACTCAGCCTTGGTGGCACAACGCTCCTCTACTAAGGAGACTATGAAGCTGCCAACAGAGAAGGAGCCGGACTGATGAACACACACTAGGCGCTCTCGCCCCCTCTGATAGTGCTCCTCACTATCCTTCAGCCTCTACTCCGCAACCCTAAGGCCTAACCAGTGCTCCATCACTTGGGCCTCTAGAGCCCTCCTCTCCTCCACATCCCTCTGTGTCTCTGCTCTCCTCTCCCTCTCTCTCTCTCTCCCTCTCCTCTCTCTCCCTCTCCGAGTCTCTCCTCACCACTTGGAGGGAAACCCTCAGCTCCAAGACGTCTCGGGGCAGCTCCTCGGTGTCAGGGCATTGCAACTCCTCCTCCAACCCCGCTACCACTGACACCCAGATGTCACATTCCTCCTCCTCTTGGCCATGCAGGCTAGTGCATC
This sequence comes from Amorphophallus titanum, assembly GCA_024336825.1. NCBI lineage: Eukaryota > Viridiplantae > Streptophyta > Magnoliopsida > Alismatales > Araceae > Amorphophallus > Amorphophallus titanum. Next base: position 16,168,526 of record JANBPO010009603.1, on the reverse strand, counting down.
ACAAATCTCCGCCACCTATCAGGGCCATCCACTTCGCGAAGTCAGTAGAAAGCAACACACGATCAAAATCCAAACCAAGCAAATACTCACCCGAGCCACGAGCTCGCGCTATGCCTCCTCGGCGTGTGCCACGGTGCTGGCAAGCTGCTCTTGGAAGAAGGTGACCTCCTGAAGTGAAACATGGGAGCTAGAAGAGGCTCCCCCTGTTGCGCCGTGCTGGGCACACTGCAAGAAAGGTACATTGACAATTAGTAACTGAACATCAAGAATCCAGGTTTGCAAAAAGAAAAAAAATGCATTGCATAAACTCACCAAAGTGTCTAGCACCTCGCGGATGGTGGCTAGCTACTGCCTTGCATCTGCCAGGTGAGCCCATAGGTTGGCTATGATGGTGTCAAGGGCATCCAACATTTGTAAGCATGTAGGTTAGTGTCACATGCATAGGCACACGTTCATAACAATAAATGAATGCTCATTTTACACTTACCCCTAGTGGTCTCCCAAGCTAGAGACTAGTCGTGTAAGTCTCCCTGTAGCACCGTAGTTAGTCTGCGCTATCCTGCACATGGGACACCACGGGCGCTCTGCCCTACTGCCAGTCCTAGTATTGTGCAGGGAAGCGCTCGCACCAGTCGATGTGCTTCATCTACCCTCGGGTCTTCCGCCTGACTCGGCTAGGAGCCTCCACCTCCACCCACTCCTGGGCCTGTCCCAGGGTCCTCATCGCCAGCCTGAGCTGAAGCGGCTCAATCTCGCTCAGGCAATTGACCCAAAGGTCCCTCCCGAAATGAGCTCGACCTACCCCTACCCTAGGCTGGTCGACATCCGCCATGCCCAAATAGGGCCTCCAGACCACCTGCATCGTCACACATGCATCATGTCAGTCATAACCAAGTGTAAAATAAAATGAATACAAAAAAAAGTCATACCATGGCCTCTGGGTACTCTCTTAGCTCACGTCTCAGTGACGTCAGCTGGTAGAAGTGTGGAGCTGGACTTACGATCGACCTCCACCTTCGAGCTAGGGGCACAGCTGTCCGGCGCCACTGACAGGCCCTCCCCATTGGAATGTAATAGTAACTCCACACCTACATCCATAGCATGTCATTAGCACAATCAATTACATAAACATTTTACCTAGAGGAAGGGTGTGAAGCCACTAACTGTGGCCTCACGACCTGTCCCGTGAGATAGATCAGCCAGCAAGTGGGTGACTAGGGCTGCTCCCCATGCGTACTACCCTACTCGGTCCAGCTCCATCAAGATCCCTAGGAAATGATAGTGGATGTTGTCTCCCTTTGTGCCCAAGAGTAGTTGCCCCAGCACAAAGAATAGGAACCTCCGGAGGTCGCGATCTACTCGCACCCGATCAGTCTCATCCTGGCAGAATGCGGCACGTGTGACTCTCTCCATCTGTGCCATGAACTCAATCAAAGTCTCCCCGATGCGCTGTCGAGCATCGATGAGCCCCAATGCCTCTATGACAGCCATCCGAGTGACTGTCCTGCTTTCTCTGTCACCTGCCCTCGTCTCTAGCCCTAGTAGCTCCTAGGCGCTCTCGCGATAATCGGGAAAGGTGATGCCATTCACTGCCTCCCCGTCCACACGCATTCTAGTGATCCGGACGACGTCCTCCAAACTTGGCATCATGTGCCCCCACAGCATCAGGAAAGTCCGACTAGCTGGGTCCCACCTCTCTCACAATGACTGGATGAGAGGTAAGTCGAGCTGAAATGGCTTGATATGCAGGAACGCTCCAAACCCCATCCCCTCTAGCTTGGATCTATGGAAGTCCAAGAGGCCTCTATAGGCAGCCACCACGAGGTACCAATTGATACGGGTCCTCGTTACGCCCTGCACATCAGAAAGAAAGAAAACAAGAACACTGCATCAGTAAAAAGAAGCCAACTATAACAACAACAATGACACACAGTGCATGGGCAAAAAGAAAGAAAGAAAGAACGCGTCACCCACGGGTGACATTTTTAGAATGTACGTCCACCATCCTAGACGCATACAACATTAATTAAAAAATACACCAAATAATAAAAAATGTAAACACGTCAATCAAGGAGATGCATTCAAGAATATGCGCCATAGTGAGTTGATGCGTATATTATGAATAAAAATAAATTTATAAAAAAAGCCCCAAGATCACATCAAAATCCTGAAGCGGTAATGCATAGAGCCTAGCCGGCAAGTTCTGCCCTTCCACCCACACAGGCACCTTCTCAAAACAATACAGGGTGTGTAAGAAATCACCGGTAGGTAACTCCACCGTAAATCACAGGACATCTCAGCCACAGGGTCCTCAACACTTTGAGTAAAATCTTCCGATATGCACGAATGGGACGCACCAGAATCGAACAAAACTCGAGCCGCACAACCCAAAATCAAAATAGTACCTTCCACCAACTGCGATGCCTCAGCCTCTGCTCTGGTCATGTGGGTCACTCTGCCTCGAGATCTCTACCTCCCTACAGTAGCTGACCGAGTCAACTGCAGAAACTGTCCCTGCTGCTGGTACTGTTGCGACTGTGGTGGTAACTACTGGGGCTGAGACTGCTACTGCTGCTGAAACTCGTGCTGCTGACGCGATCTCTGAGGACAGTCATGCGCCATATGCCCTGGCTGGTCACACCTGAAGCAAACCACTGGCACCGAACACTGTCTGCCCGAATGAGAACTACCGCACCGAGGACACCCGCCCCAAGAACCACTCACAGAACTCTGGCGCTGATAGGGCGTGGGCTGCTAAACACTGCTCATTGATACCTGCCCCTGATCCTTGCGATCTCGATGCCTCCTGTTAAAACCTGCCTCCTTGAACAGCTTCTTGAGCTTCGAACCAAGGGATGACAAACCTACTACTGAAACTGCGGATGGCGCTGGCCCTGAACTGCCTGCTGAGGGATGGACAGTACTCTGCTGTTGCATGACCGTTGGCTGACTAAAACCCATCTATGTCTGGCCTGCACTGCCCTGACCTCAAGTCCTCCGTAAGTCTCTCTCCAATGCCACTGCTGCTCTGCAAGCTGCATCCAGATTGGCCAATCCCGACACAAGTAGGGGATGCCTCAATTCTGGCCTCAACCCCCCGACAAACTGCTCAGTCTTCAGCTCCTCATCTGACATGATATGAGGCACATAATGACCCAACTCAACGAATCTAGCTCGGTATTGCATCACTAACATATCCTCCTGGGTCAGCTCTAGAAACTCGTGCATCCTCTGTAATTTGATGAATGATGGATAGAAAGCACGCTCTAAAGCCGTGACAAACTCTCACCACGTGATCTGTCAAAGGGGACGAGACTGAAACATTACTCCCCACTCTGCCGTCCACCAAGATCGGGTTGATCCCTGCAATCAATGCATAGCCAACACCACCTTCTCCTCCTCAACACACTCCATCGAACTAAAGATCCTCTCCAAATCATCTAGCCACTCCCTGACCACTTTTGGATCGGGCTGCCCGTTGTAAAGAGGCGGTTGGAACTGCAAGAAATCCCTCAGCACGCGACCATGGCCACCTCGAGATGACGAACCCTCGCCAGCCTCACTACCTTACTGCTGAAGAATATACTGATACATGCCTCTGAAAAACTCCTCCGCCCCAGGAGCCCGCACCTCTCTAGCTATGCCTTCTGGAACCGTAGCTCTACTCTGCTCCTCCTGGCCCTCACCTGACTCTCCCTGTTGGGAACGAGTCCTCTTCCTTGGCGCCATAACTCACCCCAACATCAAGGAAGCAATTCACAAATCAATAAAACATACGGTACCCTAGGCCAGTCGCCGACTGTACAAGACATTCATGGACCTTCTGGACCACTGTAGTCATTTCGAATTCTCATATACCTCCACAACCTCGCTCTGATACCAACTGTAGTGGCCCAAGATCCAAGTACCGGAAAGGAACTGGCGCAACTCGAATCTCGGCCCACCACCCACGAGCCCGAAGACTCGGAAGGGTTAAAGGATGGTGTGAGGGTACACAAGAAGATAAAATAACTGCAGAGATAGCACAATAATCAACTAAATAATAAGGCAGGAAAGTAAATAAATAACTAAACTGCTACAAGGTCCAATGCATCTCATGTCCAAAAATAAGTACAGTCAACAGAAAGAAAAAGTACAAGTACATGGGACATATCCCTACTCTAGCAACTGGCGACTAACCCTGGCCGAAAGGACCGCGTGGAACCTCAGAAGCGCCTCCCGACGACCCCGTCTCACCTGAAAATACAGGGGTGAGCCTCATTTTATAGGCTCAGTAGGGATCCCACAGACCCCCACCTCGTACAAAAGAAACAAGGCGAAAATACACGAACAACCACAGAAGGCAACGCTACCTAACGAACGTACGGCAGAATCAACCAACATTAATAAATAAACAGAAAAGCTCTCTAGAACTAATCGTTCCGTACAAACGACCTCAGTCTGAAAAAACACGAGTCCGTACCTACCTGGATATAGGAGCACCACCCACTAGAAGCAAAGTCGGATGCATCCCCTGACCTCTTACACCGCACCTCAGTGTCTTGCTGCGACGCCCCAGGCAGAGACAGAGACACAACAGTAACCAGTACCACGAACAAGGACTAGCTGAGGTCGCGCTCGTCAGCACGGGTCTGACTCCCCCAACCAAGTGTGCACACACAGACCATGCATCCTAGGTCAGATCCTCTAGCTGGTTCTTCCCCCGAAGCTCAGACTCGGCTGCGCGTGGGGGCCCTACGGTAACCAGCCTAACAACCGTCTCTCTCAGGTAAGCCGCTCCACCACTCCCAGGTGGGTGAGCACACGCGTGCCGTAAGAAGGCTACGACTAGTGGACGTGTCACTGGAGGTAAGACCCTGACTCATGGAAACCACCGACTACATTACAAGAAAAATGGTAAATTCTGACGTAATTTTTCGACGGGAATATTTCCATCAAACTCAAAAAAAGCTTCACAGTTGTAATCTCCTTTGTTTAAACTAATGAAGATGAATAAGAGTTTTGGGATGGAAGCCGCCAGCCTTTCTCTGTGGGGTGCGAAGCCTCGGGGTGTGAAGCCCTGTCTTCTTCCTCCTCCTCTTTCCCTCCCCTTTCCCCGCAGACCCCACCCTCGACACCCTTTTCCTCCTTCTTCTTCTTCTTCTTCTTCTTCTTCTTTGTCTCTGCTTGTCCTCCTGCAAACCAAACTGGCAAGCAGCCCTGCCCCAACGCCATCTCCCACGACTGTGGCCACCAGCACTTGGATTCGCCGCCCTTGCAAGCTCACCTGCGATGCCCGCCACCTGCTGGCCCTCGCCTTTGACTTGCCCCGCGAGCCCAGCAGTCTGTTGCCGCTGGCTCTGCCTGAGCCCTGCAAACATCGGCTGCCAGAGTAACCACTTCCACACCCACTGCCAGTCGCCAGGGCACCATCAGCCTTAGCTCTGCCACCAATCACCTGCAAGACTGCTGACGGACCCACAGCCACTGACGCTTGTGGCTGGCCATGCCCGCCCTCGTCCCTGCCTGCTTGAGCGCCCAACTGCCGTCCCCAGCGCTGCCAGGCAGTTACACCAGCCCTCCATCCGGCCAACTCCAAATTCAATCCTGGCCATGCCGGCCCGCGCTCTCGCCGGATGTCTTCCATTTCTTGCTGCATTCGCCTGTTAGAGCAGGCCTTCCCCGGTGACGTCTGAGCAGTGGTAGGCACCTCCCAGCACCCACGTGACAGATGCCTTCCTTGCTCACCCTAGTAGCGGGAGCTCCCCACCGCGAGCCTACACCCTGCCGGTAGTGGCGCTCTGCCGTCGGCTACTGCCTGCAGCTACGAGGCCGCTCGTCTCCCAGCCTTCCTTCCTCTCGGCGCCGCCTGATATCAACACTGCAGGGAGGCTTTCTGGATTGCGTGGACTTGGTTCGTGTGCCTCGCCGTTCAGCGAGTCATTTAGTGCTGGAGATCCGCTCATTCGATTTGCTTATCTAGTATCCGTGTTTTATTTGCCGCCGTTGAGCGTGATAGGACATTCTAGCCCATTATTTTATTTACTACCAGAGTGTGTGCATGTGAGCGACCCACCTGAGGGTGCCAATTTGAGATATTTGAACGTGGAGCGATATCCTAGACTGTGGTAGTCCTACTTATCGTTCGGTTTGATGTTTCTCACTGCGAGGGACGGTTTCCTAGAGCGTAGCTGCTGTTGTTTCATGTATTGTTTCGCTTGGAGTTCGTGCATGCAATGGATTATTTGTCGACCTATTGTAGCGTATTTTACTGATCTCAATTAGTCGCCTAGTCGGACCCGTTTAGGTACGCTGTCCCACATCAATTATATTGAAAAAAATCAATGAGAAGCTTTGTGATTCCAAGTAGACTAATGACTTGGAGTTGTATTTGTGTCCAAAGTAATGATGAGGTGGACTAAGGGAACATATCCGAAAGAGCATCCACAATGGTGTACGACAACAAAATTCTTGAGGACTATGAGCATTGACTGGGGTGATGCATAATAGGGCTGTAGAGAAAGGTCAGGCGCATGACTTGGATTGATATACAAAGTAAGGATCGCTTTGAGTAAGAGAACATCTTAGGAAGCACGTGCGGTCACTGTAGGACAATCAAATTCCTGAGAAAGACCACAAATGTAGTGACCCACTCACGAGTTGAGCGGTAGGGGAAGGCTACTTGATTACAGGAGCAAATATGTGCCTGTATGGAGCTACCATTGTGTCTAGGGCCTGGGTAGGAATGAGTTGGATTATTAGTTGTATATCAAGAAGCAAGAAAAAATTAATAGGCTATAGGATCCATAACTTTTGAGACACCTTTTGGGGACAAAACTATCCAGACTTTGTCTTAGGTGGATAATACCTTTGAAGGGTTGGGACAAGTTATAGTATGTTATCAAAGCAGAACCCACATGGTATGATGTGGGATAGTTTGGGATGAACTAGGCGGGACCTGGTGGACCTATAGTGACCTAGTTGTCAGCTAGGTAGTCGGAGAGGGCGACTTGACTGTTGGAGTGAATGTATGCCTATGTGAAGCTGCCATGGTATGGAACTACCCGAGTCTAAGGGTTGGGATAGGGATGAACTGGATCAGTGCCTTGTTAGCAGGCAAGAAAAAGTTACTTCATTATGTATGTAAACCTTTGATCTATAACTTGTGAGGCACCTTTTGAGGACAAAACCATGCAGACTTGGTTTAAAGCAAATGATACCTCCCAAGAGTTCGATTAGGTCACTACAATAAGTGTAGATAAGAGTGGCATATGAAGGGGCAATAGAGGGGGATGAAACTTGGGTGTAGTGGAACTATGGAGATGCAACGTGCTAGAGGGACAGGAGGCCTAAAACATGGGGCATAAGGGTTGGAGATAGGCTTTGCAGTGTGTGGAGGGGCATGAAAAAATTGAGTATGAGATGTGCGGAGGGGCATGAAGACATTAAAAGGTGGATCAGGTTACCAGGTTACCGTCAATATAGATTTTGGTAGAATCATGAATGACGATGGCGGGCACACTTTAAACAAGCCACAGAAAAGTCTAGAGAAGACTAGTACTCAAGAATAACCTCAATGCACATGTTTTCACGGAATGGAAATATACATAGCAAAATATCATGAGAATGATATCCTTGTACCTTTGACAAGGAAAACATATTTGACAGAATGAGAAAAAGGGAGTGGTCGCATCGTGGAGGATGAGCTATTGGATCAAGTTGACTTAATGTAGTATCTGGGATTTTTTTGGATTTTTACCTGGGCTGGTTCCCTCTTTCTTTTTTTTAACTCTCACCAAGAAAAGAGATATCTAGCAGTGATCGCTGCGCGAACTCATGCTTAGGGACATGATACAACTTTAAATGTTTTCTATTTAATGGAGGGAAAAGGTTCTCTCTTTTGTGGTTAATGACCATATATGCACCTCCTTCGTAAACCCTCGTGACGACATAAGGCCCACGCCAGTTGGTTTGTAATTTGCCACTGGACTTATCTGCCCTGACTTCTCTTTCTTTGACCATAACAAGGTCACCTCTTTTAAACACTCTTTGTTTTACGAGCTTATTATAAGCTCATGTCATTCGGGCTTGATATGCTGGAAGATGTTTATAAGCTTCCAATCTTTTGCCTTCTATGTTAGACAACTCTTCAAGTCTTCTTTCTATTTCACCTTACTCTTGGGTTTGTAAGTTGGTATGCACAACTACCCAGTAGGATGACATTTCAATTTCAAATGAGCATCACAGCTTCTGTCTTATATGCCAGAGAAAAGGGAGAGCAACCAGTGGGAGTCTTGTAGACTGTCTAGTATGCCCAAAGAGCTTCATATATCTTCTCACCCCAATCTCTTTTGCGGCTACCCACTATTTTAACTAGGAGCTTGCAAAAGGGCTTGTTGAATGCTTTGGCCAATCCATTGGGTTGGGGATTGTCTACTGATAAAGTTCTCTAGTCGATATGAAACTTGGTCGCCAACTGGTAGATGGTTCTATTTTTGAATAGAGTGCCGTTATCTGACATGATCTGACTAGGAGTGACGAATTTATATATAATGTAGTGTTTGACAAATTGGGCAACTGTCTCTCCCGAACCTCCCGTAGAGAAATGGCTTCGACCCATCAGGAAAAGTAATCTGTAGCAACTAGGATGCACTTGTAGCCATTCGTGAACGGCGGGAAGGGTCTCACGATGTCCATCCCCTATTCCACAAAGGGCCATGTAGGAGTCGTAGGGTGTTGTAAGTTATGGGGTCTTCTCAGCACTGGGCCAAAGGCTTAGCACTGATGGCATGTGCGGACATATTGGTTACAGTCCGCATACATGGTGGGCCAATAGAAGTCTTTAAGTTTTATATTAGTTTTCATTTTGTCCCCTGCTTGATGGGCACCGCAGAGCTCTGAGTGGACCTTGCGCATAATCATTTTGGCTTTCTTTGGCGAGATACAGTGTAGGAGAACAAAGTTGTCTTTTTCATGGACAAGCCTATACAATTGATCTCCTAACAGTTGATATGATGTTGTCCTACGCAGCAGCTGAACCATTTGAGCCCGATCTTATTCCTCTTCCTTGGTAGGATCACCTTCTTCAATTGCATTGACCTCAAGAGTCGTAGGGTTGGCTTCGTCGTCTAAGACACTTGACATGAGCTTTCTGTGTCTAATGGTTATGTCTAATTCTCCTTCAGGTGGAAGCTTTATGGCGGAGGCCAACTTGGCCAAAACATCTACTTGAGAATTTCTGCTTCTGGGGACATGACCAATTTCAAATAGAAAAATTTTCTCATTGAGTCTCATCACAGTGGCATGGTACGAAATTAATTCTGCTTTCGGACATCATAGTCGCCTATGACTTGTCGTATAACGAGCTGCGAGTCTCCATAAACTTTGATGCATTTGATGTCCATTTCAAGAGCTAATTGGACCCCGACAATTAATGCTTCGTATTCCGCTTCATTATTTCTTAGCAGCTTCATGAGTGCACAGGAATTATGTAGGATTCCTCCTTGAGGAGTCACAAAGACAATACCTACCCCTGATGTAAGGCTTGTTGTACCGTCAGGCTTCTTGACTGTTCGGAAAGCACCATCAAAATAGAGCTCATGGCATGTCAATTGCGAGGGCGAACTGCTCCTTTTGTGGTGGGGCCTCCTCACTTTGATCTTCTGCTCTTGTTTTGGGGCAAGAGGGTTTCTTCATCGCAGAGTCCAATGTTGAGTGGAGAGTCTGCCAGGACTGGGTGTGTCGCCAGAAACTCCATCAATCTATGTCCTTTGATTACCTTTTACGAGACGAAGGTTATGTAAAACTCCATAAGGAGTAACGCCCATTTTCCTAGTCTTCTTGACAATACGGGCTATTTGAGAAGAAACTTGAGTGGGTTGTGTTTTGAGATTTACTCCACCGGGTGGGATAGGAGATAATGCCTCAACTTCTTTACGGCGAACACCAACGCCAAGCATATTTTCTCCGGTGGGGATTAATAGTGCGCGGGGCCAACTAGCTTCCTATTGAGATAGTATAGCGGCTGCTCCTTCCCCTCTTCATTTATTTGTGACAACAAAACTCCTAGAGAAGCGTCCATGGCAGCAATGTACAGTATCAGTGGCTTTCCTTTAACTGGTGCTCCCAACACCAGAGGAGTAAGGAGATACTCTTTGATTGCTTGAAATGCATTCTGGCACTCCTGGCCCCATATGAATGGTGCGCCCTTTTTCATCAATTTCCCAAAAGGTGCGCATTTTCCTGAGAGGTTGGATATAAAGCGTCTGATGTAGGCTAGCCTCTCCCGGAGAGACCTTAATTCAGTTGAATTTCTAGGGGGTGGTAACTCCCAAATTATTTTGATTTTATCAGGGTCTATTTCTATTCCCCGATATCTGATAATGAAGCCGAGAAACTTGCTGCTTGAAATGCCAAAAGCATACTTCATCGAGTTCATCTTGAGTTGAAATTGTCCGAGTCTTTCGAAAACCCAACGCCAGTTGGCCAAGCGATTTTCCTGCCTTTGGGTTTTGACGACCAGGTCATCAACATAGTACTCGTCCAAGTCGTGAAGCATCTCATCAAAAATTTTAATCATTACCCTTTGGTATGTGACACCGACATTCTTTAAGCCGAAAGGCATCCTCTTGTGATTGAAGATCCCTTTGGGGGATCGGAAGGCCTTGTGCTCCTTGTCTTTAATGACCACACGGATTTGGTTGTAACCTGACAATCCATCCATGAACGATAAAACTTCGTGTCCGATGGTCATATCGACCATGGTTTCAGTGATCGAGACAGGAAAATCATCCTTCGGACAGACCTTATTTAATTCCCTGTAATCTATGTAGACTCGGACTTGGCTATTTTCCTTTTTGACGGAGACTATATTAGCGAGCCAAATTGGATAAATACATGGCTCTATGAAGTCTATCTCCAGGAGCATGTCAACTTCAACATTTACTTTGAGCTTGAGCTCATGGCGCATACGCCTTTGAGCTTGCTTGACGGGTTTGGCCATAGGAAGTATTGCCAATTCATGCTCTACCACGAAGGGCTCCAACCCGAACATTTCTTTATAGGTCCAGACAAAGCAATCTTTGTACTCCAATAGGAGTTGTTTGTATGACTGCCTACCTTCCTCGTTGAGAGCACTGTTGAAAATTGGCCGAAACTCGTCCACGTCCCCAAGGTTGAGCTCGGTTAATTCATCTATAGTCGTTTGCCCGCCATCTTCAAGTTACCGCGGAGCTAGCTGCAAATCGATGAAACTCTCGTTGTCGTTAGACCCGACGACGTGAATGTCATAATATTCCAGGTTGTTGATAATGGACGACCAAGGCTGCTCGTCCTGGTCTTCAAGTGCCACTTCTCTTTGATATTCATTTGCGGAGTGGCTAGGCTCCTTGCCAGAGTCAGACTTATTGGAGGAGGGTGACAACCCTATGATGTTGACGAAATAGTAGACTTTAAAGCCTACTTCCTTGTCATGGGCAAGCCTTGTTGCGTCTCTTTTGGAGAAGGGAGGCAGTCGCAGGAGCGATTCCTTTGTCACAAACTTAGGCAATGCAGATGCAGCTAAGGCAAGGATTTGTTTAGTTGAGGACTTTGGTTGATCCCATTGATGAGATTGCAGGGGAGACACTCGATGATTCTTAATTTGGATGAATCCTGATCATATTAAACTCTCAACTTTGTCCTTAAAGGCATAGCAATCTTTTGTGGCGTAGCCCGATATTGGGTGATACCGACAGAAATTGGTGTCTTTGACTATGCCTTCCTTGGCTAGCTTCCGAGGCTCAGGTAGGATTTTAAGCTCCCGTGCCTTGCAAAATTCAAACAATAACTCAGTATGCGCCTTGATGAAGGAATATGGCGTCTCCATCCGTTGTGCCAACGTTATAACAGGAGACTTTCCCTTGGCCTCAACTTCATTCCCCGAAGATGAAGAAGAGCTCTTCACAGTAAACGAGGATCTCACCAAGCTGCACCGACTGAACATACAAGCTAGTACTGCCAATACCAAGCCAGCTCGGCTAGAAAGGTGGGAGATTAATTTTGAAGCCAACCTCATTAGTTGGGCAATTGACAAAAGCATCTCCCCACCTTCTACATGCATGCAACTCACATTCCAAAGGGAAGAGCACAAAGTCGAGCAATTAAAGACGTTCATCGTCACATATTAAATAAAATGGAAAAACAATAGTAATAAGGCCCTCAAGCCCATCATTTTTACAAAGGAGATTTAATACCTCAAGGTTCACCCGTCGATGACTTCGACTGGAGTGCGATGCCTAAGAATGCCCCCAAACTCGTCCAAGAAATGGACGATATGCCCGAATATATTAAAGAAATGTGCCGGAAGTAGAACATCCCGCAAATACAGGAAACTTCTTGACGCAACTACTTTCGACAATTGTGGTATCTCTCACAAGTCAAGGGGCAGCTCCCTTTCCCCAAGAATGATAAAAGAGGGCTTGGGTATGACCCGGAAGCAGACTTTAAAATCTATTGTGCCGTCAACACCATAGGGTTGTCACCCTGTGCCAACAACTCAAACCCCGACCAGGAGGCCAGCGCCTGCACAAGTGAATATCAACAGGCATTAGCATCTGAAAGCCACAATGGTCAAGTTTAGTCGTCTGTTATTGGCAACTTGGGGCGCTATGACGTTCATGTTGCTGGCTAGGACGATGAAGAAGATTTTATCATATTACGGCCACCTCCACAAAAACTTGAAGATGCCGGGCAAGCGGCTCTAGACAAATTAGCTAGACTAGACCTTGGGAAGCCAGATGACTCCACGTCAATCACACTAATGCCTCCTGTTATAATTTGGATGATAGGAAGCACTTCAACTCGATGGCATGATAATGTAGAATGTTGCCTTAGCTAGTCTACGACGTGTGAGCGTCGATAATGTAGAATGTGGCCTTAGTGACAAAATTGTCCATGGTCAATTCCACTTCTACTTTGCCCAATGCGTCCTCCAAATTCTGAGTGAATCCCGAGATTCTGACGTCGTTGACCCTTTGCAAATAAGGCACGAGCAATAAAGACTTGAAGATCTTAAGGGACATTATATTAACAGATGACCCAGGGTCTACCAGAATGCAGTTCAGTTCATGGCCATTTATCTTCCCTTACATACATAGAGGACGATTGTAGCAGGGGGAAGACAGCAGCATGTCTTTATCTGTGAAGGTGACAATAATCGGCAAGACAGCACACCTGAGATGGCACCGAGTGATACTAGCTCACCTGAAGCCTCAACACAGCTAGCCATGCCCCGAATAATACCTGATCATGCAGGAGACATTCTCCCTCAATCGCTTCAACATACAGTCCCCTGAGCATGTCAGGGGCAATTAAAGCGTCTCGGACAATGGTGCCAAGGAGACCGCATGTGCAGCCGGTTACCCTGTACCCGAGTCCAAAAGGTCTGACGACAATGGACAAGCCAAGGGCGGAACAAACAATGAGTATGAAGACGGCGGAGGAAGGAGTCACCGAGGCCGAATTACAAGCAACCAAACAAAAAGATAATGAGTCCGCCATAGACTACATAAGAAGATGGAGGAATCTCCGTGAAAGGTGTAGGCATCCGCCAAGTTATGAAGACTCTGCTCATAACAAATTTTATCGTTTTGGCTATGATTTTTTTTTTGATAGTGGATAGTACCACCGCTATAGGGATGAGGGGAGTGCTCCCACACAACTCCTAAATACAAAAGGCGACAGACGACACTGTCCCAGGAGCAAAACGAAAGAGAAAATTAAACCACCTAGCCACTGTAAGTTGGCCCCCTACCAAGCACAACAGGAGACGCTATAGGCCGACCACCATACTATGCCTTCTGCACCGCTCTAACCAGGAACCCCAAAAAATCACTCTAAAAGCTGAAAAGTCAAGATGTGATGTGCCGAAATAAGCAGTGTTAATATGCCCCCTCGTCCCAGATCAAAAGAGCAACACTCATATCTTCCGGCCTCGTCTCTTTCTGTTCCCCCTCTTCTACTATTTTTGTTTTTTTTCCTCCTTGGCCTTCCTTGCTATATTTGTTTGCCACCTTCGTTGGATTCTACAGAAGATAGACCTTAAGTCTTTATCTACACCCTCACAAGACACGCCAATCAGACTAGTAGTCTCTCTAGCTCGAGTCTCCATAAAACTCTTCACATTAGCTAAGATTTCTTTTACCTCCATCTTCCCGAGGGCCTCCTCTCCCTCCCTATCAACACTCATGCCCCCTTGATTGGCGTCCTTGATTAGAGCCACTTCCGCGCAAAGAAGCATATCCTTTGGCTCCATGGGCGGGGGAGGCAATACTAGGATTGGTTGTTGACTGAGTCCTTCTAGAAGCGAAACAATCGCCTCTCCCTTTGCCTCCACCATGAGGTATCCCTTCAGAAGACAAGTCCCTTCCTCCAAAGATGCCATCGGTTGGGGCTTCCAGCGTGCAAACCACAGCCCCTCCCTCAAGGGCCAGAGGAGCCTGTTTGTACTGCATGTCGAACAGGAAGGAGAGGAGAGCTAGGGCCTCTAGGGCTCCCTTCCCTCTCCTCTCTACCACTAAAGCCCTCGCCTATGGAAGGGACGGCAGTTGGAGGTGCCCCCGCCTCTATCGAAGAGCCGCTTGGTTGACTGCAAGTGCCGACGGGAACTTCACCCTCCTAAGTCTACCCGATAGGCTCGTCAGGGGCTATTGGTGCACCCACCTGCCTCAGAGAACCTCCAGATCGACAACCAACCTCGACGGGAGCCTCAGTGCAGATAGCCGACACCGATGGCTCTGTATCGGCTCCCCCTGGGTCGACGACACCGGGATGGCCCGGAGTAGAAACTTGTGCGATCTCCCCACCGGAACCAGCAAGACGGACTAGGCCACCTGTAGCCTCCCATTGGGCTCGGCCCTGTACCTTGTGCGCCACCACCCTGCGCCATTGGCGGGTGCCAGAGTCGCCGCTAGCATGACTAGAGGGCGGCCGCCTGCCGGTCTAGCGGGAACGATGGCATCCTTCTCATAATGCTGGCCGCCTACTGGGTGGTGCTACAGGGACCGATGGGTGGGTCTTGACCAATGGGTGGGTAGGCATAACGTTCCCATCGGGTCTGCCAAAGTCCACAGAAGACCCGCTTAAAGCGGGTAAGTCACGGGTTGCCCGGAGGTTACCCGAACGGCCCGAAACACCACCATCTGACTGGGTCCAATGCAAAAAGCATTGGGCAGCAGATTCTAAATTTGAATCCCCGTCACCCCTTCATCTTCAACCTCGGGCACTGTCTGCTGAAATGCCAATCCTCCCTCTGAAGCCCTTTCAGCTGCCAGGACAGAGATCTGACAGCAAACGGTTCCCTGCCAACGGCAAAGGTGGCAACCTTTGGTGTCGCCAACTTGCTGAAGGTGACGATGGAAATGCCCACCACCGTACAGGATCCTGCTGGCACGAACTGTATACTCTGGCCACCACCTAGCCGAAAACTTTGAGGAGGAAGGAGAGGCCCACCTCGTCACACAAAATGAGGGGTTAACCCCTCCACTCGGACGTGTAGAGAGGGAGCCCTAGGGCTAGGAATAGCACCCCTCCCCCAAGACCAACATTGGAGATGGAGCAAGACCCTGCCAGACGCAACAAGCCCCGCATCCATCACTGCTGACGCGTCTGTCTCCTGTTGTCCAACCACCAGGAAGCCTGATCTTGCCACCTGTAAGACCTCTCACTTGCCTCCACTTGCTCTTCTCCCTTCCAGAAGGGAACAAACTAAGACCAAATCCGCCACGCCGGCCACCAGATTGACCCAGATGCATCTCCTCAACTACTCCATCCGGTTTGGGAGGATCTTAACATGGGTCTCCCCTGCCTCCCACCACCATCCCCCTACCTCCTCCTCCTGCCGAGGTGGCACACTTGCCCAAATGACATCCACCAAAGACCGACCGTCTAATGGCCCTCCCCACCGGCAGAATCTCTTGATGTGGCCGACCCTCCTGCAGCGGTACCACACCCTACGGCCAGAAGGCCACGTGACCCCAGCCTGGCCTACAACTCCTCTAGAGAAAGGGCCCCCTGACCCTTCATGAGTGAAAACCGTCCCAACCGGAGACCCTCGACGTGAAGTGACACCTAAGGACGACTTCTAGCGCATGGCCGCGCCAGGAGGCTATCCCTGCACCAAGCTCTCTCCGGAGTCTCTCATTCTAGAAGCGGCTAGAGAGAGAGAGAGTTTTACTTTACTGTATCTTTTTGGCTATGAAATTGATATCATAGGTGTGAGACTAATCTGTTTAGGTGATTAGAACCTATTTTTGTGATTTTGACTCATGGTTTGTTCCACATATTAATTTCTTAATTGTTTTCTGAATTTAGGCCGTCGATTCAGGTGCATTTCTCATTTCTTGCTCTTATTTTCTCAAATCTTAAGTAATTGAAATCAAGCTACTCTCAATGGCAAGTAGAGTGAAATATGAAATGCACAAGAGCAAGTATGAATCACACACGAGATAAGAGTTTTTAGGTGGTTCGATCTCTATCCAGAGATCTCCATCCACCCCTTACTCAACTAAGTAAGGATTACTGCTGTCACACAGCTTGGAAATCGCTGATCCACAGCTTTGGGGATAGAAATCTCTACACTCCGCTGAGCCTTACAGCTTGCTATACGTGGAACACCCTCGCCGGATGAGCACCACAGCTTGCTCTGCTGATTTACAGCTTACAGGAGATATGAAAAGAAAAATACAGAATCAAAGAAATCAGAAATCAGAAATGGAAATGAGAAAGATGTAGCTCTTCAATCGAGCGAATTGACTCTGGATTTGATCCATAAGTCAGTAGAAAAGACTCCCTCAAACTCTCTTCTCACTCTGACCAACCCTCCAATCTACGATACTCTGCTTTCTTCTTTAACTCTTTCCTCTCCGGAGCTCTGGCTTTTCTCACTTTCTCTCTATCTCTTCTTCTACTTTACTAGGTTCTTCTCTTGATGTCTTCTTGTCTCATCATCCTCAGAGATCCCTCTCCTTTTTATAGCAGAGAATCAGATAGGGTGGACCCTACTAGATTCTCTCCTAGCGCGTGGGAAACACATTCTAGCCCAAACGAGTCTTCTGGAGAATTCTTAGCCACGTGTCAGAAGTTGAGGTTGTGACAATCCACGTGGCATCATCTCTCTGGGACTATCTGCTTTGGATCATGTGCCCAATCATATGCTAACTAACTTCACACACGACCTTTGCCATCATACCTGGGATTACATGCTCACTTAAGTAGTTGAGGCTTCTACCCTTCAGATGTTCGATAGAATTCCTGTCAATAAGAAGACAGTCATTTAGTCAAACACTTTATAAGATGGAGCTCATACTTAGGCAATAATGAGATGAAACAATATGCTCAGACTTTATATGTGCTTGGACAAGAAAACATGCTCAAACTTGTCAGAGCATATGCTTAGACTTACTTGAAACATGTGCTTCGACCACGTATAACACATGTGTACTGACCTAATTATGTTAGTGCAGATGAGCACTGACATAGATGTTTAGAAAAAGAAGTATCCACCAACTTGGTTTGACATTATGCATGAATGTGCACAGACCATATATGTGCTTAATGCAAGTGTGCACCGACCTTGTATGGACACAAGGCAGATGTGCACAGACCATACATGTGCTTAATGCAAGTGTGCACCGACCTTGTATGGACACAAGGTAGATGTGCACAGACAATCTATATGCTTAATGTAAATGTGCACCGACCTTGATATGCGAATGACAAAACCTGCACCGACCTCTATATGCGAAGATGAGACATGCACCGACCTTTTTATACGAAGAACAAAACATGCACTAACGTCTACATGCGAAGACGAGACATGCACTGACCTTTCTATGTGAAGAACAAAACAGGCACTGAATTCTACATGCGAAGAACAAAACATGCACTGACCTCTACATGCGAAGATGAGACATGCACCGACGTTCCTATGCGAAGAACAAAACATGCACTGACCTCTACATGCGAAAACGAGACATGCACTGACCATTTATGCACTTCTACAGAAGCATGCACTAACGCTATGTGCAGGCATACAAAGTATGCATCGACCTTATACTCATTTTGACAGAAACGTGCACCGACCTCGTGTGCGTTCACACACGATGTGCACATACCTTATGTGTATGCATACAGAATATGCACGGACCTAATATACAGACATTCAGACTATGCATGGACTTGATATTTGATGCGAGACGATGACGCAGACTCGGTACCAATTTGATGCGGGACCTGAGACTCTAGGAAAGCTCATGACTCGTCCCTAGCGAGGGAAGCGTACAGATGTGCGTAGTTGAGAAATCGGCAATGAGTCAAGGGTATCGGCTCACTCTCGTGCTCGGATCGAGGCACGGGACAGGTCTCGCTCTCTCTCATAGTGGTGTTTAAATTTTTTTAATGAGATAGATTAACCTATCACATGCAAGCAGCGGCATATAGAAATATACAAGATAAGTAAAATGCCGAGTGAGGGAGCGGAAACAATACCTCTACGCTACCGGGCGTGGGGAAGGCGACCCTGGCCAAGATTCGTACTCTCGGTACAAAAGTAAAATTAATTTATAGCAAAGATTTTGCTGCCCACTTTACGCAGGGAGGTAAAGGGCTACAGGGGGACCCAAGAGTAGCAAACACGGGTTGATGAGCAGCAAGCCGGAAGGGCTATCAGCTGGAGGCAGGCTGCTGGTCTGACTCGGTACTATTCCAACTCGATTCAGGCCTATTGGATAGCGAGCAAACTCGACTGCTGAGATGGTGGCTTCCGATCATCTTCTGGCCGCGACGGTTGGTTGGGACGTTGGCGGGAGGTCCCTCTTCTATCCCTGAGGTCTACGATGTTCGAATTTGAGTCGACGTAATTTTACAAGAGTTTACTGGTGGACCGCTCTGCTGGCCTGTTCACAGGACAGATTTGCACGCCTCCATGAAAATAATTTGTGCGCCTAGATCTGGTGTCGGATGGAGGAAAGATCTGTGCCGTTGGAAAGATGATTCAAAGGGATACAACATAAATTAATTTCACATCCATCCAGTAAACGGCTTGGAAATGAAAAACTATGTGGGTTGTAGTTTCTTTTGGCTCAGACTCCAGAACACACATGATAGAAGAAGATCTGCCTGAAATTGAATTTTGGCCAAAAGAAAAATGGTGGAAAGCGACCACTTAGTAACCGCCCACACCCCAGCTACACCACTTTTTTACTCTCTCTCTCTCACTCGTAAGACGTCTATATCTCTCTCTCTCACTCTGAGTCGACGTCTCTCTCCTCTCCACTCTCTCGTGAGTCGATGCGACTCTCTCTCCTCTCTGCTCTCTCGAGTCAGTCGTAAGTCAGTTAGCATTTGAATTTACATTCATACACCCATTCATTTATAACAAAAGAAAATCAACTAAAAACCATATCATCATGTATAAGGTGTGTCTGGGGTACAAAAGTCAGGCCGCTCCCTCTGGCCTGCCACTGTCTCCTCCACCCTCCTGTCTCTTCGATGGCGGGTCACGCGTCCTCCTCCCTCTGGCGTCACCGTCGTCGCTCCTCATCCCTGTTCCTCCGCCGACCGGAGGAAGTGGTGAAGTAGTGCCCAATGGAACCGTGGGTGGCATGGCTGCCGCTCGGAGCCCTACTGCGCTCCCGGTGTATCACCCAGAACACCCGCAACTCCCCCTGCAGCCCCGACGCCTCCAGTAGTGCTCGATCCCGCTCAGGCTGAACTCGGACTAACTCCTCCGTGCTAGCCCGGAGATGCTCTAGCTCCGCCCGTAGGAGTGCCATCTCAAGTGTGTCCACTGGTCTGCTCCGAGCTAGCTCCTCCTGGAGGCGTACTGTCTCCTCCCGTGCTACGGCTCGGCTCTGCTCAAGCTCCTCTCGAAGACGCGCCACCTCCTCTCTCGCCCGGGCACTCTCGCTCAGGGCTACTGTCAACTCTGTCGCCTGCGCGCATGCATCAGTATCATTAGTTAATTACATTTCATATAAGTATAATTGATAAGGAAAAGTGTAGAGAACGTACCCTCTCGGAGAGCGTGGCCTCCACGGTCTCGGCCCGGGCCACCATCCGTCGAAACTCTACCTCCCGCTCCACTCGGTCAGCTAGGGTCTGTGTGGAAGTGGAAGGAGCGTCGGCCCCCTATCGCTGGGTCTCCTCGCCTCGCTGCATTCAGGTGTCAATCATTTTACAACATAATCATAATCAGAGTACATAATTAAGTTTGAGGGTTAGAAAACTCACCAGTAGGGCCAGGGCCTGTAGAGCCTCGTCTCGCTCCTTGATCGTAGAGTGCAGGAGCCCCTCTAGCTCCACAATCCATCCCTCAGGGTCGATCTGCATTTAGAAGTCCAGATGTCAGTACACCATCATATGGAAATCATAAGCATAATAGAAGGAGTCTGAGTTTAGAGTCGTACCGGTTGGTCGGCACCCCGGAACACCTGGTCCCAGTAGTGTTTGGCATACACCGTGCAGTACGTCGAGTCACTATCTGCCCGGGCGGTCACCACCCGCCCAAGTGTCGTCCAATCTATGTTCTACGCGGCATTCCTCGCCGTCCAATCAAAGGCCACCGCCAGACCCTGTGTGGTCCATCCCACGCGCTCCCCCCGCTTCTCCGGCGCTGGAAACTCTACCGCTGGTTGATGGACGCCGATCGTCCTCATCACCAGTCGGAAGTAGAGTGGCTTCACCACATTCATGCAGTGAAGCCACACATCCCATCCAAAGAAGGTGAGGGCCCCTACCGCCCAGGGCTGGCCCTCCTGTCCCTCCTCTGCATAAGGTGTCCACCATACCTGCAAGATAGGAAACATCATCAGTATCATAATATAGAAATGCATTTAATTAAGAGTCTAAGTTTAGGATCATACCGAGGTGTACGATAGAGCATCCGGGTCATCCTGAATATCCCGGACCGTTCTCCTGAGAGCCCCTGTCTCTCGAGGTGCGGTCCACCTCCGGGCAATAGGCAGCAAGTCTGGGTGGGCCTCCTCGCCTCTCCCTAACCCTTGTAACCTCACAAAGGCCCAAACCTGCATCACATCACACGTCAGCATGTAGAAGCCTCTAGAAATTGCATAATCAAGATTAAGGGTTAGGTTGTACCTGGAGAAGAGGGGAGAAGCCCCCGAGCATGGTCTGACGGCTGGTCAAACTCAGAGTGTCGAACAAGAAGGCAAGGACTATAGCTCCCCATGTGTAGCCAGCCACGTGGTCAAGGTCCTCAAGTAGTGGAAGGAGTCGACAGCTCATCACATCCACTCACGTCGCGAAGTGGAGTCGTCCAAATAGCAACATCAAGAATCTCCTCAGCACTCTATCCACCTCCGCTCCCAGCTCTGCTGCAACTCTCAGTCTGGCCCTGTCCACTAGTCTCTAGAGGTGCTGCTTCGGCTGCACCGCCATCGCTATCCCGGCTCATCATAGCCCGAGGCTGTCATGCAGCCTCGACCAAGTAAGGAGGGTGGACTGCCGCTCAGGGTGCAACAAGTCCAATCCCAGGAGCTCCTGGGCCATCTCGTTGTAGTCAGGATACGTGCTCCCACTAACCACAGTCCCGTGCACTCGCACGCCAGTGAGTCTGGCCACGTCCTCCAATGTGGGTACCATATGCCCCCACGGAAAGAGGAACGTGTGACTCACTGGGTGCCAGCAGTCGTGCAGTGCATACAGGAGAGCAGTGTCCAACTGGCTCACCTTGATACTCAGGAATGGGGAGAACCCCATGGCTACTAGCCTCTCACGCTGAAAGTCGGGCAGTGCTAAATACACTGCCCGGACCTGCAACCATGAGATACGGGTCCTACGCTTTCCTTAGATCCATTCATTCATTGCATGGATTTAATAAGAGATTTAAACATTTCATTCAACAAATAAATGAAAATAATAAAAATGTCACATTATGTCAGAAGGGCGGTTCCCCATGGACCACTCTTCCTATTGCACGAACCGACAAGTACAATCGACAGAAAAGAAAGACGTACACTGAGGTCGGGGGAAGCTTGACGTAGGTACTGCTGGCAACTACGAACACGCCACACTAGGAACCGCGGAAGCAGAGATGACCCACCTGAAAAGCAGGGGTGAGTCTCGTGTCACTGGCTCAGTAGGGGTCACGCAGATCCCTACTGAAAAATAACGTAGTAACACGCTAAAACAGTAGGTAAATAGCAGGTAGTAAAGCAGGAAAACTAAACTACAAAGTTGTAAAAGAAAATCAGAAACGAAAGGAGTAGGAACAGCTAAAAGGAAAGGGAAAAGAAGCCGTACCGAGTGAAACACGGCTGTCGAACTAACCTCGGCTCCCTAAGCTACTCCAAACCATGACAGAAGGGCGAACTCTGATCTGACGAAGTCAGGAGTTATCGATCCGTCGACACAACACAAGGTCTACGACGAAGGCCTACACAGATAGACAAGAAAGCCTAGAAATGACCTGGACAGATGCAGACACGACTGACCCAGATGCGACGCAACACTACTAGAACGTCGTGCACATGACACAATACTGACCTCGGGTAAGGCTAAGAGAAGACTAACTCGGGAAGGTCACGACATTTGAGAAAACACGAGAGTAACATGTCACGTGACGGAAGCACCTCCTCACTAGAAGAACAGCCAGCTGCGTCTACTGACATCTTA
This sequence comes from Amorphophallus titanum, assembly GCA_024336825.1. Lineage (NCBI taxonomy): Eukaryota > Viridiplantae > Streptophyta > Magnoliopsida > Alismatales > Araceae > Amorphophallus > Amorphophallus titanum. Next base: position 16,145,876 of record JANBPO010009603.1, on the reverse strand, counting down.
TGCTGTGCCTCAAGTGTCTCGTCCATGCTACCTGGAAAATGACAGAGACTAAGACACACGCTGAACTAGAATAGGAACTACAGTAATGAGTGACTAGTCAAGGTCACGCCTATCGGTGCAAGTCCAGGCCCCTGACCACGTGTCCACACACAGGCTCGTGCCTAAAGCCAGACCTCTAGCTAGTTTTCCCCCTCCGTAGGATGCTATGGTTGGATAGGGGCCCACGGAACTAGCTTAAAACTGTATCTCGGGAACTATCACGCCACCACTCCTAGGTTGGTCGACACGCCGTAACGTGTCGCCAGGCTATGACTAGTGGAGGCTCACTAGACACAGGCTCAAAAACACGAGTGTTGGAGTACAGACAGGCAAGGAAGCACTGTCGCACGTACCACGAAGTACCAAGGCAGAATAACCACTGTCGATAGACTCAGGACAACGCAACTAGACCTACTAGCACAACGATCCTTGAGTCGCACGACTCAGAGTCAAGATTGTCGCTCACAGCGAAACAGGTCGCCAATCGGTCTAATCCTAAGCCAGAGGAAACGGCACACCATAGGAAATGACATACGGAGATCTGAGGGAACACCAAGACCCTCGACACACTTGGACATGCAGATCGAGGTAGGACAATACCACAAGGCGTCCAGAACCACTATCTTGAGCTGGACAAAATCGTCGAGACCCACACAAGGTTGCCTATCAACCACTAGGTCACCCCGGGTTGACCGGAACCTGACAATGACTCTACAGCAGGAAAGAGAATCCTACTTCAAGCAATAAAACTCCTGGTTATCTTATAACGTCGTCTTAGCCCTCATAGGACATCAGAAGATGTCCACGGAACAATGGGCAAACCACAAGGTCAAGCCAAGCTACCGGAAAACCAAAACACTGACAAACCTCACTCTGGGCATAAGCGATCTATTACTCGGCCGCTTAATGGCGTAAGTAGTCAAGGAAAGAGTCGCTACACACATAGAGGCAAGGATACTGGCGGTCATGGGTAGGGCCACGAGGCGACTGTAGTGGTCAAGGATATGACCACCAGACTCAGTCCACTCTAGCTGACCAGCCTGACAAACCACCAAGCAGTCTATAGAAGACCCGCGACACGGACTGATTAACTATCCTAAGACACGGACCTAAGACAAATAGATGGTAGCAGCCCAAGAAAAGGATGCTACGATGACAAGATGGACGAGGGTTAAGCTGCCAAGTCTAACCAACTCGATAATGGACACACCCCACTGCGCTGTCACAAGAGGGCCGCTCAGCGGACTGAACGGTCTAGATCAAGGCCATTCAAAAGGGACTGAACGGTCTGAGACAGGCCGCTCAGTCGAACCAACCTACTACAGTAAACCCAGTCAACAGTCAGAACGGTTTTGACCAAACCGCTCAAGGGACGGGACGGTTAGGAGGAAACTGCTCCACGAATTGCCCAAAGCCAACCCAACGGTCTATCAACCGACCGTCCAACGACCAGAACGGCTAGGCTGGAGCCGTTCAAAACAACGAGGAAATAGCACGGATGGGCCAAAGCTGTGCCGTAGTGATGAACGGTCCTCATTGGGCCGTGGACCCCACAAAGTGGTCTGTCGCATGACCGCACAGACCCAAACCGACAAGCCTCTAAATGGTCAAACGTCAGGCCACGTAGGGCATTGAGCGGCTACTGTTAAGCCGTTCAAGCGACACGGCGGGAGAAACATGGGATCGACCAGATCGAGGCCTTTCGACACCTCGTTCGTTCCAAAACGAAGGGGATACAACCATGGTGATGATACATAACACATAGACTTCGACGGGAGTCAAAACGACTGACAAATGGCAAGAAACGGGCAATTCTACGGAATTGACCCAAATGGGATTTCCTAGTTTCCTGGGCTCCTACCGGTCCCGAATGACCACCATTCAACACGAAATCAGTGTTAATGTGACGCTGACGTTCCAGGGAGTCATTTGACACTAACTGATCTAAAAATTATTGCCATTTTTTGATGACCCTGATGTGACACAATCCCTTGGAGCTAAATCCTCCTCATCTCACCAGGAATCCATTGACACCCACTGTGTCGCCATCCGCCGTCATTGAAGCCATGGTCACAGGTCGGCCCATAGAACTCGAGGGCCACCTCCGTCAGCTCATCTCGGTAGGCCGAAGAGGAACGGAAGCGCTCCACCGCTTCCTTGCCCACGGTGGACATCGAGGAGCGCAGCGTGGCAATCTCCGCCTCAGCCTCTAGAGCACGGGTCTTCATGGCACAGATCTCCGTCGCTAGCTTAGCTGCTCGCTCCTCAGCTGCGTCAGCCTGCGCCCGGAAGTGGTCAGGGTCACATTCCATGCCAGCAAGGGCTAGTCCTTGTTGGACTGACTATCTCTGGAGCTCAACGCAAGCCGCCTCGGACGCCTTTAGGCGCCCCTCGAGCTCGGCCTGGGCAGCCTGACTGGCTTCTAGCATCTGGGCGAGCCCCTGGAAGTGATGCCTCCACAAGCCGAAGGCACTGACGACCAAGCATGCGCTCCTCGAAGCCACCGCCGTCAGGTCCTTCTCATCCCCAGGGCTGAACTCACTGGTACACTCGTACCACTACGCGCTCCTCCCCATGAGATCGACGATCGTCGCGATCTCGGCCAGCCCAGAGGTCAAGTCCCCGGGAGGAGAAGATTGGTTGCGCTGAGGAGACGCCGATGGAGAGGGAGCATTGACGTCCTCCGCCACATGGGCCTTGCCCTTGTCTTGCCCCCGTGTCGTGGAGACTGACGCAGAAGCAGCGACCGCCGACTCCCCGGCCAACAGTGGTGGCGGAGCCCCAGAAGAAGGTGGTTCAAACGACGGAGGAGGCGGGACACGGCTTCGAGCAGAGGTGGAAGTCCTCGCTCTCTTCCTCGCCCGACGTCGGGTGTCCAGTGTCGCCAAGTCTTCGTTAGACAGGATGGTGCGGCTACCACCAACCATGTCGGATTCTTCGCTGACTGTGCCAGTAACTTCTTCGGGGGAGCCTCTTAGAGAGCTAGGACCTCCACTAGCCGCAGAGCCCCCCGGAGGACTAGCTCCTCCGCTCGCCACAGACGCCACCGGCGAAGGCACTAGAGGTACGTCGATCGAGACCGGGTATTGCAGCTTCCCTGGGGCAAATGCCACCTCAGCCTGGGGGGCGACGACTGACACCTGACTGGTCCTCAGGGCGACGTGGTCCACAGGGCGAGGAGTATTTCGCGACTGCCTGACGATCTCGCAGGTCCAACCCTACACTTCGGTTCCCCCTGATAGAAGAACCAGATCGGTTAAGCACCCCTCACAACCAGAGCAATCTGATGAAAAATAAAGCTAGTACCCTGCGGTAACGGAGGACACAACCCCAGCTCCCTGAGTAGCGCCGGAGTCAGAATGAAATCCACGTTAATGAGAGGATACCAGTCAATCTCCTTCAACTTCTGGCGATCCTCGGCCCTAAGAGGAGGCTTAGAATCGTGCTAGGTATGACGAAATCCCCTGCGCATCCAGCTGTCGGAGGCCTCCTCCCAGTCTTTCGACTTGATGAGGTATACGTACCGCTCCGCCCAACCCTTGCGGTTAGATGCGGTGCAGGAAACTTTGATAAAATGATGGTAGGTGCGAGCCTTGAAGTAGGCAATATAGGTATCGACCGGACAACTCTGGAGGAGAAAGTAGTGTCGGAATAGGTCGACACTTGGCTCCACCGACGCTCTATGGCATGAATAGACAAACTCACAAAGGATGCTATAGGAATTGGGGGTTATTTTCCCAGGATGCCGTCCATAGTAATGGAGGATAGACGCGATGAATGGGTGGATTGGGATGTGGAAGCCCGCCTGGAAGGAGGCCACCGGGACCATGATCCAGCCAGAAGGATAGCTCGTTATCTCATCTCCCACAGATGGGAAGATGATGTCATACTCGGGGGGAATTTGGAAAGCTCCCCGCAGACCGTGGATCACCATATATGACACCAACGGCAGGGAGCTGGGTCGACTAGTGCCGGCACCCGAAGTGCTCGGCACACCACCTCGACCACGAGGCGCCTCTTCGGAAGAGGAAGAATTGGCTCGAGAAACTCCCCGACGTGGAGGCATGACTACAAGCAGATGGGAGACGTAAGGAAAGGCACAATCCTCACCAAGCAAGGAAGAAAGATGCCTACGATGAGCACAGCAGTCGGTGCAATGAGGATGGGGGCTACGGGGAGACCACGCGGTTGCCCTTATAACCAACCACCCACGACAGGCCCGAGCCACTCTTCGTAAGGCATGTGAAAGGGCGCCTGTCACACTGTTAGGCGACCGTTCAGAGCCCGCACTCCCAGAACAAAACAAGACGTGGGTTATCATTACCCGCATGGCCAATGCCACCGCCAAAAGCGCCTTGCGCGCCAAGCCGGCCCGAAGCTTCCGAAACCCACGATATGAGGAGTCCAACCTTCCTCGGGCCTCTCCTGTTCGACTCTCAGCCCCCCCGCAGAGTGCTCGACAACTGAGAGTAGGGGCGCAGTGAGGAGGGTAAATCCTGTTTGGCCCAGGAACGACCCAATATCGGCAGGCCCACTGAGGATCGTGTGCGATAAGCCCTCCCAAGGGAAGGGGACACGCGCTCGGCCCAATAAGAGGAGGCCCGGCCCAAGGGAGCATCAGATTCTACAAAGAGTAACGGCTACGGCCCAAGTGTAGTTATCACCGGAGGACTCTCCAGCGACCGATCATTGCCCCCACGATGTCGGCCTTGACCCCATAACGGGCGAGCACGTCCCATGAGCGTTGTAAGACCAGCCCTAGGACGAGTCAACGCCGGGGTAATCGTCCTCCAACGGTAAATTTCCACCACTATAGTGGAGAAACGTTACTCTACTACAGACGCCCTTCCGGCTCAAGGAGCAGGACTCCCCGACCGGCATACAAGCGGTTGACCTTCTCCAAGGCCTCATGCCAGCCATCCAAGTACCCGTTCTGGTAGTCTTTGGAGACGGGGCCATTCGCCCCCAGTTCCAGCCACGGCCGCCAAGGAGCAGGTGGAGGCTCCCTCCGGAGAATTAAAGGCTGGCGGCGAGCTTGCAGAGATTCGTCGTCCGACGAAGTACCGGACTCTCCTGAAGACATGTCGGAGGAAGGTTCCCCCCTCAAAGCTCACCAACTCGAAGATGACTACGGAGCCGTCTCGAAGGCCACTATTTATAGGAGAAGCAAAGTCCCCAAAAGTATAAGGACTCCTACCGCCTCAAGAAAATCCCCAAAAATCGAAGCGACGAATTCTCAAAAGTCGCACCCTTTCAGAGTCCCCTCCTAAGTGTCGTTTTGTATCCCCAGAGGATCTCACAGTCGTTCAAAAAGGGGGGAGAGTACTCGAAAGAGATTTCGAGATTTGCAAAACAAAGGAAAGTTTTCTAGTCCAAAATAAAGTGGTTACGAAAGGAAGACTGCCATCTAGGCAGAAGCAGAAGGAAATATATAAATAAGCAAGTAGGGGCACCCTTCTAAGGGTTCACCCCGGGTACATCGTCACATGCCCCAGTCTCACCGGGTTCACATGCATCAATGACTCCAGCAGGAGGCAAGTCCTCGTCCAAGTTCACCCCTTGGTTTCCCACCGCCAAGACGTCCGTGGGTGCTCGCTCGTCCATGCTTGGCTTCCATGTCGACTCCTCGACGCCCACGCCATTGACGTCAGGCTCCCCCTCACCATCATCGGCCTCCGAGCCATAAGGAGTCGAGGGAGGAAGAAGAGGTAGAGCCACACGGCCAAAGCTCTCCATGGTGGCCTTCACTGTGGCACTCCAGCCCTCCCGGAAGCCACGGTCGCGAGCCGGCCCGTAGAACTCCAGGGCCACTTCCATTAGCTCATCTCTGTAGGCTGAAGAGGAGTGGAAGTGCTCCACCACTTCCTCACCCGTAGTCGACATCGAGGAGCGTAACGTGGCTAGCTCTACCACGGCCTCCCGAGCATGGGTCTCCATGGCTCGGACCTCCGCCCCCAGCTTGGCCGCTCGCTCCTCAACTGCGTCAGCTCACTCCCAGAAGGAGTCCCGGTCATGTTCCATCCCAGTGAGGGCTAGTCCTTGTTGGATCGACTGCCTATGGAGATCGGCGTAGGCTGCCTTGACCCCTTTAGGCGCTCCTCGAGTCCCGCTTGAAGAGCCTAACTGTACTCCAGCATCCGAGTGAGACCCTGGAAATGATGCCTCCACAAGCCAAAGGCACTAACGACCAGACATGCACTCCTCGAAGCCACCGCCATCAGCTCATTCTCGGCCCTAGGATCGAACTCACTGGTATGCTCATACCATTGCGTGCTCCTCCCCATGAGATCGACGATCGTGGCGATCCTGACCAGCCCAGATGTCAAGACCTCGTGCGGTGAGGATTGACTACGTTGAGGAGATCCCGGCGGAGGAGAGACGTTGGCATCATCAGTCGCTAGAGCCTTACCCCTGTCTTACCCCCATGCCGTGGGGACTGATGCAGAGGCAGCGACCACCGACCCCCCAGCCAACGATGACAGCAGAGCCTCCGAAGAAGGCGACTCAGATGGCAAAGGGGGCAGGATGCGACTCCGTGTAGGGATGGAAGTCCTCGCTCTTTTCCTCGCCCGACGCTGGGTGTCCAACGTCGCCAGGTCATCATCGGTCAGGGGGCGCGACTACCACCAGCCATGGCTGATTCCTCACCAGCTGTACTAGCAACTCCTTCAGGGGAGCCCCTCTGAGGACTAGGTCCTCTACTCGTCGCAGATGCTGCCAGCAAATGCACCAGAGAGACGCCGATCGGGACCGAGTACTGTAGCCTCCCTGGAGCAAATGCAACCTCGGCCTGGAGGGCAACGATCGACACTTGACCGGTCCCCGGAGCAACGTGATCCACGGGGTGTGGAGCAAGCCACAGCAACCTGATGATCTCATAGGTCCAACCCTAAACTTCAGGCACCCCTAAAAGAAGAACAAAATTGGTCAAACACCACTCACAACCAGAGCAACCTGATGGAGAAATAAAACTAGTACCCTGTGGTAATGGAGAACTCAACCTCAGCTCCCGGAGCAGCACCAGAGTCAGCGCGAAGTCAACATCAACAAGGGGATACCGGAGAACGGCCTTCAACTTCTGGCGGTCCTCAGCCCTGAGGGAGGGCTTCGTGTCACGCCAGGTGGGACGAGCGCCTCTGCGCATCCAACTATTGGAGGCATCGCGGTCTTTCAACTTAATAATATACATGTACCGCTCCGACCAACCCTTGTGGTTAGACATAGTATGGGAGACTCAGATAAAATGCTGGTGGGTACGAGCCTTGAAATAAGCAAAATAGGTATCGGTCGGGCAGCTCTAGAGAAGAAAGAAGTGTCGGAACAGATCGACGCTTGGCTCCACCGACGCTCTATGACATGAATAGACGAATCCACAGAGGATGGTATAAGAATTGAGGGCTATTTCCCCAGGATGCCGTCCATAGTGATGGAGGACAGACGCGATGAAGGGATGAACCGGAAGGCGGAAGCCCGCCTGGAAGGAGGCCAACGGGACCATGATCCCGCCAGAAGGGAAACTCATGATATCATCACCCACGGATGGGAAGATGATGTCATACTCATGGGGAATCTGGAAGGCTCCCCGCAGGCCATGAATCACCATATACGCTACTAGCGGCGGAGAGCTGGGTCGACTAGTGATCTGTTCATTATTTGCCTTAGTTGATTAAAGTCTTGGCCCCTTGACCCTCTATCAAGGACAAAAAGAACGTCCCCTTGCTTATTGAGCAATGGGCCAAGCCGAACAGATTAACTAACTAGTTTGCCTCAATGTGAACGTAGGGGTAAGAAGACACAAGTACACAAGTGCAAAAGGACAAGCTCAGATAACAAAACACTTTCCATTTCATAACTATATATATGTGTGTACAAAAGTGTAGAAGGAGGTGTACAAGGGTAGTCTCTCTAGCTCCCTCAACATCCCTCCTCTCTCCTCTCACTACTCACTGCCTCACCTGTGTCCCTAGGAGTAACTCGTGGGGACCTCATCGACCCCTAGTTGGTAGCTGACCTCTCAGCTTGGGCCCACTCCTCCTCCTCTCTCCTCTGATGTGTAGAGGAACCCACTAGGTAGCTCATGCTGGAGTAAGTGCTCGGGCATCCCTCAGCTCGCGCCCGCTCCTAGCCCCTCTGGTAGTGGTCCTCTGTCACTCTCGTTCGCTCCTCTACTGCACCTAGGTGAAGTCTCAGCAAGGCTAGCTCCGCCCTCTCTCGGTCGCGCTCCCTCCTCTCCATCTTGAGAAGCAGTTGCAACTCTAGTGTCTCTCGGGGTAGCTCCTCTCTCTCGTGAGACTGCTCCTCTATAGCCCACTGTCTCTCCTCCGCTAGCTCCTCGATAAGTCGTTATCTCTCCTCCTTGAGCTCCGTGACCCACTGGTCACGGATCGCGAGCTCGGTGCCTGCTAAGGCAGCCTAGGTCAGCACGTCCTGTAGCTCCTATGCCTACATTTTCATAGCATGTCATAAGCATTTTGAAGTTGATGATAACTGCATTGCCTAAGAGATCATTCTTACCTATGCTGCTAGATCACGGTCAGCTGCCTCAGCTCATGCCACTACCCCCGCCAGTCGCTCCTCTAGTGAGGCGATCTGGGCACTCTAGTCCACTACCCTTGAACTAGAGGCTCCTCCTGCTCCTCTCGTCGCTACCCTCTACTAGCCATGCTGCATCATTTAAGACTGTCTGTCGCTAACCACCCAACTTTAAGACTCATATCATAGCATTTAGGAAGCATGCTCACCAGTGTCTCTAGCTCAGATAATGTAATCGCTATGCGGGCTTCCAAGATGTGAAGTTGCATCTGCATGTCCACCACCATTGCATCTCGTGCGTCCTGCATTCATTGCATGTTAGTCAAGTATTCATCATATAGCAACTAAAGCATATAGACATCAAAGCATTCATTCATACGTACCCCTTAAGGCCTCATCTGAGGTCGGTTGGCATAGGTCCTCTAGTAGGCCCAAAGGTACGCTGTGTTGTCTGTCTCCTGGGAGACGATCGGTGTGCCGCTACTTTGCCAATCGGCGTACTACTCTAGAAAGAGCAGTCGCTAGTCTGTTGTCACTGAACGCCCTGGGTCTTTCGCCTGACCCCAAGTGGCTCTGCCACCATGACCCACTCCCGATGTAGGGCGAGGGTCCTCATCACTAGCCTGAGGTGCAGGGGCTCGATCTTGTTTAGGTAATGGAGCCAAATCTCCCACCTGAACAAGTGTTGGCCCGCTGCGACCCAAGCCTAGTCCTCGTCTGCCATGCCCAGGTAGGGCCTCCACACAACCTGCATTCCATACATATAATAACATCACATCATCATAATCATAAATAGAAAATAGGGCAAATGTATAAACATAGCATACATACCAGGGAGGCCAGGTAGTCTTGAATCTCTCGCTTCACGACCTATAACTCGTAGGCGTGTGGGGCCCCCATCATGTATGGGAGCAAACGTCGGGCTAGGGGAACCACCTCAGGGCAAAAAGTGCAGCTTGCTCCATCGGTATGTACAAGTGGCTCCAAATCTACATCCACATGTCATTAGCATCATCATAATCATTGCATAATCATAAGCATAAATAGAAGCATAAGCATAAATAGGAAAATTGCATACCTGAAGAAACAGTGTGAAGTCGTTGACAGTCGTCTCTCGACCCATCCCTATAGACAGGTCGGCCAGTAGATGGGCTATCATGGCGACGCCCCAGGCGTACCACCCCACCTAGTCTATATCCTCCAACAGTCCTAGAAAATGGCAGTTCATGTCCTCCCCCTTCGTCCGCAACAATAATCTCCCCAGCATCAGGAATAGGAACCTCCTCAAGTCTAGATCTACCCTCTCCCTCTGGGCAGAAAGTAGCCCTCGCCCTCTTAGCCATGCGGATCACAAACTCCTCTAAGCTCTCCCTTATCCTCGGGTGCCCCTCCTCTAACCCGAGGGCCTCCATCAGCTCTGCCCTGTTCACTATCCTATAGTCCATAGGCCCCCCTGCCACTGTCTCCAAATCTAGAAGTCTACGAGCTCGGTCCCCGTAGTCAGGGTAGGTCACACCACTCACCGCCTCACCATCCACCCTCAACCCTATGATCCTCACTACATCCTCCAAGGTGGGGACGATGTGTTCCCAGGGCATCAGGAATGTCTGGCTCACCCTATCCCACCTCTCTCTAAGTACCTGGATGAGGACGGGGTCTAAGCGGACGGGCTCAATGCTCAAGAAGGGGGCGAACCCCATATCCCTCAACCACTCCCTCTAGAACTCGGGAAGGCCATGGTACACCGCGTGTACCAATGCCCCAGAGATGCAAGTCCTCATCACCCCCTACAAACAAAAGAAAAAAGAACAAAGATAATAAAAATGTTAGTACCAACAACCATAACTAAACATCTTTTCTACTACTAAAAAAAAATTTGTGTCTGTCATGATGGACATAAAGGATGGCACGCCTGGTGGGACGTCTCCCGCCTTCCTTCTTTCTGCTGAAGAGAAAGCCTGTGCCAGCCCTGAAGCCCTGGTACCTTTTTCCAGTTCTTGCAGGAGAGGTAGAGTAGAGCACCTATTCGCACTTCCTAGCAGCTTCCAGTTTGCCTTCCAGTTGTCGGATCGTGCTCGACGACTGCCAATGGTCGTCGCCTCTGTCTTGTCTAGTGCATCAGTAGCCATGGCGGCCGTCACCTACGGTCCCATCGTCGTTGCCACCCATGCACGGGTGGGCTACTTGGCGGTGCCGATTGCTTTCAGCAGCTTCACCATGGTTGTCGGATCACCCTATTTCCTGGGTGTGGTCCCCGTGGTTGCACCGTAGCTACCCTCAGCTTCCAGGCTTTTCAGCGCCACCAACGCACCGTATCAGCTGCTAGTTCCAGCAATTTTTCTGAGCATCAGACTTGGGCTATCTGTCACAGGCCCCCACAAGGGTCCCGGACCAGTTCCTGCCCGGGTAAATACCCACCCCGGTCCCAGCCTCGACTGACTCCCGACGTGAGTCTCGCACCCAGAGTATCAATCCCTACTACAGCAGTTCGCTCGGGCTTCCAGTCCCGAGCCCCAGTTAAGTCGACATCCGGTACGGGTCTCCGCCCTAAGATGCCCAGCTTCCTAATACCCCACTTGGGCTTTCAGCCCCGAGCTTCAGCCGAGCCAGCTCCCCGCACAGGTCTCTTGACCCAAGGGCAGGGCTCCCCAGCATTTTGTTCAGGTTCCTCCGCCTGAACCTCTGAAGAACAATCGCCTCACCCGGGTCTTCAACACCTGGTTTGATGCTCTCCAGTACGCAGACTGGAGGCACAACCCCGAGGTCCCTCAAGGTCGGTACCTGATGTCAGTCATCCGCGTCGAGCCTGGGACCCCACAGTTCCATTACGGGGGCATGTTCTCCGTAACTCAGTGACGTCGACTCCTGATACGGGTCTTCCCCTATGGGACGCAGCGACCCTGATGTTGGCCGAAGGTCTCTCGCCTCACCTTCCAGTCTTACCCGCTCCCAGTCCAGTCGCCCAGCCTTGGGTCACCGGTATTCTGGCACCCCCAATAGTATTGATTGCGGATGCAAGCACGTCGTTGCGAGCATCTGCAATGCTGCTATCGGCTCGGGTGAGGGCTTACACTCGAGCGACCCAGCCGCAGGCCTCCATTATAGACTTCCCGTCTTGGGGGCCGATTCCTGTGTTCCTAGTTGGTGGTTTCGTGCCACCAATAGCCACAAGCCGAGTCTTCTCGGTTTATCACCTTGGAGCGGAATCATCTTCAGCTCCCCAAAAGAAGTGTCACCATGGCCGTAAAGGTAGGTGATTCATCGCGACTACTAGCAACTCCGGTAAGACCATCCTTGTCGGTGACCTGCGGATTCGCTTCGACGGGGGTGAACCCATTATACCTCCGGAGTGGATCGTCCCTATGATCCCCACCGCCAACTGCTTTAGCCTCCTACGATAAACGCGAGAGGATAAAGCTTAACTCAGAAAGGTGAGCACTCTGGTAGTGGCCCGGAGGTACCCACCCCAGCTCGACGCTCGAGCTCCCAAGTTCCGTCAGAGAGACAGCAACAAGGGAGACCGGCAACTTGACTTGAGAAGGATGTGGGTTACCCCAGAGGAAGCTCAAGCCATTCGGAAGGTGCGCCTTAGAAACCCCTTCCGGGCTCTCAGACGCATCGCCAAGCAAGACGCAATGGATTCTATAGTTGTGTCGCCTGACAATGCCCAGCCATCCGATGCCTCTCGCTCGGCTAGGCGGAGGCAGAGACGGGCTCGTTTGGGCCTCACCAACGTCTAGCCCCGAGTTCCCCTCAGGCTGATGCCCCAACAGAGACTCCTCTACAACGCACCTCAGTCTTTGATAGGCTGGGGGCACTCGTCCACCCCAAGAGGTGCTCTCAGAAGAAGTGGATGGTCCAATTCCTGAATGACGCAGTCAAGGTGTTCACGTGTTATGCCACCGGGCACCAGCCTGAGGTTCAGACTGATGATTTGAACCAGCCTATATCTCAGCTCAGGAGGCCAGGTCACCCGACCCAGCAGCCAGCTCCCGTCGGCCATGTTGGCACCTCTATCGGACCTCAGAGATCGGCATGGGCGGAGGAGGTCCCCGCCGAGGATCGTGCCGTCCCTACCAATGTGGAGCCGATCAACAATGATCCTCCCACCGGTGAAGTCCAGGAGGTGACCCTCGAGACTCTTATGAAAGAGAACCAGCACTTAAAGGCCCTCTTGCAAGACCTACTTTAGGAGCGTGACCTCCACCCTCAGCTGCCTACCGGACCTTCGACAGAAACGCCGGTCCCGCTAGGTGGGCAAAACGGCGCTATTACCTCGACTGCAGCTGTCCGAACCCCTACAGTAACCGGGTTTAGCACCCCTTTGGCCGAAGTTCAACCATGGCCATCCAACACGCCGATGTCGGAGAATCTCATGGCACAGTGCTAGATGATCGAGCGGATCGTTGAGACCAAGCTTGCTCAGTTTGGGGAAGGGGTCGCGACTATGGACCTCTAAAGTGTCCCCTACCCGTTGCATCACCAGCTCAAGAAGCTTCCTCTGGAGTACGCCAAGCTGCCAAAGCTGCAAAAGTTCGACGAGTAGGGATCTTCACACGAACACCTGGCCTACTATGTCACGGCCATGGGTGAGCTCGCGTTGGACGAATCCTATCTCCTTCGCTATTTTGCCACTTCACTCACGGGAATAGCCTTTCAATGGTATTCCCACCTAAAACCCAACTCATCCAGGCAGGTCGCGCGACCCCGGGCAGGGGCCCCACCTATGCGGGGACTCGTCCGGGATCGGGCGACCCCGTACGGGTTGGCCCGACCCTGAATGGGCCTTTTTTTTCTCCCTGTTGGCCCATTTTTGCCCATTTCTTAAGTGAGACAGGGGGTGAACATTGCCTTAAAGTCACCATTGGCCAGGGAGGTGACCGGAACCACCCCCCAGGGGGGAGGGGAAGAAAAGTGGGGTGACCACACTCAAGTTGTCATTCCACCCCGGGGAGGTTGGCCTCCTGGCTTCATCGGATGAGTTTTCACCCCGAACAAGTGCTCCTGCCGCTGTTGTGCTTCACCCTGGGGAGGTATTTCCACCCCGGACGGATTTGCTATTGCACTAGGCTTCTGTCCGCCTGGAACAGTCCACCCCGGGGAGGTCTCCTACCTGCGGAGGGGTCTGGATCTGCTGCACCTGCTCGGCAGCCGTCCGAGGAGGTCTGCTGCAGCACCTGATGGGTCCCGCTACTACACCTACTGGGCTACTACATGACCCCGGGGAGGTCATGGGCTGCTACTGCTAGAGGTTTCACCAGGTGAGTTGCACCCCAGGGAGGTCTGGGCCATCCCCGGGCAAGTCCCAGTTGTGCTGGTTGTCATCTTTGGTAGATGAGGTCACCTGGGCTCACCACGGAGATGTCCCAGTCGACCCCGGGAAGGTCCCTGCTACTGTTATCACACCGGGCAGGTCTTCATCACCCCGGATAGCAGGCTGCTGTTTCAACTCGGGTAACTTTCGTCTGTTGTCCACCTTATTAAGTGATAGTTCACCCTACATGTAGGTAGGCAAAAATTGTTGCCAACAAATACACCCCACGGAGCGTTCGTCGAAGCCGAAGGCAAAGGCGGACAGTCTGTGCTCACCGTCATTTTTTATTTCTCTTGAGTCTTCGTGACATGGGGAACTCATTGCCGGACTGCACCTCACTGCTTCATTGCTTTCCAAAAAGCTGAGAGTTGATGCAAGCTTGTCTCGGTGAGACCACCAGTATCAAAGTAATGTAGGCCTACCTCAGCGAGGCACTTTGACCTGAAGTTGATGATGTGGACCAACCCTTAAGGTATATTGGCCAAAGCTAATGTATACCATCCCCTAGGACGTATTGGCCTGAAATTGGATGCTGGCCAATCTTTGGGGATGAATTAGCCAAAATTGATGTGGACCGACCCTTAGAATATATTGGTCCAAAGTTGATGCAGGCCTATCTCGGAGAGGCTTGTTGGCCTATAATTGATGTAAAACGGCCTTGGCAAGGCTTGTTGACCCAGAGTTGATGTAGGCCTGCCTCGAAGAGGGTTGTTGGCCTAGAGTTGATGCGGACCTGTCTCGGAGAGGCTTATTGGCCTGGAGTTGATGTAGACCTGTCTCCGAGAGACACATCCATCTGAGTCGTCGCTGATTGACTGTTGAGTTGTGATAGCTGGAGACTGCCATTGGCTGACCCTTGGGGGTGCGTTGGCCAAAAGTCGTTGTGTCAGTTGACCGCTGAGGTGTCATTAAAGATGTGTCGGTTGTGTGTAGCCAAATATGTTGATGTGCCGGCTGACCATTAGGATGTCGCCGAAAATGTGTCGACTGATCGCTGAGGTGTGTAGCCGAAGGCTGAAGCTGGCTAACTATTGACTTGTAATAGCCGGAGTTGACGTGGACCAGCCCTTAGGGCGTGTTGGTCTGGGTCGATGTTAGCTGTATACGAGCTGAGGCAAATACCATCCAGCACAGACTTGAGCATAGCACTACCTTGGGCAAGGGCGTTGTAATTTGTACATCAAAATTCTATACATTTCATTTGGCTTCGAAAGGGCACTCGTTGGATTCTATCTCCTTTCTTTACTTTAGCTTCAGCTGGTGAGGCTTCATAGCTGCCTCAGAATTTCTTGGCCCTTGGGATGGAGTGGCCGAACGGTCCTCAACTTGGTGTGGCAGTGCTAGGTGCATGCATTTGGTCTCCCTCAGGACGCTTGGATGACTGAGCATGCGTCTTTATGGGAGGAGTTCGCCCGCCTTCGTGCTATTCAGGAGCAGAGCCGGAGGACTCAACTGATGATTCAGAAGGAGGAGCAACTTTGCAGACTTCGGGCGGCCCAGGCTGAGGTGGGTACCCTGGTCGAGGACGCTGTAGAGTAGAGGAGCTTTTGAAAGAGGTCCAAGAGACTAAGGAGGAGCACAATCTTGCGTGTGCCAATGTAGACTCTTCGCCATAGGCTTGAGGGGCTCCAGGAGCTTTTGCGAGAGGTCCGAGAGACTGACGAGCGCAGTCTTGCACGTGCCGACGTAGACTCTTCGCCGTAGGCTTGAGGGGCTCCAGGAGGAAGCTCTTCCGAGTGAGACTCGCCTTGCTGAGCTGAGGAGGAGGGAGTCTGGCGCATGAGCTTTCTTGTACACAGGGCTTTTGTACTTTGCCCTTTCTTGTGTCAGTTATCCTGAGGGTTTGTCTCAGGCTCCTTTCTTTGGTGACGTTGATGAATAAAGGACAGAGCTCAGTAGCTTTTGCTTTCATCCTTTTGTATGTATGCCTTTTATTTTTTTAAATTTTTTTTTCACTTTACCAACCCTACCGCCCTTTCGGGTTTTCGCCAGGACTGGCCCCTTTTAACTTTTTCTAGTGCGTCCTTGCAGGTTTTCACATTGAAGGGTACCCATTTTGTCTAAGGCACCCTTTCGGGTTTTCACCGTAGCCAGGTTAAAGCCTTTTTGTCCTTGATTGCTCCCCTAACGGAAACAACCAAGTCCGCTGGGGCACCAATATTTTGCAGCATTTTAATCTCCATTTGCAGAGCAATCTGGAGGCTGATAATCAGAGCTTCATACTCTGCTTCATTATTTGTGCAGGGCTTGTTGATGTAGCAGGAAGTGTGCACCACTTCTCCGTCTGGAGTTTTAAGGACGATGCCGGCTCTGGCCCATATCTTGGTATGCCCAGAGGAGGTTATTTCTGTGCTGGAGGCCCCGTCGAAATACAGCTGCCAGACCGCCTGCTGGACTTGGTCCGCTTCCAGTACTTCATCTTCAGGTAGTTCCGTAGCCAGCGGGGAGTCTTCGGGCACGGGGTGTGCAGCGAAGAAGTCTACGACGGCTTGCCCTTTGATGACATTCTATGCCACATAGGTGATGTCGAACTCCATCAATAGCACGGCCCTCTTGCCGAGATGCCCCTTCGGGACCGGTTGGGAGAGGATATGCTTGACGGGGTCAGCCCTAGAAATCAAGCTCACTTCATGGGATAGCATGTAGTGCCTCAGCTTCTTGACCGCGAAGACCAAGGTGAGGAAGACCTTCTCAATAAGACTGTTCTTAGCTTCCGTCCCCACCAGTCTTCGACTGACGTAGTAGAGAGCCTGCTCCTTCCCTTCGTCATTGTTCTGGGCAAGCATTGCCCCCAGTGAGTATTCGGTAGCCGCTATGTAGAAGATGAGCAGCTTGCCTTTGACAGGTCCCCCCAGCACAGGCGGGGTCTTCAAATATTTCTTCAGCCGATCGAAGGCATGCTGGCATTCATCACCCCAGCTGAACGGTGCATTCTTCATCATCAGTTTGTGGAACGACTAGCAGCGTCCCGATAGGTTTGAGATGAACCTGCGGATGTAGGGTAGCCGACCTTGTGGAGACCTCAATTCTCCTAGGTTCCTCGGGGGTGGCAACTCCTGAATAGCTTTTATTTTAAAAGGGTCGATCTCGATCCCTCTGTGCTGGACAATGAAGCCCAGGAATTTTCCGCTGGAGACGCCAAAAGTGCACTTCATCGGGTTCATCCTTAGCTTGTACTGTCGGAACCTTTGGAAGATGACTCTGAGGTCACTCAGATGGTCACCCCTCTTCTTCGTCTTGACGACCAGATCATCAATGTAACACTCGACCTTGCTGTAGAGTAGTTCATCGAATATCTTGGTCATCACCCGCTGATATGTAGCGCCGGCATTCTTAAGACTGAAGGGCATTCTCTTATAGTGGAAGATTTCCTTAGGCGACCTGAAGGCTGTGTGGATCCGGTCGTGCTCGACTATCCAGATCTGGTTATAACTAGACGAACCGTCCATAAAAGACAAAGCCTCATGGCCGGTGGTTGCGTCAATCATCACCTCGGTGATAGGCACTGGGAAGTCATCCTTTGGGCATGCTTTATTCAGGTCGTGAAAATCCACGCAGATCCTGATCTGTCCATTTCCGCTACAAAGTTGACATCTATGAGATTATCAACCTCTTTGCAGACCTGGTTTATCAGCTCTGACTGCATGCACCGGGGAGGCTGCTTCACCAGTTCCACCTTGGGATCAATCGCCAATATATGTTGGGTCACTTCGAGGCTGAGACCGGGCATTTCTTTGTAGTTCTAGGCGAAGCAATCACGGAACTCCTGTAGGAACTTCACATGCTCTTCTCTTTCCTGGGGAGGTATGAGGGCACTCAGAAAGGTCAGCCTGGGGTCGCTCTCTGTGCCAAGATTAATTTTGATCAGCTCGTCGACAGTAGCCTGATCGTCATCTTCAATTTCTGGGGGGCCCAGCAGCAAATCGACAAAGTCTTGGTCTTCGCCCTCCCCGGTCTCGAGGATGCCGTAGGCCTCTTCTTGTTCCTCGTGACCCGGCGCCCCGGTGGCGTTCACCTCGCATCCCTCCTGGATTGTAGTCAGCAGACCTGCGGGGTTCCCTGGCGCAGAAAGGCACAAGGCTGCTCTTGAGTCTTCCAGGTAATCATCATAGATGGCTTCGACCGGGGCCGAGGTCGCTGCATCTTCAAGAGCTTGGTGCTGGATGGATATTGTATAGACTCCTCTCCTGGGACTGCCTGTCACATGGGGACGCGGCAGGGCCACCACATAGTCTCCCATTTTGAGCTCATCCCTGTCGATCAGGTCTTGAGTAATGTCTTTGAAGACATAACAGTCCTCAATGGCGTGACCCAGTATCTAGTGATAGGGGCAGAATAGTGGGTAACCGCTTCTCTGAGCATCTTGAGGCCTCTTGGACCTCGGGAGGGAAATCTTGCCATAGTGACGGGCCCAATCAAAGATGCCTCGGGTCTTTTCCCTTGGGAAGGAGTAGGGCTTCTGCAGCTTCTCTTACAATGTAAGGCCTCGCCCAACTGGCTGTCTGGCTGAAGGGCTGGCCGTATTCCTTGCCCCCCTCCCTGACTAGACGGAGGTGTCGGGACTGGTGGCCCGGGACCAGGTCACGCCTTCACCCCACGGGCTGAGGGAGCCCTGGATCAGGTCGGCCACAAGTGCAGTTAATTCGACCAATTATGCCTTCAACATCTCGATCTCCTGTTGCTGCCTATGGTATAGGGCGAGCATGACGGGGTCGTATCGGGGAGGGCCTGGAGCACGGCCCATACCTCCGCTTCTTGCTTCACCGACAGACGGGGATGAGGGAACCCTGATGATGCGGTCCCTCGAGGTTGACCATTCGGAAGAGGGAGAGACCTTCCCCGTGCGCCTGGGGTGGAGGGGGTTCCAGAGGAATACTGTAGCAACCCTAAATTTCTAAAAAATAAAATTTTTAAACAAAATTGTAAATAGCGACTTCCATCAAGTCGCCATTTCTAGCCGAGCTCTGCTCTCTACGATAGAAGAAGGGTGAGAGTGCTCTCGACTTCATCAAAAAATGGCGAGTCCTCAGCATGAGGTGTGTTAACCCTGCCAGTCCAGGAGGATGCTATCACCATATGTCGCCAAGGTTTGGTGGCAGAGGTCAGTGAAAAACTTCTCGACACAAACATCAAAGGCTTCGATTAGCTCAATTTGGCAGTCACCGAGATAGAGATGTTCTTCGCCGATAACCCAAACTACACCTCAGCGAAGGGTAAACAAACACGAGAACACCAGCCCGACAAGGAGGTGAATATCATTGAGTTCACCCCCATTGTCAAAGCCAGCAAGGAGGCCAGAACAAGTGGCTCTGACAAAAAGCCAGCAAATAAGTCGGCTGCTCCCTCTTTCTCAGAGAATATGAAGACACCCTTCTCCTTCAAGAAGGAACATACGAAGATGCTCTTTAACCTTTGTATGGCCCCGACGATTGTCTAGTTGCCCGAAGTCCGCTAGCCGGATGAGGCCCAAAAAATCGATGATCCCAGCTATTGCCCGTATCACCGCATGCTGGGTCATCCGATTGAAGATTGCTACGTCTTCAAGACTCAGGCCCAGAAGCTGATCCAAGATGGCCTCGTTCAAATGAAAAGCAGTCTCGTCGATCCCCCACAACCACATACGTGGTCCAGACCAGCCAAAGTAGCACGTATGGTTCACTACTCAGCTAATGTGGTCCACATGATGGTGGCATTTTCTCTCTCTGATGATGAAGTAGAGGAGTCCAACACCAGTCAAAGAGAGCGTTCGCTCTGGTACCCACAGTGGAGGCCCTGGCACGATCATAGACCTCTCTCCTTCCCCAGAGAGAGGACCCGGTGACTCTTTGATGTTCTCATCGAGAGGGGACAGTCATGCCCCGTGACCCATCAGCAGACTACACTCATTAGGACTTCAGTCACCCCCAGTACTACCCTTTTCTTGCTAGGATCTGTCACGCGATTGAGTCCTGTGAGGAAGTCCAGTACCTCATCTAGGAACAGATCCACTGCGAGCAGATCGATGCCGAGGGGAACTCCATGGCACTCATCAGACTTCTACAAGCCGTCAAGGAAATGCTGAGCATCGCCAAAGACGTACCAAAGTAATCAGACCCTCCTCGGGAAAATGGGCATGGGATACCTTACCAGCACACCCCGTAATGGCTCAAATTCTGGACCGACAATCGGAAAGCTCTCGAGTGATTGCAGAGGCGCCAAAAATAGGATGCCCGTCAGGAGACAGGGCCAAGTAACTTCTTGGTCAATGTCATCCATTCTCCCGGCCCTCCAGCCTCTCCTAATTCCCTGACATCACCCGCCGATCAATCGGCCTCCGTTACCTAGGCCGTACACTGGCGGCCTTGGCAAGAGTTAGAGTCTCTCCCTTTCTCTAGAGAAGACACTACCAGGCTTCTTTGAGTCCTTCTTGGCTGAGAGAACATCCTGGTGGGTGAGGTGACAATGTGCCCCTAAGGCCCCTCTCACTCTCCTTCTACCTTACCACCATCTCTGGTCCTCGGGGACACGGAGGGGAAGCAAAAATTGGGAGAGGCCCCAACCCGATCAGGTCGTGTCCTCTCAGCGGGCGAGCCGTCGGGCCTTCCCCGCTCGCCCTGCAACCCAGCTCAGCCTGTAAGAGTGACATCTTCAGAGTCTTCAGCTATGCCAGTTCACGAGTCAGGGTTGCCACTACAAAAGCCATCCGACGGGCGAAACCACAACACCTGCAAAGGGCAGCAGTGCCCCGAGATACTGTCAGGCATCGCTTGACCCTGCCCCTAGCTAAATCATAAAGGCAAGGCCAGGAAGTAGGATGTCAAGTATGCTCCCCGAGCCACATCTCAGTAAAAGCCCAAGCCACCACAGCTAAGGCATCAAACTGCACATACGTCTTCAGACACCGGCCACAAGACACCAGCTCGATGGGAGTTACCTCCCTCGCCATCGCAGCTAAGGCATCAAACTGTGCACACATCCTCGGACGCTAGCACCAGTCTGTCAGTGCATAGTAAACCTCTCCAGCCACCATGGCTAAGGCAACAAATCGCAACTATGTCTTCGGACGCCAGCCCTAGCTTCCCAGCATACCAGGAGTTACCGCTCGAGGTTATCGAGTAGGCGATCGATGCAACCTTCAAAATACAATAGGCGGAAGGTGCCAGGATTGAGATCCGGGTGAAGGAAGCCGTCGACCTCACCCTATAAAGGCATCAGCTCGGTAATATCCCCATAAGGATCTGTCAGCTTTAGCTCTAGTACCTCCTCCTCCTACTCCCCTAGAGGAGGCCATCGCTAAGAAACAAGAGAGGAATAGAAGGAAGAATCTCAAGAGACGACTCAGGAAGCAAGCCGAGTAAGCGACTACCCTGCAATTCCCAGTAGAGCTAACGCCTCTCCAGAGGCTATAGCAATTCATCAACAGCCTGGAGGAATACCTCCCTCCTTGTCCTACCGGTCCTATTCCACTCGATAGCTACATCCCATGGGAAGAGATGCAAAAATGAGCTCGCCTCAGAAACTGGGTCCAGGAGATGATCCAGAAAGTTAAGAATGGCGAAACGCTCCTCATTCTAGAAGAGCTCTCCTTGTTCTATAAGGACAAAGAGATCACGGTGGAGCAGCTGGAACAAATGCTTCACGGCTGCACCTGCAACATGGTGGCCATTCCACCCCCAGACAACATCAACGCCTCTCGGTGAGGTGAGCTAGTTACTTTTTGAACCTGAAAAAGGACCACTACCCCACTTGGACTGTAGTTAATCCTTAAGAATTTTCCAACTAAGCAAAATTGAAAATAATTCCCTCCCCGTGGGATCGACCCGTATTTACCACTATACTTGTATTTAAAAACCATTTAAGTGAGTGAGTGCGGTATTATAAATTTTGAAATTTGTGTGGCACGGCATTTTATCAATGACAGGTTGTGCGCATCAACTGACCACTATGATAGCTTCAACGCCTTGATGACCCTGCACGGGGCGTCCGACACTGTCAAATGTCGAGCATTCGTGACAACTTTCATCCAGGGCGCTCAAGCATGGTTCCGAGCCCTCGCCCTCGGAAGCATCATTAGCTTCCGACAGTTTGGGTGACTCTTCAAGGAAAGCTTCGCCAGGAACAGCCCCCCAAGGTCAATCGCGGGCTATTAGGGCTCAAGCAAGCCCTGGGGGAAAAGCTACAGGCCTTCATCAACCGTATCCGGGCGGAGGCCCTCCGCATCCCTCATCTTGGCATCGCTCTCGCCATTACCGCGTCGACCAGGGGCACCCGTGACGAAGGACTTTGGTGAGAACTGGTGCTCGATCCTCCCTCCACCATCGCCGACTTGGTAGCCTTGGCTCTGTGTTATGTAGAGTATGAGGAAGTCCTCACTGCTTGCCAAGGCCCTCCCGGCCAAAGGAAGAAGGGGGAGAGGAAGCATTCCTCTGAGCAAGCCTCCTGACCTCTAGAGGCGACGAGAAAGCTGGCCCCTATCGAGCGATCGAGGCGCTCGGGGAAGAAGCCTATCAAGTAACAACCATGGATGGAACCCTGATCCCATGGACATGGAATGCTACAGCAGTACACAGACTTTATTTTCAAGGTTATGATTGATCTTGTATTCTCGATACCATTTATGCGCAATATGCCAGAAGAATGAATGTGGGAGAGGGGGAAAATCCACTGCCTGAGAGCGCGGCCCAACGAGGTCCAATTTGATTGAACCAGGCCTAACTCCCCAAAGTGGCAGTCCCATTTTGGGCCCACTTACTCCAACCCCAAAACTCACTCGGACCAGCACTTCCTAGGCAACCCTCGGGTCTGGAAGTCCGAGCAACAAATCAGTCGGGAAGGCCCCTATGGGGACCCAGCGCAACCTGTCCGAGCTAGGCGCCCATCGCTCGAGAGGACTCCAAGCAAGCGCCCCAAGCTCGGACAGACTATTGGAAGCTTATCCAAGCATCTGTTACGCATGATTAATGAGCAGGGAACTCCAAGGGATAGGGGAGAGCAAGATTCCTTGTGCCATAAAGAGCCTATAACGAGGACGTAACACCCCTGAAATCCCCTCGACTCCCTGGACTCATACGTTAAACGGATCGCTATAAAAACCCTAGGGGGACCCTCCGAAGAGGTAAGTAATGATCTTGAGGAAGAACCACCACACTTCTTAGTGAAGAGCAATCTCACACCCTTTCTTCTTCTACCGCCTCCTCTCGCATCTGTGCTCTACTATATTTGCTGACTTAAGCATCAGAGGGTCTTTCCCAGGGATTCATCCCTGGGCACCCCTGATTTGTTTCCTACCTTGTAGGTCATATATACGTGGTGATCGTGACCAAGGATTCCTCCGTGATCCCACAGCTCAGGATCAGCGCGAGATTATGCCACTTCAAATGTCATTTTATTTTTATTACAAAATGATACGTTGGGGGTAGTAGCCCTTACAATAAGAAAGTGATAGCTGCTGACGCGGAACGAGCTATCAGACGCCCTAGGACCTGTGTGACAGCAAGCACGACTTGAACCAAGGACCCGAGCAATAGCGGACTGACCACGCGCGTCACTCAGATTCGGGGGTAACCCGACGATAGAGGGGTGGATGGTGACCCACGGGCAGCCAACACGGTTGGAGCCGCTAAGAGTATATGGGGGAGGACAGACGTAAGGTCTGAAGGTCGCCCGACTTAGCCGAGGCAGAACCAGTGCCCGAGGGTGGGTATTGCGTCACTCTCTCACACGACAACAGTCGGTGCTCAATGTTCAGGAAATTTAGAACGAGCTCTCCTCACCTTCGGCGTGAACGTTGAACAGATACTAAGAGAGCAATGCCAAGAAGCAAGGGGCAGATCTATACCTTGCCGAGTCTAAAGAGACTGGCACTGATCGGAGACGAGGGCGTGCCGGGGAGCATGCGCACCTAGTGAACACGCTGCATCGAGGAGGCTTGGCGATGTCCCTACTATTACAATTACTACACTCCTCGCAGGGAGGGGGATCACCGGGATGGAGGCAATTCACTACACGCACTACCCTCGCGTCGGAGGGGGGAACGAAGGGAGGGAAAACCAAACAACGACCGTGCACCTCACTCCGAAGTCTACTCGAGGTGCTGTCAATGCCTGGACGAAGCTTGAGGGATGCCAAAGGATGCTTGCAAGTTTGACGTCGAGCCGATGTCGCTGGATGGAGGCGGTGGTCACAGCTGGAGACCTGTGCAGTTCTACCGTGCAGGACAAGATGGCGCAGTCGTGGTGCAGCGACCGGTATGCTCGCTGACGAACTCCAAACGTGGCGGGACCAAGTCTTGGACTTAGCAGACAGAGAGCTCTGCGAATCCTCAAAAGATGGTGGCCATCATATCTTCTCACAGGTCGTGGTAGCTCAGGCAGTCGGCATCAGGTTTCTGGGCGAACAGCATGATAGGACGCCGATGGTCATTGTGGAACTTCCAGGGCTGACGTTGGAATGAGATGAAACCATAGGCGTTGGTTTCATATCGTCGAAAGCTGCAACTTTTCTGAAGACTACACAACCTGAAACAGAGAGGAGGAGGGGGTGTTGGGGCCGACTTAAAAAGAGGTAAAAAGGAGAAGGAGTCATTTTTCCTGCCAACAGTGGTCTATATAGATTTCCATATTACGACTGATATATGTGTCAAACATATGATTGACAAGGCGTTGAAATGTGGCCCCTGCATTATTCAACCCAAAGGGCATGCGGGTGTAGTAGTATAGGCCATGATCAGTGATGAAGGCTATCTTATCTTGGTCGGGTTAGTGCATATTGATCTCGTGGTACCTAGAATAAGCATCCAGAAAGCTCAACATTTCATGCACAGCCGTGGCGTCGACTAGTTGGTCAATTGGTGGCATGGGAAAGCTATCCTTGGGCGTAGCTTTGATGAGATTAGTGTAGTATACGCACATTCACCACTTCCCATTACTTTTGGGAACAAGGACCATATTAGCTACCCAATCAGGATACTGGGTTGGTCGTTACAGTCCCGAGTGTGACTTTTTGCTCACTTGTTCCCTGATAATGGCCTACCGCTCGGGGTTGCAGCGCCTTCTGCATTGTTGTATCGAGTGGCAACTTGGGTCCAGCTTCAATCGGTGGGTTATGACTTCCAACAGAATTTCGGGGAGCTCATCCTCGGACCAAGCGAATACATCTTGGTTGGCATCTAGGAAACTCGCGTAAGCTTCCTTCTCTTGCTTAGATAGTGTAGCACTGATCCGAAGCATTCTGCTCGGGTCCTCCCCCACCTGGATGAGGCATAGATCCTCCATTGGGGTGCTCATGCTCTGACCCGGGCCTTCTATCCTTGCCTTCTTCTCGGGTGGGGCCTCCTCGATTTGACTATTACATGTGGAGATCAAGTAACACCTCCTTGACTCCCTTTGATCTCCTCGGACTTCTCCCACCCCGTGAGGAATGGGGAACTTCAACTTTTGGTGATAGGAGGAGGGGACGCCATGGAGGGTGCCAAGGATACCTCGTCCAATGATAGTATTTTATCTGGTCATTCCACATACTACAGTGAAGTCTGCTAGGAATGTCACATCTCTTGGTGTGGTCCCGAACGTGATTGGCAATGATAAATGTCCTTCTGAGAGGACGGTTGTGCCAAAAAAGTCATACAAGTGTATGTGCAGTGGCACTATCCATGATAAATCCACACCTATAAGTACCAGGCAGTCGTAAGAAATTACGTCGGGGCCACTTCTATTATCCACTAAAATCTGTCACATGATACATTGGTTGATGGTGTCTGAGACTACCAGAGCATCAGAATGAGGAGTGGTTACACCTTTTAGGTCTTCATCTGAGAAGACGATTGGATCTTTGAGGTGCTCCTAGGCGGTAGTGTCCTGATGGTCACTGTCGCCTTGCTCCATAACGTTGATCACTGATGCGTACCATCGGTGTCTTCTAGAGCTATCACCGCCTGAAGCCAGCCCTCCGGAGATTACCATGATCTCCTTCTCGTTGGGTCGATTGTTGATGGGCAGAGGGATCCGCTGGTGCTGTCACTTTTCTACGGTATTGGCGATGAACTTATTGAGGAGTCCTGACCAGATGAGGTCCTCGATGGCATCCTTGAACTGGATGCAGCCGGTCATGTTGTGCCCGTGGTCGCGGTGGATGCAGCAGCATCTCCTTTTGCTTCTGGTCCTCGGGTCAGATTTCATCTTAGGAGGTCAGTGGAGGAAGGGATCCTCACGGATCTCCATGAGGATTTGGTTGGGCAGGGTTTCCAGGGGCATGTAATGCCAGTATTGGCCCCTTTCTTTATTCTCTGAGCGATTGCGGTATTCCCGGTCCCGTCGCTTCAGCCTGTTCCTCCCCTCCTGAGGTGAGTCGGCAGACCTCTTACGGTCAGACCGATCTGTCCTGACCGTGCGACCGAGAGCCGCAGTGTTCTCCTCACACCTCGCATGCTTCTGTGCCAAGGCGAGGAGGTCCGTCATGGTTGCTGGGGCTTCAACTTTGAGCGATTGCCAGAGGATGGAGTCCCGGGTTCCATGTGTCAGGGCGGTGGTGGCGATGTGGATGTTAAGGCGGGGTATGCAGAGCACCTCTGCCCAGAAGTGGGACACATAGTCCCAGAGGGTCTCCTCACGTCCTTGTCTGATAGCAAGTAGGCTCACCGCGGACTTGGCTTCCTTTCAGCAGCCAATGAAGTTCTCCTTAAACAGCTTCTTCAGCTATTGGAAGGAGGTGATGGTTCCGACCGGTATGGACTCGAACCATGTCCGGGCATTTTCCTGGAGAGTAGTGACAATTGCCAAGCACTTTACAGTGTCCCAAGCATGGTGAAACACCAGGTTGGACTCGAAGTTGTGCATGTGGTCGGTCGGGTCAGCAATGCCGTCGTAAGGGGTGAAAGACGACAATTGAAATTTTGGCGGGATGGTGACCTCCATGATCTCCCTGGAGAAGGGAGCATGGAAGTCTACGTCGTCGTCGATAAGGCATCGGGTCTTGGCGGTGAGCAAGACATCATCCAAGTACTGGACCTTGCCCTCGATCTCTTTAATACGACATAGTCATTGGGCCATCTCCGGGTTGGAGTGCAGGGGACTGCGTGCCCTTGGTGCGGGTGAGCTGTGCGGGCACCAAGCTTGGGCGACGGAGGACCGAGAAGCTTCCCGCACTCGATGAGATTCTGCTACAGTTGGAACCCCCCCTATTCTCAGGTTGCTCCAAGGGGACACGCTTCTGCCCCATTGGTCTGTTGAGGAGACCTTGACTGTAATGCCCTGGATTCTTATTGGGTCTTTTTGGATCATTATTAGGTCTTTCGGATCCTTTTTGGAGAGTTTCGGATCACTTTTGTAGCTCCCGAGTTGAGTTTTACGTGTTGCCATCATCAAAAAGGGGGAGACTATGGCATCCCTACGGTTTTGACGATTTCACACACTATAAGTCAAACATGAATAGTCTATCTTCACACATTCTTCATATATTGCTTTCTCATTACTTTCTCTAGTTTTACTCTAAAAAATGTCGACTTCTAAAGATGACTCTTGGGGGTCAGGAAAATGTCCTCATGCAATGAAACTCGGTGCACATTTTAGTTAATATGCATTTCAATGTCAGTGCAGTCGCTGTTCAACTCGGTGCACATTTTAGCTCTTATGCTTACTAGGGTCTAAGGTCCGTGCATACAGGCCATCCAGCATGCAAAAGGTCAGTGCATTATTTACTTTGTGCATATTATCTCGGTGCAGTTTCCTGCTTAATTGCATTTAGGTCGGTGCAAGTTTTTTACCTTAGGCAAAACTTAGTCGATGCATTATTGCCGTGTGCCAAACAAGGTCGGTGCTAGTTGCACCTTGCGCATGAAGTCCATGTAGCTTTTTCCCTTGGGCATATAAGGTCGGTACACATTTTTTTTCAGGCAAAACTAGGTCCATGCATTTCTGGCATATGCGTGCATGGGTCAGTGCATATTGTTGAGCTATGCATATAAGGTTCGTGCACCTCACCATTTAGAGTCTGCACATTCACCACTTAGGTCTGTGCTAATAACATAAGGTCTGTGCACATCTCCCTTGTGCAATACAAGGTCCGTGCACACTTCATTCTTGTGTGATGCAAAGTCAGTGCATATATCCTCTTGTGCATACCCAATGTCTGTGCATGTCTTGTTATATGGTCTGTGCACATTTGTCATATGCTATTCAAGGTCTGTGCACATCTCCCTTGTGCAATACAAGGTCCGTGCACACTTCATTCTTGTGCGATGCAAAGTCAGTGCATATATCCTCTTGTGCATACCCAACATCTGTACATGTCTTGTTATATGGTCTGTGCACATTTGTCGTAAGCTATTCAAAGTCTATGCTCACTTGCTTTAGGCAGATGGAGGTCTGTGCACGTTGCTTCGTCTATGATTTAAGGTCTGTGCACAGTCTATTCTTCCTAGTCCATAACACATGACTATTATTTTTTGTCTTTGCAATGACAGGTAAGGCCCATGATCAAACACCTTAAGGGCAGAACTAAAGAAGCACGTGATTTCGAACTAATGAAGGGCACGTGATCCAAGGTGTACACATCCTGGAGATTCAGCCACGTGGATTGCTACAGCATCGTGACTCTGACACGTGGAACCTCAAAGGATCAGATCTGCGTGAAAGCTTGGGCGAGAAACTATTGTGTCCCTATGTTTTGATGATAGCAAACTGTGTTTTGATGATAGCAAATATTATGAGTCATAATGCTTACCATGATTTAATAATGATCATATGCTTTGATGTTAGCAAAAACCATGAGTCTGTGCTGTTTAAGCGTGCTTTAATATGTGCTTTGCTACATCTTGTTTCGTGCAGTTGATCATGCTTTGTATCTACCTCCAGTGTGCATGTCTCTTCATCGAACAGTCTATGTGCATTGTGTTTTGCTCATCGTAGTGAGTCCGTGCATGTCTAGGTTCATGCACATTTACATAGTCTATTTTAGGCATTCCTAGTCCATACATGTTTTTGTTTACTTGGTTGCCAAGCATTTGCACAACATGAGTTCATGCATGTTTTGTTTACTTGATTGTCAAGTATTTGCACAAAGTCCATGCATGTTGTTCGTCTGCTTCTCAAGTCCGTGCAGGTTTAGGTTTTGGACTTAGAAAAATCCTGCTCGATGTATTGAGCTAGTGCACATAAAGTCCATGCATGTTTCAATGTTCATGCATAACCGTGCATATCCTTACCTTGTGACTTTTGTGTCCATGCACATTTTGCATAGTGATAAAGTCCGTGCTTGTTGCACGCTTTTAAGCAAAGTCCATGTAGGTTGCAAGTCCGTGCATGTTTTCGTTTGTGTGGCAAACAAGTTTTCTCATAGGCATTCCTAGTCTGTGCAAGTTTTTAATTTGTGTCACACTAAGTCCATGCACACATAGTCCATGCACTTTGTTCTAACAAAGTCTGTGCACTTTGTCCTATACTAGTCTGTGCACATTCTGTTCTCAACCAAAGTCTGTGCACGTTTCTCAACCAAAGTCTGTGCACATTTCTTCTCGACCAGAGTCCATGCACACTTTCGGAACAAAGTCCGTGCACGTTTTTAATCTAAGTCCATGCACATTCTCTTTAATACAAGTCTGTGCATATTTCTCTTATGCACACTTTGAGTCTATGCACATTTTATCTCGTGTATGAGGAAGTCCATGTTAGTTACAATAGCACAGTGATGTAAATTCATGCAAGTTGTCATTTCTGCATATGAACCTCATATATACCATTTCAATGCTAACCAGGTGTTTGTTAGAATGACAGGGACTTCCTGAGAACCAGAAGCAGTGTTCATAAAGCCTGAGGAGGGGCACGCGATCCGAGACGTAAAGATTCTGGCATGTGGCCAAGACTTTCCTGAAGCTTCCTGGTGGGAGTGTTCCCTACACACTCCTAGGGTGTGAGTGCGGTGGTCCAAGACTGAAGCTATAAAAACACACCATCTCTGTGAGAGAAAAAGTAGAAGAAGACGGTAAAAAGGAAGAGCTGTTGAAGCAGAGCAAGGAGAAGAAGAAGAGGAGAGAGAGTTGTAAGAAAAGAAAGAGCAGAGAAGAAAGAGCAGGAACAAGATAGCAGAAGCAGAGCAGAGGAGATAATAGTAGAAAGAGAGAAGAGAAGGTGAGAGCAGTAGATGATGGGGTGTACATACTTCTCCACTTGGTCATCCTTGCATTCCCGCTTGCTGTTCACCAGAGGACTCGAATGGGCAATCAATGTCCAGAAGTGAATAGTGCCAACCGCGTCCTGGGGAACCGTTGTCAACTGGCCCGAGATGTTGTACAGCTGCAGGGACGTTACTCCCGACTCTGCGCCTATAAATTCCAGCATCTGCGGCACTAACCCCCAGCCCTGGAGGGTGCATGGAGCATACTCTGGGAACAGCGAGCAAACCCACACGTTAAAAAAGTGCAGTGGGCAGACATACTGAGCTTTTCTCGGGAACTGGTGAACACTGACATCTCCCAGCGTCTTATATATCAAACAGAGGGCCGCAGGGCACAAAGACAATTTAATTCCCCAGGCCATCTGGCAGGCTGGGTAGATTGCATCAGGGGGGATGACTGTCTCGTCCCCATATGGCATGGCGAATGAACATAGCCAGTACGTCAAGTAGGCCACACTGTGCGTCAGCAGGTCAACCCCTGTCGGGTTAGGGCCACTCCGACGCCCCCTAGAAGGGATCTTCATGTCGGTCTTGGGCTTGCTGCATTTCTTGCGGGCAACGGCAACACCAATATGCAGGAAGTCTTCATACTGCTTCAACTCGTCATAAAAATATTGCAACCACAGGGTCATGCTGACCCTCTTCCTGTCTCCACGGGGAGGCTGCTTCCCGCTGTGTGCCAGTTGATATAGCTCCCGATACGCCTTCATGAGGTACCAGTACGAATAACCAAGAGAATAAAAGCCATCCCCGTCAGTTTCTTCCATGATGAGGTCGGGGAGGCATACTTCTTCATAGGGCTCCCCGTCTATGGGCAAGCCGCTCAACTGGCTAAGGCTCCACAAGTCTAGTGACGTCTCACCCTCCACCGTGTAAAAAGTGTTAGTCTCTGCGCTGAAAACTTCAATCATCCCGTAGCAGAGCCCCTTTGAGATAGGGTAGCTATACCGAGAAGCATAGACACTGTGGTATACACCAGCCCGGATCAATAGTGGAGCATAATTGAACAGCACATACTCTGTGAACTCCACCGCTCCCTCCCTGAAGGTGTGCGTGTCCTGAAGCTTCAGCTCGGCAAACCAACCCAGAGCCAACTCATGCTTGAAACGGACGGCCAAGCAATCTAGCAGAAAAGGCTCTTCTCTATACCCCCACTTCAGCGGGGCCAAGAATAAACTGAAGTGGGGTTGTTCGCCCTGGACCCGTCCGGTAGTCATGTCCCATCGGGCTGGCGTGAATTGGGGTGTTTGCACTAATCTGTCCTCTGTTGGCAGCACTGCCTCGATCCCCAACATGGGTTTCCATTCCCTGGACTCTCCCACCATGTACATTGGGATGCTTCGAGAGACGCTGTATAATAAGCTGTCCCGGGGCTGCAAGATGGCCCTCTTGGCTTCCCTCACAGCTTGGAGTCCCCTCTTTTCCTGACGCCGCAGATGCTTCAGGAAGCGAATGAGGTGCTTATCCTTCGGATAGTCCTTCCTATAGTCCCCTGCGGCCCGGTCGAAGGAGAACCCGCCTTCAGCCCAGACATGCCTCCTGGAGTCCATGGTCTCGATATCAGAACCTGACAACTCGACCAGTGCAGCGATCTCCGCATGCTCCCGGTCTAAATATTCAACGTTCAGCCACGTGACTGTCGGTACCATAGGCAGAGGAGCAGACGTGGCACCAACAGCAGCAGGAGCAGGGGAACCACTGCGAGCAGCCATCTATATGCAAAGTACAATGAATCCAAAGTCAGAACGAGCAAGGAACAAGGGAAGAAAATTATGAAGGGGATATGCTATAATTGAAATAAATAAGATCCTGATAATTTTTGGTGAAATTTCAGTAGAGTTTTCCCAAGGTCAGAGGCATAAGGGGAAACACGGGTGCACGCCTGCAAGGAGTGACGGCCCCAACAAAGAGACGGTGGGCCCCGGGTGGCAAACACCGGAAGTCCTCGGCTGAAGAAGTGCTCGTTTCCCCCTTCGATAGCACACCAGATTGGGCTTCCCCAACACACCCCCTGCAGCCTTCACAGACACAGTCCTGAGTGCCCTTCGCTGGCACGCCCCTTGGCAGTCTTCGCCGGCACACTACCAGGTGCCCTTCGTCGACATGCCACCCTAAGGCCTCTACCCGGCACACTCCCCAGTCGCCCTTGCCCGGCACACCCGAGGTGACCTTCCCCGGTACACCCCAGTCGCGCTGGCCCGGCACGCTCACGGTGGTCCTTCCCCAGCACGCCCCCTGGCAGTTTCACCCGGCACACCTGAGTGCCTTCCTCTCCGGCACACCCATGCACCCTTCCAATGGCACAGTCGTGCCCCCACTTATCCTGGCACACTACCCATGCTCCTCGCCCGACACACTTTTGTGCCCTTACTCCCCGGCACACTCGGTGCCATTCTATCCCGGCACACCTGTGCCCTTGCAACCCGGTGCGTCTGGCTCCGCTCTACCTGGCGCACCCTTACGCTCTGCATCTGGAGCACTTTGTGCCTTCCCAACCCGGCACCACTGGCGACCCCATCATCTCCCATGATGCCGGAGAGGGAGGGGAAGAGAAGAGGAAGAAGAAAGAAAGGAGAAGAATAGACAAAGGAGAAGAAGAGGAAGAGAGGGAAGGGGAGGAGCATAGGGCTCCGCCGTTCCCCGGATGAAAAGGAAGATGGAGGAGAAGAAGAATAGAAGAGACGAAGAAGAAGAAGAAGAGGAAGAGAGGGAATGGGAGGAGCCTTTCCCCCCCCCCAAGACGTGGATCCTTTCCAGGGAGCAAATCTAATTCTGAGCAAGGGATCCATAAACTAGAGGAGGCACCATCTGCCCCTACTACCGATGAGGTTGCATCAAGCTGGGCGCGCTGTAACACATCCAAGGTGATAATTAGTGGCTTAACACCAAAAATCTAGGGTCGTAATTAGGAATATGAATTTGCATGCACTTACCGAGGCATGTAGGGCTGCACAGGTGTCACCCAACTCTTGCTCCATGTCTGCCAAGTGAACTCGTAAGTTCGCTATCATGGTATCACGGGCATCTTGCATCCGTAACATACCAATTAACAACAAAAAAAACAAAAAAAGGGAAACTAAAAAAATAAAAAAAGACGGTGAGAAGACCAAACCAAAAAGAAAAAATTACATTCACCTCCACAAGTCCCCCAGGATAGAGTCGCTCTGAATACGTCACTCTATAGAGGCACAGGTAATCTTCATTGTCCTGCCCATGCGACCCCACGAGTGTGCTACGCCGCTGTCAATCCTCGTACTGTTCGGGGAAGCGCACCCGCTAATCAGCACAGGTTACTGGCCCACATCTCTTCCTCCCAACGTGAAGTGGCGCAGTCATATCTACCCACTCCTGGACAAGCCGTAAAGTTCTCATGACCAGTCGTAGATGAAGTGGCTTGATTTCATTCAGGCAATGAACCCAAAGGTTCCGGCCAAATCAGGCATGACTTGTGATAACCCACGGCTGGTCGGCAACGACCATGCTCGAATAAGGTCGAAAGATCACCTACGGTAGCATGTATATATCCCCTCAGTCATCCATCCAAAAGAAAAAAGAAAAAAAAAGAAAAAGAACACAATAAATAAATAAAAATAGTCCTACTATCGCTGCAGGAAACTCTTACAGCTCACGCCTCAAGGCCATCAACTGGTAGGACAGTGGGGCTGTGCTCATAATAGGTTGCCACTGCCGAGCTAGTGGCACCACCGCCATATGCCACTATCGAGCCCTCCCCATTGGAATGTAGTAATAACTCCATAGCTGTGTCGCCACATGTCATTAGCATCTCATGAAGTAGATTAGTTGCATTTAACAAAAACTACCTGGAGGAACGGTGTAAAGCCACTCACAGTCACCTCTCAATCTATCCCTTGGGACAGACCTGCAAACAAATGCACCAATATGGCAGCTCCCCAGGCATACTGCCCAACTCTCTCTAGGTCAACTAAGAACTCTAGGAAGTGGCAATGGATGTCGTCTCCCTTAGAACCTAGCAACAACCTCCCCAGCAGGAAGAGGAGGAATCTCCTCAAGTCCATATTTGACTTCTCCCAATTGCTGGCATCCACGCAGTACACAGCACGGGACCCTCTTTCAGCTCTCTCCATGAATTCCTCTAAGGACTCGTTATCATGTGGACGAATGTCAGTATGCCCCAATGCCTCACTTCTCTCCCCTTTTTTGTGCCCCGTCGTTCGGCGGGGGCAGTGAAGAAGCTACTGACACGAAAGTCGCACTCTCGCGCTCTTCGGTAGCACTCCTCACCATCCCTTAACCATTGCTCGGCAAGATCGAGGCTAGGTCAGAGTTTAAATAATTGGGCCTCCAAGGCCCTTTTCTCTTCTCTTTTGGCCGATCTCTCAGCCCTCGCTCTTTCTCTGTCCCTTTCCCTCTCTACCCATTCTCTCTCTCTATCCACCCTTTCCAGCTGGAGGGTGATCTTTAGCTCCATGGCGTCCTGAGAGAAGTTATCATTTGAACGATGCCGTAATTCCTCTTCTAGCTCTGCTACCCTGTCATCTCCTTGTGCGGCACGAGCAAGTGTCTCTTGCATTTCTTCCTCCGGGGATATCCATCATCTCAAGAATGTGGCAAGACATGAACAAAGGGAATTCAATGGTGGAGCCCTCACCTGTGCAAAATGCATTCCCTCTGCCTCAGCTGCATGCTGCGTGGCACGAGCAAGTTACTCGTGGAGTAAATCTAATTCCCGAGCAAGGCATCCATAAACAGGAGGAGGCACCATCCGCCCCTACTGCCGATGAGGTTGCATCGAGCTGGGCATGCTATAACACATCCAAGATGATAATTAGTAGCTTAACACCAGGAATCTAGGGTCGTAATTAGGAATGTGCATTTGCATACACTCACCGAGGCATGCAGGGATGCACGGGTGTCACCCAACTCCTGCTCTGTGTCCGCCAAGCGAGCTCGTATGCTCGTTATCATGGTATCACGGGCATCCTACAGTCGTGACATACAAATTAACATCAAAAAAAGGGAGAAACCAAAAAAAAGAGGGTGAGAAGATCAAACTAAAAAAGAGAGAGAAAAAAATTACGTTCACCTCTACAAGCCCCCCAGGATGGAGCCGCTCTAAATACGTCACTCTATAAAGGCACAGGTAATCTTCACTGTCCTATGCGTAAGACTCCACGAGCGTGCCACCCCACTGCCAATCCTCATACTATTCAGGGAAGCGCACCCGC
This sequence comes from Amorphophallus titanum, assembly GCA_024336825.1. Classification (NCBI taxonomy): domain Eukaryota; kingdom Viridiplantae; phylum Streptophyta; class Magnoliopsida; order Alismatales; family Araceae; genus Amorphophallus; species Amorphophallus titanum. The sequence goes on along the minus strand of JANBPO010009603.1, from coordinate 16,110,638 downwards.
CAATCAACATAGGTTACTGGCCCGTGTGTCTTCCTCCTGACGTGAGGTGGCACAGTCATATCTACCCATTCCTGGGCAAGCCCTAAATTCCTCACGACCAATCGTAGCCGAAGTGGCTCGATTTCATTTAGGTAATGAACCCAAAGGTCCAGTCTGAACCAGTCACGGCCTGTGATAACCCACGGCTGCTCGGCATCGACTATGCCTGAATAAGGTCTCCAGATCACCTACGGTAGCAAGTATATATCTCCTTAGTCATCCATTAAAAAAATAAAATAAAACAAAATAAAATAAAAATAGAATAAAATAAAAAAATAAATAAAAAAAAGAAAAGAACACAAGTGGGGGGGGGTGGGGTTGTTTCCCCCCCCCACCCCCCCAACAACCCCCCGCCCCCCGGTTTTTTTTTAGCCTTTTGGGGGGGCACACCCCCCCCCCACTCCCCCGTGTTCAATGGGGGGGGGGGGGGGGGGATCCAGCATCTTCGATCCTTCCGTCATAGAGGAGGCCGCTACCAACATCCCAGACCTCGCAACAGTTCCTCCTTCATCTGCAGAACAAGTAGGACTATCTGGCAAGGATGGGCCGGTCCTCCAATCACCACCAGCAGAGCCATTATTGGGGCCTCTGTTCCAAGAGTCCATGGGTGACCAGATCCAGCCTGATCCCAGTGGCAAAGGTAAGGTAGTGCAACTCCCCGACGAAGAGCAGCACAACAGCCCACAGAAAGCTCAACCCAACATACTACCTTCATTGGAGGATGCTTGAGCTCGAGCTGACCGGAAAGTCCTTCACCAGATGAAGTGCTTCCTCGCCAGCAGCACAATCTGGGAATCCATTACTTGGAGTAAAGAGTTGAGAGAAACTATCATCAAAATACTCCAAGAGCCAGAAGTCTATGAGGCGCACGCGACAGAAATGAAAGCCGCCACATATGAGGCCTTCACCGCCGATGTTACCTTCATGGAGAAAGACTTGCTGCTCTCCCCTCTGTGCCACAACCGCCCTCTCTATATGAGGGGAAAAATCAATGGGCATGAGATGAATTGGATCCTGGTCGATGTTGGTGCCGCCGTCAACATCATGCCCCTGAAGACATTCAAGACTCTATATCTAACCCCCTACCTCCAGAAGGTTTAGGTGGTCAAGATATCTGGCTTCAATCAAGACACTGAGGATGTCCTCAGCCGGGTGGATGTCGACCTGGTGCCCGATGATTTCACCTCCAAGGTGACTTTCTATATCATCGATGCCAATACATCTTACAAAGTACTACTGGGTAGGTCCTGGCTCCATGAAAATTGGGTCGTGCTGTCAACTGTCCACCAATGCATCAACTATGCCAAGGACGGGGAACAACATATGGTCTTTGCAGACCTGTCTCCGTTCACTCCAGCAGAATGCAACCTGGCCGACACTGCCCTTTATTTCGAGGGAATCAGTCCATACCCTGTAATCAAGAGCAAGAGCAATGGCTGGCCCTCAGAAGAAGACAAGGGTGACCTCTTCTCCATTGACGAGAAAAGGCCAAGCTTCATCAGCTACGTCTTAACTCCAAGTCAACCACTGATCACCCCGAGAGGCATAAAATCAATTTCGAGGCTAATCTTATTAGCCAAGCAATCGACAAGAGCATATGCCTACCACCAGACTGCATCCAGCTCGCGTGCACGTCAGACAAGTATAAGGTCGAGCGGCTTACAACATTTGTCGTTACCTACAAATGACAGCTCAGAAGTAAGAAAAAGGCTAATAGGGACAAGCCCATTGTCTTCTACAGAGGAGACATCGTCCCTCAAGCCCCATCGGAAGATGACTTCGGCTGGTCCAAGTGAGTTGACAATATCCCAGAAGTCGTCCAAATATTGGACAACCTGTCGCCACACATCTAGGAGATGTGCCCTTAAGTAGCATATTCCCGAATGGCAAGGTTCTGTATGGCGTGAATATTTCCACCGTCTGTGGACCCCTTCCCAAGTCCGGGGGTAACCCCCCTTCTCCCACAAAGATACCAGGGGACTCGGCTACAACCAAGACCCAGATTTCCATGTCTACTATGCGGTCAACGTCATAGGCCTGATACAGCCAATCGACGACCCGACTACTATCGACACCAAGTTTGACAGCTCTGGGGATGAGGAAGGGGACAATCTAATCTTGCTCCCTGCCAGAACCAGTATCCTAGTTCAAGCACTCGGTGAGTCCTCACCATCCGCCTGCGGGGACACCGAGAAGAAGGAAGTCCCTAGCGTCTCCTAGCCGGCTGAAGATCTCGATTTGGTAAACCTTCCCGGTGAGGAAGATTCCCAGAACAAAGGCCATGAAGTGTTGCCAGCTTTAACAGGCAACTCCAACCAAGCTTCAATGGCACCAGCCGACAACAGTCAGCCAAGCACTGGCAATCCAGAACAATCCCAGTCTGAGCTTAGCAACGATAATTTCCCAACTCCATCAGCTTCAACTGGCGGCTTCGGAGACCTCGAGGTACATGAAGCCAACACTGATGATGAAGATTTCATCGACTTCCAACCCGCTCCTCCCGAGCTGGAGGACGGTGGCCAGGCAACCGTCGATGAACTCGTCGAAGTCTACTTGGGCAAAGATGAAGACCCCCAGCCAACATTCGTCAGTGCCCTCCTCACCGAAGCAGAAAGGCAGGACTACAAGCAACTCCTGCTCGAATACAAAGACTGCTTCACCTGAACATACAAGGAGATGCCAGGGCTGGACCCTCTGTAGCGGAGCATGAACTAGTCGTCTCCCCTTCAGAAACTCCATTCAAACAGCCACAGCGACGCATGCGCCATGAGTTGGAACTCCAAGTCTTAGTCAAAGTCAATAAAATGGCGGAGGTCGACTTCATCGAGCCATGTATCTACCCAATTTGGCTCGCCAACATTGTCCCAGTCAAGAAGAAAAGTGGTCAAGTCTACATTTGCATCGACTTCTGGAACCTCAACAAAGTCTATCCGAAGGACGACTTTCTAATCCAGATCACAAAAATAATGGTCGATATGACCACTAGTCATGAAGCTTTGTCTCTCATGGATGGGTCATCCGAATACAATCAAATTCAGATGTCCCTCAAAGACAAGCGCCACACAACCTTCAGGTCTCCCAAAGGGATCTTCAACTACTAGCGCATGCCCTTTGGTTTGAAGAATGCCGGTGCTACATACCAAAGGGTCATGACCAAAATCTTCGACGAAATGCTGCACAACATCATCGAATACTATGTCGATGATCTTATCGTCAAGACTAAAAGGTGGGAGGACCACTTGCACGACTTATGCTAGGTCTTCGAGTGTCTCCGACAATACGGGCTCAAAATGAACCCTATGAAGTGTGCCTTCGGCGTATCCAACGGCAAGTTTCTCAGTTTCATTGTCCGATACCGAGGAATCGAAGTGGACCCTAGCAAGATCAAAGCGATCCTGGAACTTCCACCACCCAGCAACTTCACCGAGCTCAGGTCATTCCAGGGTAGGTTGACCTACATTTGAAGGTTTATCTCCAACCTCTCCAATCGGTGTGCACCTTTCAACAAGCTGATGAAGAAAGGTGCCCCGTTCATATGGAACTCAGAATGCCCAGTGGCTTTTGAGCAAATCAAGGAGTACCTCCTCACTCCTCCGGTCCTGGGGGCACCAGTCAAGGGTAAACCCCTCATACTCTACATCACCACCATGGATTCTTCGTTGGGGGCTTTATTGGCACAAATCAATGAGGAAGGCAAAGAGTAGCCACTCTACTATCTCAGACAGAAACTGATCGGTGCTGAGTACCGCTACTCCCCCATGGACAAAGTCTACTTGGCATTGATATTCGCCATCAAGAAGTTGTGACACTACCTCCTGTCCCATATGGTTGAGCTCATATCCAAGCATGATCACCTGAAGTACCTCCTTCGACAGCCCGTTCTCTCAGGTTGACTGGGGAAATGGGCTCTCTTACTGATGGAGTATGATATTAACTATGTCCCTAGGAAATCCATCGAGGGACAAGACATGGCTGAGTTCTTGGCAGCCCATCCGGTACCGGACGATTTGCCTCTCAACACGTAGCTCCTGGATGAGGAGTCCCTTGCTTCCCAGTCACCAGCTCTAGTTGAACAGACCGGAGATGCCTTGCATTACCAGTCGTGAGACGCCCATACGGTCAGTATACCTTGCTGTGAGCTCTACTTCGACGACACTTCCCAGGGGATTACCTGCATCAATCAAAACCCCGTCACTATGGCGGGTGTCGGCATTGTCTTCCTGACTCTTCAGGGCGGAGTTTTATACAACTCTTGCGCCCTCATGAAAATGCTGACCAATAATGAAGCTGAATACGAAGTTCTAATTATTGGGCTTCAGATGGCTCTCGACTTGGGCATCGAATGCCTCAAAGCCTACGGGGACTCTCAGCTACTAGTCTGGCAAGTCCTCGGCATCTATGACGTGCGGAAGCCAGAGTTGGTTCCGTACCATGCCGTCGTCACCAGACTAATCCAGAAGTTTTATTTCTTTGAAATAGATCATATTCCTAGAAGTAGCAATGCCCAGGCAGATGCCCTGGCAAAATTGGTTGCGGTCATTAAGCTCCCGCCTGAGGGCGAGGTCGACATCACTGTCAAACACGGAAGACACATCCCCAGCAATAGACGGGACCAGGTTACCCATCGCCCCTGGCTCACCCTCGAAAGAAGGGAGAGCCATTGACGGGCCAGTGCTAACTAGCTCCTGGGTCATCTCTAGGGTAGCAGTCGGGTCCTCACCTGGCAAACAAAAACACAAACACAGTCAATGACCCCAGCCTATCAAACAACTAACAAATAGAGGGCAACCCCCTTTACAACAATTCGACACTTACCCGAGCTGTCTCGAGTCGCTACTGGCTCCTTCTCCTCGACTGGGAGGGGCATTCCACCCTGTGCCTCTGAAGGGGTCGTCGCCCCTGGCATCCCGGCCGTCTCTGCACAAAACAAGTGGCTATGTTAGTCTCCAAGAGCGAGCACAGCCATAACTAGGGTATGCCCAGTCCCAAAAGTCCCCACCTGGCTGGACGTCCTCGGAGGCCTTCCATGACTCGAAGTCAGGGAACGTCTCGATATTGAGGCCGACCTCATCCAACACATGAAGAAACGCCTCAGCGTAGATCTCACATTTTACCTCGTCGCCGGGCAAAGGATCGACCTCCTGGGGCGACGAGAAGGCCACGTCCACCCTAGTCTCCATTAGAGCTACAAGAAACTAGTCCAGCAGTGCAAGGTTAGTCAGCCATAATGGCTAAACCAGCAAGAGCAGGATGGTGAACACGATGCTTACTCAGAGTCGGCTCCGCCTCTATATGCTCGCCAGTCTTGAGCCCCTGAGAGGACTCGCTAGTCCCCACCGCGCCAGTGTCCACTTGAGGGCGCTTTCGCCTAGGCTGAAGGCCCCTGTCTCCGCTCCCAGACGATGTCTCCATAGAGGGATGATCCCCCTCCGCCATAGATCCTGCCAAAGAAGCACAACAACATACAACGTCTCGATCATATACATCAAAAGATAACAAAACTAAGACAACATGCTAAAGAAAAGTGTCTCACCTGAGGCCACAAATGGAGTCAATGGCAAAGGAACCAGTTGCTCTGGCTTCAACCCCAACACTCGGGTAGCCTTTGCAACTGCCTCCCTGATGTCTCTCAAAGTGTAAGCACACTCAATGTGGGAGACAAACTCTACTAGTCCGGCTGACCCTATCGCCTGGCCGATATGGCTTCTCTAGTCATCGACCGCCGTGTCAACAAAGCTCCCCTCTGGGAGCACCTGGTCCAAGGACCCCTTCCTTCCAAAGCTATAGTCGGCTTGGAACAGGGTCCACCAAGTCTTCGACGCCCTCGACCGGGACGCCCCAACTCTAGCTCCTACATATTTCCTTGGCCAGCAAGAAATTATCGGTGATTTGTCTTCCACTGATGAAACCACTTTGCTCATTGGAGATAATTAAAGGCAGAATAGGACTCAGCCAATCACAAATGACTTTGGAGACAATCTTATATGTAAAATTATATTGACTAATGGGTTTGAAATCAGCATAAGATGTAGGGTTTTAACCTTCAAAATCAGACAGAGAATTATGGAAGTGAAACCCTGGGGCAAACCCTGTTGCACACTATTGCACTTCTACAGTTTTGATGATGTTCAACACTACTTGTCAAATAATGGTTGATCAGTTTTCCAGTCCTTCTCGTCTGTTTGGTACGAGCTCCAGTAGTATATATATGAGGTTGCAGGGAGGATGGAGTGTGGAGACCACGCTTCTTGCCCTGGGAGTCTTCCAGAACAAATCAGGCCTCTCTGCCACGTGTCAGGGACAAGGGCTCTCGGATCATGTGCCCTAGCCCCTCTTTAGATTGACGTTCCACAAACTAATCGAATCCCTGTCATATTTAACCATCACCCAGTTAACATAATGTTTATATGCAGAGAAGGGAAATATGCACAGAGTTAACATGTTGAAATTTGCACAAAGTGCACAGACTTGTTTGCAAGCAAAAATGCAATGACTTCAAGATGTGCTCAGACTTGAACCAATGAGCACGGCCTTGTTGGACATCAGTAAAATCTGCATAGGGTTTGACAAGCACGGACTCTATGAAGGAGTGCAAGGACTTTAAGAGACCGTGCAAGGACTTTGTTAACTGTAAGAAGTATGCACGGGATTTTATGTCCACAGGGTTTGTGTATTCGTGCAAGGACTTTGATAACTATAAGAAATGTGCACGGGGTTTAATGTGCACGGACATGAGATGCTCGGGGTTTAATGTGCACAGACTTCTATATGCTCGGACCTTGCTACAGTATGTGTAGACTTCAAATACAAAAGATGCAAGGACTTAGTTCCACTGGTATATGGACGGACTTCGTTGATGAAGAAATGCATGGACTTGTTGAAATATGCACAGACTAGAGATGTGCATGGACTTGTAATGCTCTGTCTTAAGCTAAAAGGCCATGTGCACGGACTTTGCAGAAACGTGCACAGACTTGATTTTCAAACAACCAAGGCATATGCACAGACCTTGGTCGAGCATAAACCAATCTATGCACAGACTTTACTTTGACTTGAAATATGCATGGACTTTGATAAGCAGATGTCCACGGACTTGGTGAAAAAAATGCATGGACTTCAAAATGCCTTGATGAAACATGCATGGACTCGAAAGTTTGCACGGACTTTGGCTTAAGCTTAAGGCAAGTATGCATGATGGCAAACAATGCACGAACTTCATGTAAACATGGATGCACAGTGTGCATGGGCTTTGTGAAGTGGAGACAAAATATGCACGGACTTGGAAGATAGTGCATGGACTTATCAAGAGTAACAGGCATGGACTTGGAGTGATGGTCATGCATCAAATGCACAGACCATGCACGGACTTAGCTATAGTGGTTGTTCAGACCATGCACAGACTTAGCCTAAACGACATGCAACATACTCAAACTTGCACCGAGTATATGCACAGACTCGAAGTGTGCACGGACTTAGTGTATGCATGGACACAACGTGTGCATAAAACATGAATGTGCACGGACTTTCCAACATATGAGCCAATGTTCACAGACTATGGACAATGTCCACGGACTTTGAAGAAACAACATGCACTGACTCAGCATGAACGGGGTTAGTGTCTACATGGACACAACGAATGCATAGGAGAATGAATATGCACAGACTTTGCAATAGAAGAAGACTTGGAAATGCAAGCAAGTATAAGAACAAATGCAAAGACCAAATACACAGAGATGATATGCACACTGATGAACAAAGCATTGGATTTTAATGCAAATCACTCTCAAGTTAAGCACATTAAACAAAAATAATTAAATGGTAGATCAAATAAGATGTTGACAAATAGTATATGACATCATTAAAACAGTAGGGATTCAACACTCTTGACATTTCTGACAAGCCTTGGCAAACTTGCAGTAATCATCGAACATAGTGGGCCAATAATAGCCCAATTTCTTTATCTCGATTTTCATTTTTGGGCCTGCCTGGTGTGCTCCAGCTGAACCCGCATGGACTTCTTGCATCACTTGCCCTTCTTCTGCTGAAGACAAGCAGCGCAACAATTCTTTCCTTCGGGCATCTGCCATTATCCGGAACAATGTTTCGTTTCTCATCTCGTAAGAGTCCTTGACCCTCAGGAGCTTCATTCTTTGTTATTTTTCTTTCGGGAGCTGCTGGTGCTAAAACCAGCGTAGGAGATGTTCTCGCCAGTCAGGCTGTTGAACTTTTTCCATTGCTACCACTTCATTCTCTTGTTCATCGGGAAAGACCTCTGTCACACTGGGGACTTGCCAGTGATTAATCACTGTTATATTCAGACTTGTGTCTGGTGGGATTGCCAAGGAGCTGGCCAACTTAGCGAGGGCATCCGCCTGAGCATTCTATCCTCGATTGACATGCTTGACGCTGATGAAGTAGAACCTTGACATCAAGTGAGTTGCCAGCTGATGATAGGGGAGGAGTCCCTGCTTCCGCACATCAAACTCTCCTTCCAACTGCTTTATAACCAGCATGGAGTCTTCGAATGCTTCCAGCATCTGAATTCCCATAGACAGAGCAATCTGCAGCCCGATTATCAGGGCTTCATACTTTTCTTCATTATTCGTGCATGGCTTGTTTATCGAGCAAGATGTGTGCATGACCTCTCCTTCTGGGGATTTTAGAACTATGCCTACCCCTGCTCTAACCCTGGCTGGCCCAGTGACTGAGGTGTCAATTCTGGAAGTGCCATCAAAGTATAGCTGCCATAGGGAGGGCTGCACACGAGCAATCTCCAGTGTTTCATCTTTAGGAAGCTCTGGCTCCAGTGGACAATCTTCCGGTACTAGATGCTCGGCGAAGAAGTCTGCAATAGCTTGGCCTTTGACAGCCTTTCGCAGCACGTAGGAGATATCAAACTCCATAATGATCATCGCCCATTTGCCCAGGCGACCTTTGAGTGCCGGCTGGGACATGATTTGTAAACGTTTAATTTGTGAGTAATAAAACCAGTCCCATATTATTTTCTATCTCTAATACTTTCTCTTTCTTCATCATCTATTTCTTCTTCTTTTCTCTCTCTTCTCTTTAGATCCTCTAAATTTCTTTAGGTAAATTTACATTTATGTAATTTTAAATTTCAATATAAAAAATATCATTCCATAAATTTTCTCTTCCCAAAATATGAAGTTTTCAACTTTAAAATTCTAACCTTCTCGTGGGATCGACTCGGACTTGCTTTATGATACATTATTTATTTTAATTACGAGTTTGATAAATACAATTAAGATTGACAGCCATTGTCATCTGGGAATGTCCTTTGAGAGACACTGGGCTCCGGGGTGCTGGTATGGGCCCATGGGGGCTGTCATTCTTCGAGTCGTAGTAGCCCCTTGCAACGTGTTTGGGTAAATACCCAACACTCCCCGAGTTGTCGAACGACTTGTCTAGCTGGCTTTGGGGCCCTAAAGTGGGCCTTAGGCTGAGGATGGGAGCTCGTGAGAGCTAAGGAGGGGCACTCTAGGCACATGGGAAGTGCCTCGAGCTATGTGTCATATTACACGGCTGGTTGGCAGGGTAGCTTGGGGTTGGCGCGGGAGTTAAAGATAGGTGGCTCATCGCCACATGTATGAGGGTCGGGTGTGACCCCACATTGCTAGGGGGTCGTTATAGGACCCCATTAGTGTGCTGGAACTATGGGTTGGCCCATGGTTTGATGTAGGAGGGCTGGAATATACGCGCCCACAAGGTGTTTGGGAAAATACCGAACACACGTGTATACGCGTGCTGCAAGCCTCCAAAGCCTATGGTTGGCCAAATTGGGTCTCCCTTTGACGTTGAAGGGTTGGAAGAAGGCATCTCGGGGTTAGCTCCATGCCTTTTCACTGGGTGCCATGTGGCGTGGCTTAGAGTCGGGGCGCCCCCGGGTTGGCCCGGTGATGCGGGACAACTAGGTGGCCTAGGACTCTACATGAACATGCTGCCAAGTGGACAATTAAGACTAGCAAACTCGCAAGCAAAGAAAATGGCGGGACTCGACACCAAGGTTCCCCGGTGGGGGCTATGCCAAAGAACAAGCTACTACGCGCTCACAGGCGTTCCCCGTAAGGGAAGCACGTCGGTCCGCACGGTCGAAACAACCGGCGTGGACTAGGTAATCACTCCACACTCGTGACTCGGAGGAGCCACGGGACGGTCACTCTCACTCACCGCAGCAGTGAATAAATATATTCGAGCTAGGGTCCTAAATCGCACTCAAGCAGCGGCGTCAAGAGTAGATACTAAAAGAGCAAGTACGACCGTGAAAGGAGTGAGTGCGTACCTCCACGCTCGGGGCGTGGGGAAGAAACCCGGCCAAGTCACACAGTCTCCGGTACAGAGGCTATCACAATACACACAATCAAATGCCCACTCCTCACAGGGAGGTAAAAGGCTACACAAAGGGATCCGGATCGTGTGACGTGGGGTGACGGGCTCGGGGTCGGAGTCGCTCGTCGTCCACGGGAACGGCTGCGGGCTGCTGTCCACTCCGCTCGGCGCCGGCGCGTAGCAAGATGGCTCGTGGGGAAGTCGACTCTTGCAGCGCCCAAAGTCCACGAAACCTGGCGTGGGCGTCGGCTGGGGTATCCCAGGAACGCCCGTGGAAGGATGGCCTCAAACGCGGTCGGTGGCGACCGTGGCGAATTCTCGAACACCTTGTGTGCAATCTGCCCAACCTGCCCGTCACGGTGGTGGTGGCCGGTAGAACGGTCGGTACGGGGGCTTCCGGACTGATTTAGGGGTGGGGTTTTCTCTGGTGGAGGGGCGAGTGATGGGTCTAGGTTCAGGCCAAGTGACGGCAGGGTGTACTGTGGGAGTTTCAGGCGTGAGGAGTGGCGGGAGTGAGCGCTCAGTTCTGCAGTTCAGGGCAGTCAGAACTGAGACGCAGGTAAGTGGGCGCGGACCTAAAAATAAAAGTGGAGAATTCTGGGTGTGGGAAAATTATTAGTGGTGTTTTGGGATGTGTATGAGATGTCCCCAAAGGCCTGGGTCGGAACAGCAAGGTTTGGGGATCGTCTCTTTGAGGGGTTCCCGGCTCTGTCCCGGAATCGCACTGTAGCAGTAGTCTGCGCAGTGAAAGTTGTTCCAAAGGGAACTTTTCGTCCTGAATGAATTTCCAGACAAGACCAGAGGGGTTGGTTTGGGAACATGGAGGGGAAGAGAAGTCGTGAAGAGGTGACAGTGGCCAGAGGACGGGAAGATGGCGGTCCAAGGGGGATCTTTGAGGCTCTGGTCGCAGACAGAACTGCCCAGTGGACAGTCCGCGCAGCGAAAAGGCCTACAAAGGCAACTTTCGGTCCCGGATGAATTTTTGGGCAAGGTTTTCGGCTATGGCTCAGGAACTGGATGAGGAAGAAAAGTCGTGAAGACACCCAAGGGATTTGATGCCGGGAAGGGATCGGACCATACCATTCTTTCAGGCCCCAAATCTGTGACAGGCGAGCAGTTCCGGGCTGTGGGAAACGGCTGGACCTCCTCGCCTTGCTTGATGCTCCTCCTTCGGCCAAGGCTCCGAGCTTGTGAGAGGGGATGATGGGGCACGTCCAGCAGCCGTAGACGTCCACGATCCAGCAGGAAGAAGACCTGGGCGTCGCACCCTAGGTGGAGGAAGAGAGGTGGAAGAGGCGAAGTGGGAGTCACACCCACAAGAGAGGGGAGGAAGAAGAGAGAAATGCTCTTGGCAAAACTCAGATTTTCATTCATTCATTCATCAAAATCCCTCAAGGGGTGTTGTGGCTCGACAGTCGTCTCTTGTACTGTTCGTGCAATATAAGAATCCCTTAGTGTTATTCCTGTTGGCATTTCCCTTTTTGGTTAGAATTTGCTGGTATTCAATTCTTCTATCAATTGCTCAGGGTGTTGTTGACCATTCGAGTTGCGGTGATGGCCGTACAGATTGTCATGATACTTTGGTCACCCCAGCTTAAATCTGGTCAGCCCCTGATGTGTTTCGCTTCTGTTGAAGTCAAAGTGTTCGATTGGACCAATCTGACTGAGTAGCTGTCCGAGCGAACTAGGCTCTTCCCTTTTTGGTGAGCTTCTGTTGCTGAGCTCGATGTTGCCCGTGTCGTTTGGTGGATCTCTTGGTAAGGTTGGCCTCGGAGTTGCCGTTTCAGTGTCGCCTTGTCCTGTGTCTGTTCAAGTGTGGACAATTTAATTTGAGCCTGATCATCTCTTTGTCTTGCGATTGCATGACTTTTGACCTAATTCCTGTGTCGAGAGCGGTTGCGTACCACATCATTGTCGTGCTGTCTCCAATGGTCGATGTGATGTGAGGCTCATTTGTTATTTGCAGGACGTAAAGGTAGGCTGAGATTAGTGCTTTTCCTTGGGCTTTGTGCTGAAGCTAGTGCTCCTCTCTGTTGCACATAGGCTTTTTCTGTTCGGTTGTTTGCTGGATCAGTGCTTGAGGTGTATCACATTGTGATTTTCCAGGATTGCGATGACACCTAGTGTGTACTGAGATGCGAAGGCCAAGGATCTTTCTGATGCCTTTGTGCATTGTAGAGTGCGCAGCAGAAGTGTGTGGGCTGATGACCCACAGGCCGAGGATTCTTTTCGTACAATTCTGTCTAGTCGAGAGAATTGCTCCTTCTCGTTGTGACTCCGTCTTAGTTGCATGTGCCTAGATGTTGTCATGACCGTATTGTTGTCGGTCGTCTTTCTGGTTGTAATGTTGGCATTTGCGAGTGTTGGGGAAATCGTCAGCTTCCCTGCTGGTAAAGTACCCTTTTACTCTGCATTTATTCTCGTGAGTATTGTGCTCTCGAGGCGTGTTCATAGTCCTTGAGATACGTTCCCTGAGATTGTGATGCCTCTTGTCGTTTTGCGATCGATTTCAATTGTTGTAGGTCTTTCTTTGGTAAACGGCCTGATGCATGACTCGCTCCCTGTAGTCGTGTGTTCAGCTGCCGCATGCCTTAATATGACGGCAGGAACAGAACCAGGGAACAAATGGAAAGAGCCTTGCAACGCCCGTCCAAGAAATCTAAGGTGGTTTTCACCAGGATTAATGAGATTGCAAGACACATCAGTGGAAGAATCATAGCCAAACAAGTGAGTGTGAAATTCTTTTATCTTCCTTTCTCTTCTACCTCTCTTAATCTCTTTCTCATCCATTCTTCTTTCTTCTTCATCTCTTTTCTCTTATCAGGACTACCCTCCTCTCCCGGGTGCAAGGAGATATCTTAAAATCAAATGGCTCCCCCTCCTCCTCTCCAAATTCTCCCTAGATATGAGAGCCCACCTATCTAGATGGCATATGCTAGGCTTAGTAACCCATGCAAAATATTATAATGACATCCACCTAGATTGGGGTGCCATGGGAGCTCTCATTGAGACTTGGCATCCATCTACCCATACTTTCCTTTTCCCTACCCTTGAAGCCACCATCCTCTTGGAAGAGGTGGAAATGTTCTTGGGATTGAAAAAGATGAAGCAAGGGGAGGAAGAGAAGATGGCTTTCATGCCAAAGGAAATAGGAGCACATGAGATCCTCACAAGCATCATCCCTAGTCCAAACATTGTCAATCAAATCAAGGTATCTAAAGGAATAAACCTCATGAAGCTTGCCTCATGGGTTTATAAAAGAATGAGCGAACCCAAAGAGGAGGAAATAGAGAGAGTAGCCAAGGGATTCGTGATTTGTCTAGCGGGGGCTCTCTTGTTCCCTTCCATAGAGGACTTCCTTGATGAGACCCAATTGAGCGCGATTACAAGCATTTGGGAGGGAGCGAGGATTGGGCCGACGGTGTTGGCATACTTGTATAGTGGGATCACCTCGGCGTCGATGGGAAGACCGTTATATGGGTCCATGCTCGTGTTTTCTTGTTGGGTGGACTTCCACCTCAAATTCGATCCATGTGAAGAAACACAACAAGCATCGATGATCTTTGCTAAAAGCCCACTCCATTACATGACGGGCTCCCTTGGGTTGTGCGAAAGAGTGATAAATCAGGTTTCCAAGGTGAAAACAAGAATAGAGTGGAGAGAATATTTGAAGACTATGCCGAAGAACCTCTTTACAAGTGCTCCGGGGTTTTTGAAGATTCATACAATACGAGCCAGATTATCGATCGGAGTGGAGCTCCGCCTGCCGGGTGCCACCGAGTTCATCCTCTACAACCCGCACCGGTGCCTTCCTCAACTTGGGCTTCCCCGGCTCCATTTGGAAGAAATATCACACCTCCCACCCATCAAGAGGAGGGACATCGTGAGCAATGAAGATGAAGAAGAGTTTCAGACCATCAAAGCATTATGGAAGATTAGCAAGCTGCATCAGCCCATAAAAAATGTGGAAGGAGAGAGGGATCAATGGAAACCATATGTAAATGCACTTAGTCAAATGAGACCCAAAATGGTTCATTAATTGTGTCATGATTCTTTCTAAATGAATAAATAATAAGATCTTTCCTCAATTGAGCCCATATGTATGCTTATATTGATCAAATTCCTTCAATTTGCGAGCTTCTGTTAAAACTTTCTGATAACGCGCCTCTTATTAAGGCATCAATCACAGACCCTCTGGCCTTGCTGGCCCTCTACCAGCAAGGGACCAGCCCCCACAACCTCCACTCGGCATCGTCGAGTCACCCCGGGTCTTGGGTGAGCGTCGGGTGAGTCGGCCCCCAAATACGGCCCGTTTCGGTTCGCTATTGTGCTTGCTAGTAGGTCCTAGCTTGTGTCACATCAAATGGGAAAGAAGAGAAGATCTTCGTAGATCTGCACCCCTTCAAAGTATTCGAATGTCACCTGCTGGATGCCTCACTATACTTAGAGAAGCCCAAAGAAGCTCCCTGCACTTCTTAGAATGGGAAAAAGGGAAAGAAGATAGTCGAGCCTAGCGAATGGTTCCCCCCACCACCGCCAGGCTATGTAGCGCCTCCCGAGGTATCTGTCATCTCTGAAGCCGGAGGGTTGGTCAGGGTGATCCCTTCTGTCATCCGTACCACTCCGGGAATGTTGCACCTTGAAGACTTGTTGGAGGACGTTAGGGTCCCGCCAGGAATTGTCAAGTCTGTAGTAGAAACCGACTGCCATATAGTCGAACTACTAAAGATCTGGGAGGTGCCCAACCCTGAGGGTCAGCCCACAATCTTCTACATCGCTGAAGAACGGCCTATCAAAGGGGACGATGATGGCAGATTCCCTGAAGAGTTATGTGACCCCATAGTCCCAATTGCGGGGCTTCCTTATATGGCTCCCCGCATGGCTGAAATGGCCAGGAGGCAGGGAATCCCTTTCCACCAGCCAGCGAGCCAAAAGAAGATGTTTAGAGAAATGTGGCACCTACCAAACATGGACCAGAGGCTGCTGCAAATCACCTGACACCCGCTTTTCAGCGGAGGAGTTCTATGAAATCGACATGGTCTCCATCTTGGCTCGAGTTGATGACCACTCTCCTGGATAGGTTGACGCTTAAAGAGTCGAAGGCTGGGAATACCCTCTGCCCCCGACTAGCGATGCCCAGGATGAAGAAGTGTTCCTCTGGAACCCATCCCCATCCAGAAATATAGAGACGGCTCCGTTCTTTCCTCAGGGGCCAGTCCTGAATGGCTACGGTGGTGGGGTACCTCCACCTCGACCAGACATCGAAGCAGGAAGTAGCAACGCGGGTCACACTGTGGATTTCTCCCAATACGACCCTATCCTGCTCACGCTCTGCTGCCAACAGCAATAGGAGATTGATATGTTGAAAGTACAGCTGGCTGAAACAACCTTACTTCTGTCCAGTCTGATTGGGAGCATCGCTTCCCGGCCAGACATATGTGAAAGTCAATCCTCCAGCACCGGCACCAGGGATTCCGTGTGCTCGAGCAGAAGAGACAGGGAAGCCACTGCTCCTTCGACTAGTTGGCTAGTGAATCAAGCCCCCACGCTAAGAAAAAGGATGCAGAAACCCTACTCCTTCCCGAGGAACAAGACTCGAGGGATCTTTGAATGGGCTTGCCACTACGGCAAGGTTTCCCTCCCGGAATCCAAAAGGGCGCAAGACACCCGAAGGAGCGGTGACCCTCTATTCTGCCCTCATCACAGGATACTGGGTCATCCCATAGAAGATTATTATGTCTTCAAAGACATCGCGCAAGACTTGATTGAGAAGGATGAACTCAGAATGGGAGATTATGAGGTGGCTCCACCACACCCCCATGTAATGGACATCCACAAAAGGGGAATCTACATGGTGTCAGTCCAACGCCAGACTTTCGAAGATACAATGGAATGTGAACCAGCCTGGACGCTGATGGTGGGGCATTCCTGAGGTTGGAGTGCGATCACTTCGACCCCCGTGGAGCCTATCTACGACGACTACCAAGAGGTGCCCGATGGAGCACTCTGCTTCCCTACCTTAGAAGCCACCTCTCAGCCATCGCCACTCGCGGGTGAAGGACACCTATCACAAACGGTGGGAACACATCGAAGCGGAGGTCACCATGACTTACGACGATGCCCCACAAGAGCAAGAAGTCGAGGAGTCCTCCATCTCTAGGGGCAACTCGCCAACGGGTCAGTGCCTCGGTGACCCCGGAGTTGCGTCACCACTGCCAACGCTGACCCGAGAGCCCGAGGAAGGAGCAGATGACCTCCCACCTCCCAGTGAGGCAAAGCAAAATGGAGCATATGATGCCTTTGAGGCAGAAGAAGAAGAAGGTCAAGACTTCGTCAACCTACTCCCGGCACCCCCAGAAATTGAAGATGGCGGCCAAGCCACTGTGGATGAGCTCGTCGAAGTCGACCTCGACACGGAGGGTGACCCTAGGCCGCCCTTTCTAAGCGCCCTCCTATCTCCCAAGAGAGGGAATAGTATGTTAAGCTGCTGCAAGAATTTCGGGACTACTTTGCCTGGAATTACAAAGAGATGCCTAGTCTTAGCCCCGCCGTGGCTCAGCACATCCTGGCCATCGATCCTAAGATCGAGCCAGTGAGGCAGCTCCCCCGACGGATGAGACCGGAGTTGATCAGCCAAATCTGTAAGGAAGTTGATAAGCACATTGACGTCAACTTTATATCTAAAAATCAGTACACTACTTGGCTGGCCAACATTGTACCAGTGAAGAAAAAGAACGAGCAGATCAGGATTTGTGTAGATTTTTGTGACCTGAACAAAGCATGTCCGAAGGATGATTTCCCAGTGCCCATCACCGAAGTGATAATAGATGCAACTATAGGCCATGAGGCCTTGTCTTTCATGGACGGGTCATCCGGCTACAACCGGATTTGGACAGTGGAGCACGACCAAATTCACACGGCCTTCCAGTCACCCAAGGGGATATTCGATTACAAAAGGATGCCCTTTGGCCTCAAGAACCCTAGCAGCCCGGCGCCGACATGGCGCCGGTACCCGCGGAGTGAGATGGAATGTCGAGCCTTGCTAGCATCACGGCGGCAACGACCACATACGCGACATCTTCGTCGAGCACCTCGTCGAGCAGCTCCAGTTCGACATCGGCCAGCTCGGTCTACACGACCTTCCTGACCCTGCTGACCACGCAGCTGGAGCATCAGGATCCGCTCGACACGACCGATCCGAACCAGTTCACGAGCGAACTCATCTCGCTCGCCAGTCTCGAACAGCAGACCGGCACCAATGGCAGCATGTCCTCGATCCTGGCGGACATGACCTCGCTGACCGCCGCGAACGGGGTCGGCTATATCGGCAAGACGATCGAGGCCTCGACCAGCACGGCGCCGCTGCAGAGCGGCGCGGCGGATTGGTATTACGACCTGTCCAGCAACGCCAGCACCGTCACCCTGACCGTGACGGATTCCGACGGCAACACGGTCTATTCGACCACCGGCGACACCACGTCCGGCAAGCACAGCTTCACCTGGGACGGCGAGGAAAGCTCGGGCACCACGGCCACGAGCGGCACCTACACCCTGACCGTCACCGCTGTCGACAGCTCGGGCGATACCGTCTCCAGCACCGTGACCTCGCTCGGCGAGGTGACCGGCGTCGACTCCTCGGACGGCGAAACCGAACTCGATATGGGCGGCGTCGAGGTGTCGCTCGACGACGTGCTCAGCGTCGCGGCCTGACCGGCGGCCCAGAGATCAAGGGAGGCATCAGATGTCACTTGCGAGCGCAATGAACAACGCGGTCTCCGCGCTGGACGCGCAAAGTACCGCCTTGTCCTATATTTCCAACAACCTGGCGAATACCAGCACGACCGGCTACAAGACCGTCAATGCGAGCTTCTCCGATCTCATGACGGAGGCCTCGACGGACAGCACCTATTCCGGCGGCGGCGTCACGGTTGCCTCCAAGCAGAACGTCACGCAGCAGGGCACGATCGAATCCGCGTCGAGCGATACGGATCTGGCGATCGACGGCAGCGGCATGTTCGTGGTCAGCAACGCGACCAGCAACGGCGATTCCTATTTCACCCGGGACGGCGAGTTTACCGAGGACAGCAGCGGCTATCTGGTGCTCGACGACAAATACTACCTGATGGGCTGGCCGACCGACAGCTCGGGCAATATCGAATCCTCGGACGTCAACAGCACGAGCGGCCTTTCGGCGATCAATCTCGATCGCTACTCGTCCTCGGCCGAGGCGACCTCCAGCGTGTCGCTCGAAGCGAACCTGCCGGCCGACGGCACCAGCGGGGATTCCTACTCGACCTCGATCTCGGTCTACGACTCCCTCGGCACGACGCAGACCGTTCCGCTGGTCTGGACCAAGTCCTCGGTCGCCAACGAATGGACGCTGACGATCGACAATCCCGAGGATTCGAGCGGCGACCAGACGGGCACCGCCGGCGGCTCGACGAGCTATACGATCGACTTCAATTCCGACGGCTCGATCAAGAGCATCACCGATGCCAGCGGCAATACGGTGAGCGACGTCACGATCACCGTCAGCAGCTGGGACGACGGTGCCTCGACCAGCACGATCTCGCTCGATGTCGGCTCCTCCGGCAGCACCAGCGGCCTCACGCAGTATTCCAGCGGCAGCACCTCGCCCTCGGTCGATGTCGAGAGCACGACGGTCGACGGCTATGCCTATGGCACGCTGAGCGGCGTGTCGATCTCCAGCGACGGCACGGTCACGGCGACCTACAGCAACGGCGAGGAGATCCCGATCTACAAGGTCGCGGTCGCGACCTTCGCGAACGAGGATGGGCTGTCGGCGCTGTCGGACAATGTCTACGAGGCCACGACCTCCTCGGGCAGCTATACGCTGAACCAGGCGGGCAGCGGCGCCGCCGGCACGCTGGAGAGCGACTCGCTGGAAAGCTCCACCGTCGATACCTCCTCCCAGTTCAGCCTCATGATCGTGGCGGAGCAGGCCTATTCAGCGGCCTCCCAGCTCGTGAGCGCCGCGAACTCCATGTACCAGGACCTCGAATCGGCCGTTCGCTAATCGCGGATAGGGGATAGTCATGAAATATCAGGACAAGACTGTATTGACCAAGGTCAAGCTGCGGGCGACGCGCAAGATCGCCGAGATCCAGACCTCCCTCATTCCGGAACTGATGGAGGACATGTCGGCCGAGGCCTTGTCCTCGCGGCTCGGCGCCCGGATCGATTCCTATTCGCCGGAAGAGCAGAAGCGGATGTGGTTCCGCACCGCGGTCGCCGTCGCCGATCTCAGGGAATTAAAGGAAGACCTCGCCGAGCATCGCGATGCGGTGGTCGAGGAGTTGCGGCGGCTGAAGGGCTATCGCGCGGCGACCAACGCCTATCAGCGCTCCCAGCGCGCCATCCAGAAGACCGGCACCCGCTAGAGACCGATGGAGAAGACGATGCAGCTCACGCAGAACGCCCGGATGTCCGAGGCGGGTACGGCCGAAGTCAGTGATTGCGAGACGCATGTGGCCGATTTTCTCGACCTCATGACCGATCTGAAGGATGTGCTGTCGGCGGAGAACGATTTCCTGCGCCGCGGCATGCCCGCCGCCCTGTCGAAGCTGAACGACGACAAGATGCGCCTGGCGCATGAATACGAGCGCTCGACCCAGCGCATCCTGGCCGATCACGCCAGGGACATCATCGACGATCCCGAACTCTATCGCCAGGTCGTCGCCGCCGGCAGGGAACTGCACGATCTGACCGCGGAGAACATGCAGCGGCTGACCGCGGCCATGGATGCGACGTGCCGATCGGCTGTGAGCAGCACGACACCGTTGAGCCGTTCATGAACGATCTGGCCTTCCTCAACCCGATAGGCGTTCGCAACGTGAGCATCGCGGGCGCATCGACGAACCTCCAGGCGGATGGCGCCGGCGAGCCGGTGGACGCGCTTGTGAAGGCCGCCGTCGCTGCGGCAACGACGACCGTGAAAGGCTTCAGCGTCCCAGCGCTCGGTCAGTTCTGGCTGATCGTCGACGACCAGATATTCGTGCTGACGGTGAATGGCGCGAAGAAAAAGAGCTGGAGCCGGTACACCATGCCGGAGATCATTCTCGACATCGTGATCCACGGCAAGGACCTTTACATGCGTACGGAGACCGGGAAGGTCTGGGTGCTCGATGAGACGGCTGTCGATGACGATATGCACACCGTCGGCAGCGATGAAGTCGGCGAAGACATCGTTGGTGTCATCTGGTGGCCCTTCATCCAGATCGGTCCGCAGAATGGGGATGCATCGCTCGAATCGATCGAACTGGTCGGAACCGCGGCGGATGGCGTGCTCATCAGTGTCGGTTGGGACCAGCGCAACCCTGCATCGCGGACTGCCGATTTCCTGATCGATGCTGATACACTGCCCGGCATGCCGGTGCCGCTTCCCGTCACCGCCCCGACGATCGATCTGAAGCTGACGTTCCCGGCCGGTCAATTCTGGGAGTGGAACATGGCGCAACTGAACGTGACAAACTGATGGAATTTAAACTCTACAGCAGCCCCACCCTGGCCGACTTCTTCGAAGTCTGCTCGGCGTTGCCGGAGGATCAGCGCGAGCAGTACGAGGCTTTCACGGGCGAGAAGTATGATCCCGCCGCGGTCGCTGCGGTTTACTTCCTGCGCCCCGGAATGCGCTGGGTGTTGTGCGTCGACGGGAAGGCGGCAGTCGTCGCCGGGTTCGACAAGATCCGGGAAGGCGTCTACCAGGACTGGATGTTCACGACCCAGCAGACGTGGGACGTCCCTGCCATCTGGCGGACGGCTACGCGATATGTGAAGCGCGTCATGGACGCCATGTTCGAACAAGGGGCACACAGGCTGCAATGCGTGTCACTGGCGAGTAGAATCCACGCCCACCGGTGGTTCAAGCTCATCGGGTTGAAGGCAGAGGGGAAGCTCGAAGCGTACGGCGCCGACGGCGAAGACGCATTCATGTTCGCGCGCGTGCGCAAGAGTGAGGACTGACCGATGGGTGCCGGTAATAGCGCAGCCCGCGCACAGCGCGAAGCACAGTGGGCAGAACAGGCGAAACAGCAGCGCATTAACCAGACTGTCGGCCAGATCAACGCGATCTACGACTCGCCTGAGCGACAGCAGGGGCAGCAGGATTTCGTCAAGGCGTTGCGCGAATATTATACGCAGGACGCCACGAAGCAGAAAGAAGTCGCCGATCGGCAGCGCAAGTTCTCGATCGCGCGCGGGGGCTTGGCCGGCGGCAGCGCGGACGTCGACTCCCGTCGCACGCTCGGGGAGGAATTCCAGAAGGGTTTGCTCGCCGCGGAGGATCGCGCGCAGGGCGGTTTGGCCGACCTTCGAGCGCAGGACGAGCAGAGTCGATCGGAGCTGATCCGCTTGGCGCAGTCCGGTCTCGATGCGACGACGGCCGCGAGCCGGGCGGCGTCGAACATCCGGGCCAGCGCAGAAGGTGCGATGGCGACCGCCAAGACGGGCGGCCTTGGTGATATATTCGGCGCCACGGCCGACACCTACAAGCGACAGCAGCAGGCGGCAGAGTTCCGGCGCGGTCAGCAAGCCCCGGTGGGTTCGCTGTACGGCAATACTGGTTTCCGAGGGTAAGGCGATGGGTTCAGAAGCGGTATGGGTTCCCCTGGTCATCTCGGCACTCGGTGCAGGTGCATCCGCCTACAACACGAACCAGACGGCGAAGCGACAGGATCAAGTGGCGGCCGAAGGCATCCGCCAGCAGGCATCGCGCCAGAAGGAAGCGGATCAGAAGGTCGCCGGTGAAGTCGACGCACTGAAGGCTTCCAACGCGGACGCTGCGCGCAAAGAATCGACGAACGACTTCCTGGCGCAGCTGCGGCGCACCGCGTCGGTTGCTCAAGGCGGCGACGGTATCACCGGAGCGGCGAACGAGCGCTTCCTCACGGATACGGCCGACGCCAATACCGGAATCAAGGATTACGGCCAGCGGGCGGCGAGCATTCTGGGTCGTATTGCTGCGCCCGGCCGGCAGCGCATGGCAGAGGGTCAGAGCCAGGCGCGGCTCGCTTCCGCGCTCAGTGTCATCGGGCGGGGTTCGGAAGGCGATGCGTTCCTGAACAATCTGCGGCTGCGCGGGGTCAACCGGAACCCGTGGATCGACGCTGGCGCAAGCATCGCGGGCGGCGTCGCTGGTGGGATGGCCGATAGCGGCTACGGAGCCGGCGTTCCGACGAAATACGGGGTGAACGATCCTCGCGCTATCCGTCGGGTTGATACTCCGGCGACGGCGGGAGGTGTGTATGGCTGATGGGTGGCAGGCTCTTGGGGACATGCTTGGCGGCGGCGTAGAAGCCGCACGGGTCAATGCTTTTCAGCAGGGGCAGTACCGGCGCGCTCAGACGGAAGACGCCCTCGCGGCTGCTCGGAAGGGGCAGGCTGAGGCGATGAAGGCCGAGCGCCAGAACATGGACGCTCAGTGGCTCGTCGACCATGCGGATGAGCTGAACTACACCGATCCGAGTTCTGCGCTGCTCTCGCGCGTCGTCTCTGGCGGCATGGGCGGAGATTTCTCCTCGGCTCTGACCGGCACGAAGACGTCTTTATGTCTTTGTGTTTCTGGCTTTGTCTTGTATGTTTTCTGTTGGGTTTGATGTATTATTGTTTTCTGTTTTTTCTTGATTTTGAGTAGGTTAGACATGTTTGCCGAGTGATGTTTTAGTATATTTTGCTACTTGTGCTGTTGTGCATGCTGTGCCAAGATAATGGTGCCAGGGGTTGGTTATGAAGTTGAATCTTGAGAAGGCTTTAGACTATGTGGGGATGATTACTTATTCTGGATGGTAATCTAATGGGTTTCAGTCACAGATGGGTGATTGGATTAGATCTTGCATTATTTTGGCGAAGTTTGCCATCCTGGACAATAGGGAGCTGTCTACCTATTTTCGTAGAGGTAGATATAATCTGAGGGATCCTATGTCACATCTTCTTCTTGTTCTGATGGCCCATTTATTGAGCAGAATGTAGTATAGGGTGGAGTGTCTTGGACTCATTGAAGACTTCTGGACGCATGTTTGGGTTATTCAAATTTTCCTCTACAACATGCAGACACTAAATCCTTGTTGTTAATGATGCAGAGGAACATCTTTATGTGCTCAGACTTAATACCAATACTGACGGAGGAGGTATGTGGAAGGTGAATTTTGAGACGATCCAGAGGGTGATAGTGGGCATGGAACCCAAGGTTGTTTGGGGGGGGGTTGTAGTGATCTTGGGATGTGGATATGAGAGTTTTTTATTTACTGCTACCTATTTAGGTTTATCACAGACTTGGGGGCTCGAGGGCAGTGACTGGACAAAGGATCATTTACAAGTTGGAGTCCAGATTGGCGGGTTGGAAGGGACCCCTCTCTTCTGGAGGAGGATACCGACAAATCAGTTTTAGATAGTCTTCTCATTTATTATCTATATTCCTCTTCAGGATACCAAAACAGTAAACAAGAAGTTTCGGACTATTCCAAAGTTTTGACCTGGAAGTGGACATTCCTGTCGGAGATGGCATCGTTTTAACTAGGGTAGGGTGTGCAAGAGTAAGGAGGCTGGGGGTGTTTAGACATTTAGAATATCAGACTTCAACATGGCGCTTCTAGGCTAGTGGCTTCCCGGAACTCTACCAGATTGGAAACCCAAATTGTGTAATGCCTAACCTTGATTGAATGGGAAATCATCTGGATAGATCATAGTGAACTTTTCACACTATCTATCCTTCCAAAAGTGGAACGTCTGGTGATTGCCATGGAAGACTTCAATTGCTTAGTCACTTTTCTCTTCTTTTTGTGATGTTTTTTTTAATTAAATTCTACGAGTGCTTATTTGGTGGTTTTGTTTTTTGCAGGCCATCTTTTGCTATTGGGTTACTTCCAACCTTTTCTCCCTCACTTATGGAATGGGTGAGCGTTTCTTATTCATTTTCACTTTTTATCTTTTTCTGCAAGGGACAATAGATTATACTCGGAGTTGTTGAAAATGCATTTTGATGTTGCCCATTTCGTTGTATCTAATCCAGAGTTTGATTTATTCTTTCAAGATGTATACTACTACTAACAATGACAACATCATTGTGGACAGTGCTTAAACGCCCACAAGTTAGGAAGTTGCTGAGTCTTCCTGAGCTTGTTCCACAAGATGCAACTGCACCACGACCAAGCTTCCCCTTTTTTGGGGGATCCAAACAGATGACGCAAGCCACTTCCCCATCCTCTCCCGTAACTCCACAGCAATCCCAATCTCCAGATAGAAGAATTTCTTCATCTTCAGTCATCAGCCAGCGGATTCGAAGTCTAGAAAGAACGGTAAAAAATAGGAACAAACCAAAGAAGAGGTAAAGAGCCTCGAGACATTTTTGCAGCTTGGTATTTTGCTTGCGTTGGAGAGAGAGTCAAGTAGAATAATATTGCGGACACTGCTTCATATTCATGCCATGGGTCTCTCACGAAGAGAATGTGTGCTAACTAGTTATTTGATGGACAATACTTCTGTTTAATTCTGTTTATTTTGGTATAGCATGTATAAGATCCCATGTGACATGGGATGGGGAGTTTGTTAAATTTGAAGGACTCGAAACGTCCTGGAAGAGCATTTTTGTACGCCATTAGCTCTCAAACAACTTTGTACCTTGACTGTTCCTGTAATCATTCTATTTATTGGATGTGCGGTACCTTTTACTGTTGCATTGCGATGTGTATCACATTCTCTATTGATTGGTCAATTTGGCAACGGGATACTCATCACATGCTGTGAGATGGTATTTGCAACAAATTTGAGTGATGCGAGACTTTGTAAAAACTGCCACTCAAACACCATTACCTCTCAAGCAAGCTTACATTTTCACCAACGGCTCGTTCAATCATCTAGAACTTGCGAATT
Organism: Amorphophallus titanum; assembly: GCA_024336825.1. Classification (NCBI taxonomy): domain Eukaryota; kingdom Viridiplantae; phylum Streptophyta; class Magnoliopsida; order Alismatales; family Araceae; genus Amorphophallus; species Amorphophallus titanum. Next base: position 16,085,366 of record JANBPO010009603.1, on the reverse strand, counting down.
GTCTCTTTGCAAGTGCATCGCATGCGTTGTGCAAATCTTCTCCATTCGGTTGTTCCTCACAAGCTGTGTTCCAAATGTGGCGTTGAAATCAGCGGAGAGGCTGAGAAGTAGAAATGCGGGCCACATTCTACATTGACTACTGACCGATTAAGACCGACCCATTCTATGAGACTGAATGATTTGCATCCTTCTACGATTCCGAATCACTGCTTCCGTCGGTAGACATAAAAAAACCAGGTCAACCAAAGGGGGCTTCCAAAGGGTGACGGCCGACGTGTAGAATTTGGAAGGGCGTCGGCATGAAAGATCTACACGGAATGTACTTGAAAGTGGCCGGAGAGCAATTCCAACTAGGGATGTAAATGGTGACCGACAACCCGATAATCGTTCGTTTCGTTAATTTAGCGAATAACAAATAGATATTATTTTTCTTTCCGGTAAATTAACGGATATGAATACGGATATTACTCAGAGGACATATCAGAAGTCCAACAATCGATAATTTGCAAAATTTCTCACATAACCTTTGCGGATGACCTGATTCTATTCCTAAATGATGACCCTATTACTCTCACTCATGTAAGACCCCTTGCTATAGAGATTTGCTAGCATGTCAGGTCTGATTTTGAATTCTGAGAAGAGTAAAGCCTATTTAGGAGGACGTGTACAAAATCATTCCTTGACACTCAGTCAGCTTTCAGTGAAAGCAGGTGAGCTTCCTGTCCCCTACCTTGGACTGCCTCTCCTCTCTAAATCTATCCGGAAGGTAAATTGCTACCTCATTATTGAAAAGATTAAAAGAAGAATTGATGCTTGGAAAAATAGGCTGCTATCAAGGACAGGAAGGCTGGAGTTGATCAGATCTATCCTTTCATCCTACTCAACTTATTGGGTAGCTGCCTTCATGCTTCCTGCTGGGTTAATTAATGAAGTTGAAAGACTTCTACGAAATTTCTACTAGAATGGTCATTCTTCCAAATCAGCAACTCACATGGTATCATGGAGACAGATATGCAAACCCAAATCGGAAGGGGGTCTTGGAATCAAAAACCTGAAAGTATGGAACCAGGCTTGTTTGTGTATGTTGCTATGGGATATTCTTCAGAAAAAGTAGTCTTTATGGTATTCTTGGATTAAGAACAAGCATCTAGCAAACAGAAATATCGGGGATTATAAAATCAAATCTTATCACTCATCAGCATGGAAGGGAATTCTGCAAGCAAGGAATTGGATATGTAGCCACATTATTTACTCAGTTTCAAATGGCCAAGACACAAATATTTGGTCTGATCCATGGATGAATGGAAATAGCATAAATCAATTGTATGGAGATCATATCAGACAGGACTTGGAACTTGAAAAAAGTGCTAAGGTGGGACTATTTATCAGTGAAGGGCAGTGGGTTCTTCCCACTGCACTATCCATGGAAATGGTTGACTTCTGGAATCTAGTTAGGCAAGTTTGAATTCATAATGAAGCTGCTGATGTCATCAAGTGGAAGAACAATGAGCAAATCAAGAAAGCAAGTATCATCTGGGAAGAGATTAGACAAAAAGGCCATGCATTTGCCCATCATGAGTGGGTTTGGAATAATCCTACTACTCAAATTGCTTCCCACTACACTTGGCAAGCGGTTCTTAATAAGCTACCCACAGCTGATAACTTACAAAAAAAGGGCTTCTACCTCCCTAGCATGTGTACTTTATGCAAGCAGGGAAGAGATACTCAAGAACATCTCTACTTTAAATGCCCATATACCAAGTGGATTTGGAAATAGATCTTAGTCAGATTTGACCTCCATAGACAATCGAAAATTGGGGTGTGCCTCGAACTTCAGCATCTACAAGCCCAGTTCCTGAAATCTGGACAGTTAATAAAGTTTGCCAGAATTTTATTTCGCATCACCATTTGGAAAATCTGGAAGGAAAGATGTGGGAGAATCTTTGATGATTATCCAAGCCCTAAATCTTTTGTCCTCATTCAAATCCTTGAAGATGCAAGAAGCTACATGGAATTTCAAAGGCAACAAAGACTAACTAGAAGGGAGAAATTGCTTTTTGACAGATTTATTCTATTTTCTCAATAAAGCTCTGAGCCCACAGCCTGTGTGGTCTTGAGCTTAGTAGCTCTGCTCGGCAGACTTATGATGTACAGTTCTTTTTTCAATTAATACAAGCACCTTCATTAATTACCAAAAAAAAGGGGGTACTGAACAGGTCGACACTCTCATAGGAAGTGCCGACACCTTCACTATGACATTCACGGGTATGTGACCTAATGGAGAGTCATTCTGTCCACTCACCCTTCCTACTCTCACCTTCTTCATTTCAACTTCAAATCCATTACTTCTGAATCTCTACTAAGTCACCGGTCAAGTATTCAGGGGGAGCTGAGAATGTTTTTAATCCTTCCATACAACCATAGGTAAATCTATCTGGTCTACCTCTGTTAGAAATAATGGTTTACTGTATATGACCCTCAAATTGGCTGATAAGTATGTTAAGTTGCAAAAACCTTGCACTTATAATAAGGTAAAAATATTCATCTAGTTACTGTTCTTAACCACAACCTACCTCTCTGAAAGTTAATTGTAAAAAGGCTTTCTTGGGTGAGGAATTGTTAGCTTGTATTGTCCTTAAACTTTCACCCCAAAGCTGAAGTCATCTAGAGAATACGCCTCCTGAAAGCATATTCCAATTTTCAGAGCAATGGCATGTTCTTTGGAGAAACTAGATCATGTATCAATAAAGTGCAGTGAAATCTAGTCATGATGAAGACTGCTACCTCTGTTCAAAAGAGAACAGAACGATAAGCTACACTGAGTAACCAGGGACTCTGGCATCTAAACAACGTGTTTCCTTGAGTCAAAAAGTGAATGCTATATCAGATTGTTAAATTAATTTTAAATAAAATTGAGGTTGACTCTGGGGTTGTCTTTCAAGAATGAAGGGGTTTTTTGTTTATTCTCAATACTTGTCTAATCTTTTCCCCAATCTTGACTAATGAACTTAATGAGTAGGTTTAGAAGGTTTGGTTAAGGCTGTTAACCTACTTAAATGTTCCAATCTTACTATCTGCTGCAAAAATAGTGCTCTTCATTTCTTATTCTTCTAATTTGAGCTTATGTGCCTTAACTCGTTCATAAATCAAAAAAGGGGTATTTCAGTCATTTATTAACTCAGGGTTGTTATTTCAAAAAGAAAAATCTCAATTTTCCCTATTTACTCGGTGGTGAACATCCCATTTTCACCTTACCGATCTGTAACCCACAGAAACACGATCCGAAATTTCGGGGCCTTACAGTCCTTGCCCTTATAGAAATTTCATCCTTGAAAGTTGATACAATGCACAGAACTCAGGGGGAAGTACTCACCCAATGGGTAGGACTTCATGGTCACTATACAACCATGCTACTTACCACACAACCATCTCTAAGGAACACCACCAGACCAGCATAACCAATAGATCCCTCTCGCTCTACCATTCCAATACACGCCTAACCTCATAACGATGGGGGTATACAAAGCCTACAAGTCTGGCACCACCTCAGGTTCCTTGAAACTCTCAAGGGCACAAACACATCTGACAAACTCCGCACGTGAAGGAACACAATCCTCACAGGGAACCCACACTTAGCCACCTAGTCGGGTCAATAGCTTCTCCAGCTGTTGGGCACCGAGCACACCTTACAAGGAGCACCATCACACCTCACTACCGATCTCAATTGGCTACTACCTTTCATCAGCTCCTCACAGCCAACGACACACATTCCAGAGCCGAGGACCTCAAATGCTCACCGGTCAACACTAGTCCTAAACCAATGTCTCACATGTCACCAACAATACCCAAGGGACACATTAGAAACAACTGCTTGGGATTTCACCATCTGAAATTCACCACACACAACAACCAACACATCGATGTTGTGTCCCTGTGATTTTGATGATGTCAAACACTATGACTCATTTATGAGTCAATGTTTTGGTGCATTGGTTTTATGCTTTGTTGAAGTCATATGTTTTGATGATATTATGACCTTGATGAAATTGATCTCATCATGATCTTATCATGTAGAAGTTGATGCATTTGATCCTATCATGATCTTATCATATGTAGAAATATGTGTTTGAATGCTGAAAAGAACAGGTCTCAAAGAATCCTGAAGTTCGGCCAACTCAGCAGACTTCCCTAGCAATGCAGCAACAGCAGTGGCACAAGTAACTTTCAGCAGAAGCCAGCAGTACAAAGATCAAGCTTAAAGTTAAGATTGGTCAACCGATTTGCTTATTTCGGTCAACTGAAATCACTAGAGAGAGATCAGCCACAGTTCCAACTTAAGGGTGAAAGATAGCTCACTCGGGTCACAAATATCTGTTAAGGGTGACAAATAGCTTGACACGGGTGAAAAATGGTTAAGAAGAAGATTTTCATGAAGTGGAGTCGACTCTAAATGCTCATGGAGTTGATGCTAGATCCACCCGCTAGCTAAAGCAACAAAGGTGATGGCTTAATTCGAATAGGGGTGACAAATAGGTAAGCAATGGTGACAAATGTATGATAAAGGTGAAACATAGCTCGACAAGCTAACAAATGAAGGAAACAGGTGAAGGCAGAAAGAGTCGAGCCAAGTGATCATAAGCTTGGGCTCCATGAAGGCTAAGCTCGGAATCATAAACAGACCCTGGGCAACTAAGGTCAGAATTCTTGAAGGGTGAAGCTCGGACCAAGCTCAGAGAAAGCTCGGACCAAGCTCAGAAGCAGAGTGACCCTCAGTAACCAAAGCTGGGAACAAGCTCAGACAAAGCTCGGACCAAGCTCGGACAAAGCTCAGAAGTAGAGTGACCCTCGGCAACCAAAGCTCAGACTAAACTCGGACTCAATCACGAAAGCTCAGACTGCTTGTGACAACTAAGCTCGGATTGAGTTCGAAGTAAGCTCGCAACTAAGCTCGGATTCCATTGAGAAGAGTCGAGCCTGACTAAGCTCAAACTCCATGAAGCAAGCTCAAACTTCTTAAAACTGAAGCTTGGAATTCATGAAACTATACTCGGGAGTCGATGCATTCATGCTCGGGAGCCTATGGCAATCATGCTCGAGAGTCGACGCAACGCTCGATGAAAATCTTAAGGATTCAAATTCAATCATTGGCACATGATCTGAGGTCACCTGACCCTCATTCTAGAAGGCTCCTGGAGGAGAATATTCTAACCAATGGAATTTCAGATCTGAGGATAGTATTAATCATAATAGTCCAAATTCTGGCCCTATGTATAGTGCCCTTCTTCGTTCGAGAAGAGTGGCCGCAGAGAAAAACAAGAGAGTTGCGAAGAGCTACAAGGGGCTGCAAGAGAGCTGCGAAGTTAGAAGGGAAAAAGAGAGAGCAGAGAACCACGACTGAAGAACTGAAAGAGTGAGATCTGGTGAAGAGCTGGAAAGCAGTTTAGTTTGAAGATCTGAGAGAGAGAGCTTGCGAGAAGAAGAAGAAGAAAAGAGAAAGAGATTGAGTGCAGCCAGAGTAATTGAAGACCTATTGTGTTCATTAGCTCGTGGATCAAATCCAGAGCCATTCTACTCCTGAGGAGCTATATTCTTTTGCTTTCTTTTTATTTTTCGTTTGTTCATTTTTCATTTCTATGTTGTAATTCTGATACCTTGTTGTGGGGTTTGGGGAAGCTGTGTAACAGCGTCTTATTCCCTCTGAGATTTCAGAGGAAGAGAGGATTGAATCCTCTAGGCTTGTGAGCAGTTGGATGTTGTCTCACATCTCCTTCTGTGATTGCAGATGAAGGGAGGATCGATTCTTCCGGTCACTGCCTTGGCAGTGGGTCTAGTCTTGTTGGGTGCGAGATCAGGGTGAGAGATTTGTTTCCCTCGGGTCAAGCTATTTGGCAGTGGTTGTTGTGGAGTGTTCTCCACGTTCTTGTGTTTGCAAGGGAAGCCTCACTCGATTTGAATGAGGGGTGGAGGTAGGTCTATGGGTAGCAGACCGAACCACCTAAAAATCTTGTTCATCGTGGTTTGAATTGTGTGATTGATCCTTCTCCTCTAGCCACCAGACCAAAAAGATTGGAAGTCCCTGACATAAATTTCCGGCCCACTTCTCCTTGGCTCTGAATCAAAGAGGCTCCAACGAATTTTATGTTGGTATAGAAGTCATCAATGTATGTACCAGTACAAAAAGAAATACCGATTTACAAGGACCATAATTATCTGATTCCAGGACGACATCAGACTGTGTCTACAGATCCACGTGTCCCCGGGATATTGGCACTCTCAAGTGGCATAGTTATCTTCGACAAAATTTCATCCTGCCCAAGTGACGCACATTAGCTATACAGCATACTTCATTTCATGCTTGCAAAACAAGGGTATATCATCAGCCAGTGCAGAAGTTATAAAAGCTGAACGGCTGCAATTTTTGGTATCTTCTCCCTTAGCTTCTGGGTCAACGCCACACGAACGGTCATGACACCTGCTGCTGGCCCGGTCAGTCGAACCTTCACAATGGGCTCCTCAATGCTTACAAGTTCAAGCTCACCCCCACCGGTTCCAACTAAGTATGGCCTCATCTCGTCAAGCACCTGGTGTCGGCGAACAAAAATTTCCAAGATTTCAATTTGCTGTCGTCAAATGAAATATAAGAATACGAGTGTTCAAAGGTGAACAGCTTCTAAAGCAATTAAATTGGAAGAAATGGGTTGGTCAGCATAGCCAGTGGAGAGACGAAACACATCCCTGTTCGTGCTCTCCGGTCCTTTTCCCTAATCAATCCCATTAAAGGAAGCTAAAAATGACAAGATAAGCATGGATGTTCAGACTCCAACATTCTAAAGGACAACAAGGTGAGAATTTCAACCACAAGAGGTGAGCCCCGAAAATGGAAAGGAATGTTTCGTTCACATAATAAGGTGTCAAATGTTTGCAAGCAGCAAGACACCAAATGATAGTCCTGCAGTCATGTTAGATCCAAAATGTGAGAGACATCAAAGAAAATCAAACAATGTTAGATCCATATTCTTCCAACTCAAAGTTGAAGGAATCACCATATGTTCAGCAATGCGGTCAATCGAACCTACGACACTGAATATGACTGCCAAGAAAAAGAATACTGGTGATGTTCTATTGAGTTCTCTTAAGAAATCCATTACAGGAAGGCCTAAAGCAATGGTACATCCCAAGTCTGCTAGGAATTGCGGAAGACCTAATCCTTTATCAATATGAGAAACAGTCAACTGGCATTAAAAGCATTAATAGGACAAGCTGGCCCACAGGCCCAGTGGTCCAGCTTCAAGTTGTGCTTGGGCTTGTCTCTCTCGAATGTGGGACAGACATGGACCAAGTTTTAGGCCTGTCCATAAACAATGATAAAGTTTTTCATCCTTTTACATGAAGGATGCCTAAGATAGGTATGTCAAGACTAGACAAGCCCTGCTTGTGCTGGCTCAAACTTAGCCTGTAATGACCCAGGTGCAGCCTAGGCCAGATATTTTAGAGGCAGATAGTCATCAGGCTTGGTAGGCCCGGCCCACTAACTGGGGTTGTGCTTGATGAGACAATAGAATTGAACCAAACAGTACACTAACGTCAAGGACCAAGGCATTCAGGCTTCTAACAGAAAAATAGAATGCAATAATGCACAAGGGTCAAAAATTGAGTGAGTTGGGCATGGTAGCAGAAAATCTTTTTTCTTTATACTTGCACATTCCTCTTTTCTCTTTACTGAAATTACAGTGGTACCATCCACTTTACAAAAAGAGGTTAAAAAAAGAGAGCAGAAAATCTTGGTCAGGCTTCCTCATGCATAAGGCTGAAGTGCATGTCATGATGTTAACCCCTCGAATAGCTTCCCTCACCCTCCAGATCTTCTCCGCCATGAACACCATAGGACAACATCCATCTTTCACCACTTACTACTGCAACCACCACCACCACCACTGGGCAGAAGTACCTACCTGACTGCCCCATCTCATCATTAATTGCATGACATGCTGGAGAATCAGATAGAGAGACACCCACAAGTTGATATGGGGTTTGATAAGTGATGGAGTAAAGTGGTTTATAGTGCAAGGTGGTAAGAAAGATGGTAGGAGGGAGGGAAAGAAAGAAGGCTGTCTGTGTATAATAAGTACTCAGCATTCACTTATAAAGTTTACCGTTTGCATGTTCTTTACCTAATTCTGTGTGGAAAAGATGAATATGTAGTTTGCTTTTGGTAATTGCTATCATTCCACTTGAAAATTACTTCCATAATGTTTAATAAAGACTCTTTGGACAGGCCAAGTTGAAGGCTTGAGCGAAGGAATATTGAAAGTCACAGCAAAACCATAAATAATCAAATAGTGAGGGAGATCTATGCAATTGGAGATGAGAAAAAAAGTAATAACCTTCTCTATATTCTCTTCATTTAGCTCAAGCCCTGTTTCCTCATCAGTGACTGGTTCAACTGCAACTATGTCTGGAATCTTTTCCATTAGGCGACGCTCAATACCCATCTTCATAGTCATTATTGAGCTCGGGCAAGATCCACAAGCTCCTTGTAGCTTCAATCTTATGACATTTCCATCAATCTCATGAAGTGCCACATTCCCACCATCTGCTATAAGATATGGTCGAACCTCATCCAGCACACTCTCAACATTTTCTGCAGTCAATGGTAATTCCACAGTGGAATCTGGAGTTGTAACCGCTTTAGTAACTGCAACATGGAGAATCAGGAGTCACCCACACTTATATCAGTGTTTTGAAAAGAGATCTAAACCCTGTCAATCCCTTGAAACAAATCTTAAAAAGTTACTCAGTGCCAACTTTATCAATAGAAAATGTAACCTCCATTGTCTCTTGTAATCTTATAGGATGTTAATGAATGTTGGCCCAGGAAGAGGAGCCTATGGAAATACGTAATGGTTGATCCAGTTTTCTAATCACAGCTCAGCAGGAGGGATTATCATGGAAATAAGGCTGTTTTATCATTGATGAAATTAATTTGATAATAAATTGTATGAAATGATGGATGGTGAGATCTAGGTTAGTCCAAGGAATATGTCCTTCCAACAGATGGAACAGTCAGTATTATCTTATTCTCTTCTGTTTTAGACTCTACCCATACACAGGGAAATTTGCATGCGCGCACACAGATAGATGGATTATGGTTTGCATTCCTTCCATCTCTTTAGAAAGAGAGTAACATAGTTCTTTGAGATTGGCTTATTTTCTATTTCTTGTAGACATCTTGTTGTCTTCTCGACGTCTTATTGATCACTGTTGTATTTAGCCATTGCACTCTTGTGAGTTGTGACTCCTATTGAGACAGACGCACAACTCCTCTACTTAAATGCTTTGTTTTCTTACGATATAATCCGTCTTGCTTTCAGTTATATTTTTGAGTTTCTGGGCTGAGGTGCACTACAACTCCATTTACCCCGAAGGAGGTAAATCCACAATTTTAATGCCCTGCCGATTGAAAAAAAGGAACTTGAGCAGTTCAAATTCCATCCCATGAAAAATGATGCTTATGTTTGAACTCCTGTGCAGAGTTGCCAGCGTCAGAGCTGAAGAAGAAAAAAAGGTGGTGGCACTTTGGAAATAGGCACTAGGGATTTCTATTTCCTCCAGAGGTTGGCTTCACCCATTCTGTTTCCCCCCATGTTTCCCAGGCCCCATTTGGTGGAGCTGGTGCCTTCTTATTGTATGGTGATGTGATGCTGCGGGTACACATAGTCGGGAGATGACGCACAACATGATATGTAGATGCAGCATCGTTCTTTGTCTACCATTAATTGTACTGGTCATCTTTTATATATATATATGCATACATGTTCCATGTCCATTTGCACGGCATCAGCCAGGTACGTATCAGAGACGATTCGCGACTCTCACACTTACCGGAGGACAGATAAGTAAGTAGATAAGTTACTATTAAGATTGGAATTAGGTTTAGTTTAGAAAGTTCAATATGATCAGGTTAGGATTTGATTGGGAATCAAAGTGTCTATAAATAACCATGTAACGTTTGGTTCATTGAATAAGAAATTAGTGTACATGTTATTCCAATTCTGGATAACGAGTGATGGATCCCTTGAAGTGGCCTCACTTTTGCCTCACATTGACGGCCCCTTTTTCGCTGAGTTATGCATCACCTCTGTAAGCAGCCAACAAATCAATGGAGCTGTCTGGTTAGGAAAAAGGATGGGAAGGAGTGGAGACTTTCTGTAAATCCGTGGTTCTGTGAAGGATGGGAAGGAGTGGTGGCTTTTCTGTCTTGCCCCAGTCTTGCCACACAACGCCAGTCCTACTGATGTGAAGGAAAAGAGGGGGGGAAAAGAGATCATGTTGGAAGAAACGAGATCGGCCATCAATGTGTTGTAACGCGTGCAGCCAATAAGGGGCCGTAACGATCTCATACGACTTTGCCTGGTCTCCTGTCATGGGGGAACCATCATGTCTTCCTATGGGTCGAATGTGATGCAGAGCTGTGCTCTTGATGTATATGTCTGAGGATCTCTTCTAAGAGGCCAGCTTTAAGGACTGGGAAGAGGAAATAGGAGTGACTGGGGATGTATGACGAACAGGCGAGAGGAATTGCTACCAGAGGGGACAAAGAAGGGAAAGGGAAGGAACGGATGGAAAAGAACAAAGATGAGGAGGGCTTGCAAAAGTCTATATAAAAATATAAAAATATATATACATGTATATAGTGCATTAGTTGATAGGCGAGTTTTATTTTTCAATGTAAACATCTTTTCTGCGAGTCTCTTATGTATTATAGCCTGGCAAATCTCCCAAGTCATGTATGTATCATGATGATTCATGGGTGTCTTAGTGGGCCGGATGAAAAGTCCGGGGGCATGATAGAGTAGGTCTGGTTCACAGATGCGGCTTACGCCGAAGAAAAAAAGTCCGTAATAATTGGACTTGCGTATTTCTTTTGACTGCCGCCCTTGGTGTCATTCCTGCCACTCCTCCCAAAGCCTCTCTCTCATCGTTCTGTTGTTTCCCATTGGCTTCTCCCTCTTCTTGGCAACAGAGTCCCAGTTAAGATCTTCCTCTTCCACCGTCCAACAAGATGTTTCGCTGTTTTATGTAACCGGCTAACAGGGTGAGCCGGTTAGGTAACCGCGGGTAAGTTATTCTAGAGTTAAGCCTAATCGAGTATGGTAACTAATTTTTTTTTTAATTTTAGCTATGATAAGAAAAAATAAAATAGATAGATAATTTGAATACAAGAAATAGATAAGAAAATTCGTACCCAATTTAAAATAGTTAATTCGATCGTTCTACTCGAATAAATTACATGACCTTTAACTCGTGTTACCAAACCTACTTGGCTGAAATAATGAGAATACGTCACCCTACTGTATCCTTGTTCGGTTATCAAAGTCGCATCTCCCACTGCGGCTCCCTTTTGTGTCACCTGGTCCGTGGCCTTCGCCTCCGCTGTCAGGGTCTGAGCACCCTGCTCGACGGATATCCTTGGTTGGGACCCTTGGAGCAGGACCAGAAGTCGCGGGCGGAACTAGGTCTGCACCCACTGCCCCTCAATGATTGGAAGCTTGTCTTATTAGTGGGGGTCATTTTGACAAAGGGGGTGAATGGCCAACCCCAGAATAGCAAGGTCCCACTTCGGACCCTCTCGTAAAGGTTATGTCGTTAATTACATCCTCCAAGAAGGAGAAAAATCTTTGATTAATTGTCGAGATAATGAGCCATCTGGGGCTAACATAAAATGAATAAGAATGCATGCGAAGTTGAGATTGACAAGTCCACATGAGGGGTTTTGTTTGTTGTTTTAATCATACAGAGCAAGCATAGTTTATTGAGTCTGAACCCTGGTACAAGGCGGAGAACATAGGCCCGAAGATCACCATCACGCATAGTGAAAGCTTCCAGTCGGGCGTGACCCGACCTTCATCAATGCCATTTGATATACCGAGGGTTCGGTCAAGCAGTTATATATTGAAATGACATGTATGAACGTGTATCTATCTATGCATAACGCATGCAACAAGAGCATGATAAAAGATAGGTTTTAATTTAAACAGTTTCTTTTATGTGACTTGGGGTCGATTAGGTTGATCAATCTTTGTCGCGGAAGGCAAGGGTTAACCCGGGAATGAGTGAGGGGTTAAAATGGCGGAAAGGGAGTGTTTTATTCAAATCTGGCACGGTTGAGCGTAGGTATAGGCTAATGCGGCGTGGGGTGACGTAGGTGTAGTGTTAAAATAGAGCGGGGTGGATAGAGGAGATTCAATGGCACGATGGTTGAGGAGCGCGTCGGATAGGGCCACACCGAATGGGTGAGCTATGGAAACAAAAGAATTTGATTGTAAGGTTAAAATGGCATGGGGTGGGTGGGTACTGCGCTGGATTAGGGCGCGCCGGGTTGCCCTGCACCGGATTAAGGTTTAATTTCATTCTTTAACCTGTTTGAGTTACAGAGTTGTTCATTGGCCCCTTTGGATTAATTAATGGGTGAATTCAGGTCCTGAACGCCCTGAAAATAGGGTCAAAACTTGTGTCAAGTTCATACTCGAGCACAATGATTTGTCAATTTGAAAACACAATTCATTAAGCTTGAATTATGATGGCAATTGGTTAATTTGATCTAACAAAATTTGGGCAGCATCTCCCCATACCCAGAGGGTCACGGGGGAGAAGCGGAGGCATACCCACAGGGTTGGGGTAAGCTCCTTAACACCGGGTGGCCAAGACGGTAATCGGTAGACCCAGATGGATGGAAACCCCGAGGGCTAGCCTACGAGGGGCACCAATGCTCCATGGGTCAAGGTATGTTTAAGAGGGACGACCAAGATGGGAGGAAACCCCGAGGGCTAGCCTACGAGGGGCACACAACCCATGGCCACCATCATTCCCCTTTTACAGACACTGGATTTTAGTGTTGGGCCATAAGCCCTATCATTATTCACCCTTGATGGCCTATAAAGGTACATGTCACAGGAGGACAAGACCTTATGAGCCCGTGGTGACTCAGAGGAATGTTCCCCCGCTTTCCCCGGTCACAGGACTATCATCCTCAAGACAACAAAAGCACGATAATGCAACCCGTATATAGGATAGAATAAATAGGGTCATTAGTTGAGGGGTTAGTCAATCAACATTAGAGAGTTAGCAGGTTAGTATTAGAGAGTTAGCAGGTTAGTGTATGAACTTAGTGAGTTAGTATATAAGCTACAAAGATTATAAGGGGCAAATCCTCGAACAACCATTGGGTAATATGCAGGGAGATGATCTTGCCAGAAGACCCTGCGCCTAGATTATAGGGACATCCGTATTCTCTCCAGCTCATAACGATGAACGGACGAACTACGGAGGGGCAGTCCCAGGGGTGGCCAGAGATACACACATGCGTATGCCTCTGGGGGTAAAGCCTCGATAAACACAAGGGAGCTCGATGGGACCACTCCATTGAGAAGAAACCCCGGGGAAGAAAGGGGATATGATGTTAATGTTGCCCTGGAGAGGACCAGGGCTTATTCAGCGTCGGTGGGGGAGAAACCAGATGGCATCACACAGACGGCGGGAACATAGATGCAATCAGAGGAAGGAGAGGGGACTCAAATGCAATGCCAATGCTCTTATTCGGGCCCAAAAGCCGTTACAGAGTCTAATAGTCTAATGAGATTGCATACATAGATGCGGCCTAGCGTTGTCGCACAGGGCCGATTACACTCCCAGCTCAAGAACGAGAAGGGGATAGAGAGGCAAAAGCCAGAGGCTAAGTTAATAATTGCGGGCTCATATCATCGCCCGGCATATTACAAAACCCACAGAGAATATGTCAACGAAGAAGAGAAGGGAGAGGAATGAGAGGGATGCTCCGCCACCCACCTCTGTTATCCGCAATAGAAATAGAGTATCAAAAATCGTCTGGTGGCTCTTCTCTCTCGAACCCCTCTTTCTGCAGGAGAAGCGCCGGTTGTCCAAAAACACTTCTCTCCCTCTTTCTTTCTCTCCAAGCTTTCTCTCTAGACTCTCTTTCCTCTTCTCTTCGCCTCTATGTATCTCCGTGAGTATTGTGTGTCTCTCTCCCCTTTTCTTTTAGCACAGATGATTGGGTTATATAGCATGCCCAATACATGACCCTTATCCGATGCGAGGCGAGCGTGTCGATAAAGACTTTCGCATATTGTTTTTGCACGTCGGGTCAGGGGGCACTGGGGGATGGAGTGCGCCGGATAGGGTAGTGTTGGATTAGTCTTTGTTCATTGCGTTTGTTTGGCACGAGCCAGACTGTGGGCCCCGGACTGGCTCCAGGAGTTATCTTGGTCCTTCATCTCATAGCAGCTTCGTAAAACCACTACGAGAAGTATTGGTAAAGCCATCGGGCCGCTAAACGGCCAGTTCTGGAACCGTTTGTACCTTTGGTTCAGACATTCACATTTTTCACTGACATGGCCTTTGGCATGAACTTCATTTGTCAAAACATGTCCATTCTGTTCCATTAATTACATCAGATTCCAGGGGCATACCCCTACTGTACAAAAAAATCAGCTACACCTACTCGATTCTCTCTCGCTCCCTCGCTCATTGAGCATCATCAGTGCGAGGCTAGCTACACCGGCTACTCATCTCGTCTTCATCCCTGATCTTCCTCTCGAGTGAGCCCGATGGCCGTGAAGCTCTCAAACTTGAAGCTGCTGGTTGGACCACCCTCTGCTCTACCTGGGGAGACTGCATCAGTCCTAGAAGCTCCTCCATGGTAATCTCTATATCTCCTCTGATCTGCAGTGACTCGGAGGGAGTGGTTTGCCTAACCGCCCCCTGTCCCAGAGTGCCTCTGCTCTGGTACATCCATAGCACGCGACGTCGTAGGGCCTCCAACTGGTCGAGGGCTCATCGCTCTCGAATCACCATGGCCATCTCCCAAGCTCGAGCCTCAGCCTCCCTCTCCTTTTCCTCCGCGAGGTGACCCTCCAACCTCTCCACTGTCTCCATCGATCCGAAGCAACACGTCAGATCCTCAACACGCCCCTCTAACTCTCGACGAGAGGCTAGGGAAGCCTCCAGCTCCTTCTTCTACAAGAAATTCGCAAACATGAGTCAAGCAAAGATGAGTGAAAAGAGAAAAGGATTTGCTCTTAATTAAGAGTGCTCGCCACTCACTATCTCAGCTAACTCGGCTTCCCGCTCCTCGGCCAACTCGATGGCACCCGCCAGGCGGTCATCTAGTTCCTCTCTAATATCCGCTTGAGATGAGGGTCTAGCTCCTCTGCTCATCCCAGCCCTCACACGAACGTACGCCAGCTTGCCTCACTGGTAAATCAAGGGTAATTGGTCAGTTAAGATTTTAGAAACTCCAATGCTTTAAGTCAAATCAATTATTTTTTGACTCACTAGCTCTTGAATTTCATGGCGCAAGTTCATGATTGTCTAATTGAGGATGACGATCTGATCCTGGAGGATCCTCACGGCCTCAGCTTTCGACATCTGCGTACCAAATTTCATAAAATTGTCAAGTGCAATGCTCTTAAATGAAAACATTATTCTCAGGAAACTAAAGGACTAACTCACCACTCGGGTGTTGAGGTGGAGACTCCCGGCGTACCACTCACGATAGTCTGCCAAGTAAGTCTCGCTACTCCCCAAGCACCTGTCCTGCTCCATGGAAGGCCCCCTCTGTAATGCCTCGGCCCCCGCGCCATAGAGAGAGGCCCAGTCTTGATCCCTTGCCGAAGTCTATCTGTGTCATCGGTCTGACCCATGCTCTGTCGGTATCACCACGGGAGGCTGGTGCCACCCCAAAGTCTGCTGCACTAGGCGTAGGTAGAGTGGCTCCCACAGGTTCACGCAGAACAACACAGTGTCTCGGCGGAACCAAGCACGTCCCTCTCACGCCCACGGCTGTGGGGTGATGTCCTTAGCTGCATAGGGCGTCCACACCACCTGTCATAACATCAATCACCAATTTGTTAAAATGGAGTCTGTCTAGTAAATGCATGACATCATATAACCCATTTTTAATAAAATGCTTACCCGGTGGTGTGGGCACTTATCTAGGGCTGTCCGAAGATCAGAAAGTCGAATGGTCACTAGCCGACGGTCCCAGACCATGTCCCATCGCGCCATCAAGGGGATTGCCTGCATCCGATCTCTCGGGATCATCTCGCGACCTAGGAGAAAACGAGTATATCCCAAAATCTGAAACACAAGGAAAACACAGGATGAAAAGTCATTCATAACAAGTGATGAACTGAGAAACAATAGGTTTGGGAAGGGATAGACCCATACCTGCATGAACGGGGTAAAGCCACCCAGGTTTGAATCCCTCGCTGGCTGTGCTGCTTGCTGAGAGAAGTCCTTGCCGGAGCTACGGTTGTCGTGCTGCTGTTGAAGAGAAGGGAGAGAGAAGATGGCGGCACTACTCGCGATTCCAAATGTGAACAGTAAATTTGCGATGAACGGTGTTTTGCAAAATCCCCAAACTCTGTTCATCCAAAGGAAAAGGGCAGAAACATCTTTTACTGTTCACCCCCATGGCCCCACCCACATTAAAACTATCTTAACCATCCCATATGAGATTTTAATTTTTTAATAATCTGTACTTTTGGGGAAGCTGAACGGCATGGCCGATTTTCACAATCTGAGGAAGGAAAATGTGCTTCCAAACGTGCCCCAGGTGGAGGAACTTATGAACTTTCACGGGTTCTGTCTAGTTAATTTGAGGCAACGATACCAGACATTTGAGGCTGTTTATGTGGCATTTTTGTTTTCAACGAAAAGCTCTACATTCAGGCTTCTTCGATTACAGAAAATTGGGTGATCTGGTTGGTTTAACTGTCCAAAAATCAGTATAGCCAAAGCACTCAATGTTTTTCATGTTTAATTCACTTTTATCCAAAAGTTTTGGCAAACATGCCCTTTAGTCTATTTCATGGGGAATTGTTTAATTGTTGCCTGCTGTAGATGCTCATCTTTTCCTCTGGCTACATGCAGGCTTGTATAAACTCAGTTTAGTCCTTCTGGATGAGAGATGCCAAAAAGTCTTTCCTGTCCCTGATGCAATGATTGTTTGGTTGATTTGCTGTCATAATTGCTAGATTCCATTCAGTTGTACTTTGACTGCTTTATCTGTAGTAAAATGTGATCGAAATGTGTTTCTTTCTATTGTATGCATGGTCACATCTATTATAGTTTATTGGATTACATTGTCTAACTCAAAATCTTAAGTTGTTGAGTGAAGAGAGCTCCACTATTATGGTGACAGCAGATCCATCAGTGCTGATGCTACTCCAGAGGTACCAGCAGGAGATACAACTCCTGAAGAAGCAGGTGATAGAGAGGACAGAGCAAGCTTCGGCCTCTAAACAACTGGAGATGCAAGCTGAGTCGTCGCGGGGAGGCACCAACCCAAGCAACTTCCCACCGCTGTATACCTTTCCCCAGCTGGCAAAGCCTAGCATGGCAACCACTCAGCAGCGTCTACCTCAGACGTTGATGCCACAAATTCTGCCACAAGTGCACCAGCCACCTCCATTGGTGCGGCCTCCTCCGCAGGCAACCACTCTGGTCACTCCTTACCTGCAGCCGGCACACTTCTAACCGGAACTAGCCAATCCGACTTTTGTCAACAAGATAATGGTGGAAAAGATGATCGAGCTGAAGCTTTCCGATTGCAGTGAAGGAGACAATGTCACATTTGATGTCTACCGGGTGCCATACCCACCACACTATGCAGCTAAGTGGCTACCTCCTGGGATCAGCAAGCTGCCCAAGTTCGACAAGTTCAACAGGAAGGGATCCCCAAAGGAACATGTTGCATACTATATGACCGTCATGGGCAACCTAGCCGTAGATGAGTCATACTTGTTGAAGTTTTTTAGGTCCTCGCTAACATGACTCGCATTTGAATGGTACTCTAGCCTTCTAGTCGGGTCAATCAGCGACTGACCGGATATCCAGAAGAAGTTTAGAGAGAGATTCCATGTCACCGAGAGGGAGGTCATGGTGGCTGAGCTCTACTCAACAAGGCAAAGGGTAGATGAAATGGCCCTCGAATATATTAAAAGGTGGAGAAATCTCGGGATGAGATGCAAGTGGCCCCCGCACCAGGAGGACGCTGTACAAATTTGTAAATAGGAGAGAGGTACTGGAAAAGATGATTGGTATGGAAATCCAGTCATTTGACCACTTGAACAATATTGTGGCCGAGGTAGAAGCTTTCCTGGCCTGGCTTGCCCCTACATCGACTGCTGCCCCTACACAGAAGGCAAAGGCAGCAGAGTGGCGTTCAACGCCCAAAAAAGTAAACACTCTTGGCATCAAGGCATTTGAGTAGTAGAAAGATAAAGGCAAAAAGGCAGTCGCCCCTCAGCCTGCTAAAGTCGGAGACAATAAAGAGGGCCCCTCACTTCGGGACAAAATAAAGAAGGCCTATTCCTTTCCTAAGGAGAAGACTAGGGTCCTGTTTGACTGGGTTACCCAATATAATAAGGTCACTCTGCCTGAGCCAAAAAGACCGAAGGACCTGAAAAGAAGAGACAGCCCAAGATTCTGCCCTTGTCACCAGATGCTAGGGCACCCAATTGAAGACTGCTATATGTTCAAAGATATCATTGAGGGCGTGGTGAAGAAAGAAGAGATAGAGTTGGGAGAGTACAAGGTTGACCCTCCACAACCTCATTAAGTGCCTCTGAGAAGAGCTGCGGCCAATATGGTCTCTTTATATTGGGCATTGCCCGAAGAAATCGTGGAAGCTAGCACTCAGTGCACTTATGAAACCTGCTTATGAAGCCTACTTTTTGATACCCATAAGAGAGCAACAGGCATGGCAGCAAGTCCCTGTAAAGACTAAGAAGAAAGCCACACATCGCCCGAAGGTGGGGACGCATGTTCATGGCATTACACCATAACCCATTCCTCTAGTGACAGTACCCGCGTTGAGTAGCCCGCCTGCAGTCATCTGAATACCTACACATAACCGGAGGAGACAGACCCCACTATCGGTGGTTAAGGAAATTAGTCCAGAGGCTCGACAATTATAGGACTACATAAACGGGCTAGAAGAATATGAACAACCCAAATTGAAGCCCTTGTTGATGCGAGACCATGTCCCATGGCAAGAACTAGAGCAGCTCTTACTAAAACAGGAAGGAGAGGCTGACACAATGCTAGAAAAGGATGATAGCCTATTCTGGGGGCAAGCGCCAGCCAGAGGCAAGAAGAAAAAACAAAAGAAGAAAAGAAGGGCTAGCAAGGTCAAGACGGAGACAGTGCTCTCCTACAACACCCTTTCTGCTCTCTTCAATCTGCCCAGTGAGGAAGATGAAGAGGAAATATGCTTCACACCCATTGTCGGGGTGAGTCAGGCTGAAACTGCAACCGCTACACATGCAACACGGTCAGGCCGAAGATGGGGGCATCAGCCGCCTGCCAATCACAATATTATCTTTAGTGGAGAGCAGCCCTATAAAATACCTCCTCCAAAGATCAAGGGAGTCCAAATTCCCCCTTCCTCAGGTTTATACAATCAAAGTGGGGGACAACTCTGCCACCCTTTCCTTCTTGGAATTCCTAAAAATGACAAAGGGGAAGCAGCTATGCCAAGATGCTAGCCCCACGGCCGGGAGTGTTCACCCACGGCCTCAGTCGCCTTCTGGTGCTCCAAATAAAGACGAAGCCCGCCTGACAGCAGGTGACAAGGGACAACAAGAGGATGACGCCAAATAGAAAGGTGCAGACTCAGAGTCCGATGAAGCATGCCTATCAGAGGTCGCCGCTCAAGGCTTTTCCAAACCCAAGTGGGTAGAAGAAATGAAGCTGTCTAATGTCCGAGCAGGAAGTAGAATTATGAAGCTACTCAAAAAGCTCCCAGCAAGGTTCACCATCTGGGAGATCCTTTCTTTGAGTGAAGAGACCCGACAGACGATCATCACTGCCTTGTAGATGCTTGCCTAATATGAGGCATGTTTGGCTGAAGCACTATTGGAAGATAATGTGACCTTCACTTAGGAGGATATGTTACTCCCCACTATCAGCCAAAACAAGCCTGACAGTGAGCGATCCCCTCTTGACCATTAATGATCTTCACATGTATTCTGACATTGTTAATGACTTGGTAATTCATGACTTATGGTTAAAGTCACTTAATCAACTCATTAAACCATTCCAGTCCTCGTATAAGATCCGATCAATGTCTCAGGTCAAAGGACCAATGATGCTATTGAGACAATTAGATCTTTAGTTGACATTAGGTATAATCAACTATCTGAAGATCCAATAGCAGATCAATTCAGTGTACATCCTCCCAAGACATACACCTACACATATGTGTTGGTGTCCCGCACCAGTGACCATGAGACTGTTCACACATACATCATGTGTACTGGTTTAATAGGCAATTAAAGTCCCCGAGTGATTACTCTCCAACCAGGAACAATTTTAAGGTATGTGTCCATATAAATTCAGTCTCATGATCGAGATCCTATCTCGAGTTGACTTTATAACCACCTATCCTAGGGACATCGTAGAGTACTATACAATTACAAATTTACGCTCACATATCAGTTTATTAATGATGAACAAGATTGTACAACTATCGGGCCTACCCGACCCGAAATTGTCCTGTAGGACACCCAATACTAACACGATGATGACAATACATGCAATGCGCGTGTCGATCACCCTCAACACTGTATCCATATTCCCATGCTAGGTGGCAACACCAGTCTACAATGACCCACAAAGTTTAATAGTTCTAGATCAATTAATTAAAGAATAACTGTAAAAGTCAAGTGATTAACAAAATAATTAATACATGGAAAGTAAGATACCAATATATGCAAGAAATACCTACTCCCTGATAGGATCGTCTTGTGGGCTCAAGATCGAGTAAATCCCATCACCAAATAGCCAGATATTATATGTGCATGATATGTGGTCTAAGAAGTCACCGTGCGACACGTAAGACTTGTAGGACATGTAATATATACATAGGTAGTGCTCTAACTCTCAAGAACCCTGACTGTACATCGTTGGCTCAAGCGGCTCAACTAAAACATGAGCATACCCATAGTCATATGCCTATAGAGCTCCATAACATAGTCTCCTATAGGGTGTGGGTATGATGTCCATGTATATTGGCTGCCCTCTAAATCCTCATCACATCTATACTGGATACGTTGGCCATATATAGTAAAACATCCATTGAGGAGGTGATGTAGTGGGATGTTGTAAGATGGGCTCAAAGCTTATGCTTTTGTTATTGTTCTTAAAATCTGATTTTGTACTATTAAGATATCACAAATTTATCATTTAAGTTGAGATAAAATTAACGCATGAAGACCATTAATGTTTTTAGCTCTTTTGATTATTTCAAGATTATGTTCCTATATTATTGAGGTTTAAGTCTCAATGTAACTCAAGACTTGCGTCTTATGAGACTTACATAAAGTACCTCGCAACTGCCTTCGTCAGGTCAGTTTAGTGCAGGGATCATCGTGGCATTTACTTCAGGGAAGTCTGCACCGACATCAAGATCCGATGCTTCACCTTTGAGTCCACAAGTCCTACTCTTGGTGACGAGCTATGCTCAGATCCTTCAAATTTAAAGTCCTTCCTGGAGTTGTCCATTGATGTTCGCCAGCCCGCCTTCATGGATGGCGGAGAGCCCCTACGTGAAGGGTGGTCGGAGGGGAGGGGAGGAGAGGAGAGATGGACCAAAGAGCCATGTTGGGTCTGATAGGTGCAACTAGATCTAGAAGGGGGGTTTGAATAGATTCTGCTAAAAGACTATGACCAATAAAAAGCTTCAGCTAATTTAAAACATAAGCAACAACAGCTAGAGTGCACATGAGGCACTTAGACATAAAGCACAGCGGAATAAGAAGATGGCACAAATGAAAATGGCAAAGCACGGTCCTATGAACTTGAGTGTGTGATGGAGATAACTAAGATTGCATACGTCGAAACACGCACACCAGCCTGAGAATGGGGGTAGAGAAGACGGAGCAATCACACAAGGAACAACCCACTGCACAGTGTGTTTTTAAGGTGGTTTAGTCTGTAAACCTGCAGACCTACATCCACCCCTCACCAAATCGGTGAGGCTTCTCCACACACTACGAATGCAGCACACACACACAGGGACGACGCCCCAACCACAGACCAGAGAATACTCTCTGTCTGTCTACCTGCACACAAACCGACAGGGACGGTTTACCACACGAGGATGAACTCCTCTCCACACACACACGGGACAAGTCCCACACACACACACAAAAACAAACAAACACAAAGCTGCAAGTGTAGCAACCACACTTGGGACAAACCCCAATTTCACACAAGGCTGAACACAACCAAAGACTCACTTCCAATCTCTAAACAGAGTACCGGACACACAGTAGAAATATTGGTTTAGAAAAGTAAAATGAAGACTCAAGGCAAGGCAGGAAGAAGGCAACGGTGACTTCTGATCAACGTGATGAAGCACTACAAGGCTTGAGGCTGGCTGCAAATTAAGATGGGTTGCACTCCCATCAAACTTCTTCTTCCTTTTTCACCACTGGTTTAGCTCGAACCAGGGTTGGGCTGCTTTCTCTCCTTCTTTTCTGTCTTTGTATTTCGTGTCAATTTTCTACTTCGTGTCATTTTTATACTTCGTGTTATTTTTCTACTGTTTCACCTCATGTTGTTTTTCTACTGTTTAACATCGCGTTGTTTCTCTACTGTCTTACTTTGGGTTGTTTTCCATCGTTTACCTTACCTCGTGTTGTTTTCCATCGTTCACTTTACCTCGTATTGTTTTCTATCATTCACGTTACCTCGTGTTACTTTCCACCCCAGTGAGAGGAGCAGACCATGCTTAGTTGAATCTCTGAGGACGGGCGCTCTCCATCTCCTTCGCACCTTCGTCGTCAAGGATTCCCGCCGTCCCGAGTTTGGTTCACCCTTCTCCATGTTCCCTATTTCACTTTGTATTTTCCTTCCCTACTTGCATTCATAGCATACTAGGATTTACTAGAACCCTGCCAACAGGTTGTTGACACTAAAAATTTTTTCTCTATGTTGCTTCTGTAGGTCTTAAGCTCCAGCCGAGTACTCCTGCACAAGCAGAAAAGAAAGGAAAGAAAAGAATGGCGAAAGGCGAATAAAGATGGAACCGAAGGAAAAGATGCTCATCTACGGGGGACAGCTGCTAAAACAAGACCCAGAAGCTCAAAGAATATTTGGGACTTCCGAGGAAGGTTACCTTAGCTCAACAAAGCTACAAGACAAGCCAAGACCAACAAGCTCAACAAATCGATGTCGGCTTTGATCATGCCGAACAAACCCTTCTCTCATCCGGCGGGGACAACATTACACCCGATGGTCTGTCACACGATGTAGAAGCCGCCCGAGGCGAAAAGATGTCCCTGGCCCCTCTAGATGGTGTGCCGAAGGCAAAATCAATAGAAAACCTGAGTGACCCGATTCAAGTACACGCCGTGCCGGAAAGGTCTATAAATGGCCGAAAAGCTACACAGTCAGGGCGAAAATACTTCGGGCGATAGTCCACTCGATGAGGATGCTCCACATATGCACAGAGTAAGTCTGGCAGCACAAATTACAGTGTCGAAGGTCAAATCAGGACAAAATCTGAACAAATCTGACACGAGTTTGGTACATGTCGGAGATCACTCGGAACCACAAATCGGGGCCCGGAGGGTTCGAAATTAACATTCCCGAAGTGCTGCATCAAACCCGAGGTAGTGGCGGGCATCGAGCCTCCGTCTGGGTCAGTTCGGAGCTAACAAGGCAGCGAGGAGGACAAATTTTCCAAAACAACCGCAATAGCCATGGTGAATCGGCACACTTTTTTTAAAAGTGAATCGGTACCACTTTTTAAAGTGAATCGGCACCACTTTTTGAAGTGAATCGGCACACCTTTCCTTTGTTGAATCGGCACCCATGTGAAGTGGCCCAGCTCCCCGTTGCTTGATGGATCGGCACGTCTCCCCTTATCTACCCAGTGAATCGGCACCTCTTGAGTTGGCCTGGTGAACTGGCGCAGGAAGGCTGAATCGGCGTGCTCCCTCGGCAAGATGGCGGGCTGGTGAATCAGCACTATACCCTGCCATCCCGTCGAGCCTCCGATGCCCTATTTCACCTATAAAACCTCCACTTCGAGCACCACAGAAGGAGATGAGAAGAGAAAAAGGGGGAGAAGAAGCTAAAAAAAGCTAGAGAGGGAGAAAAGGTGAGGAAAGTTTGAGCTCTCTCCCTCCGCTCTAGCTTCCTCTTGTTGTAGCCTCGTGAGCAGAGTGGTTTCCTATTCCACGCTTAGGTGGGTGTCCCTCTGTAATAAGGCCCAGAAGGGCCAACAGTTTTAGATTTTCATTACTCCGTCGAGTAGATTTCTCTTCTGCCTGTAATTTCATAGTTCCCGTCATTTCTTTGTGCGTATTGTAATAAATTGGCACTCATGATGGCATTGTTCTTGAGATGAATAAAAAGAATGGGCAAAAGCCCTTCGGGCGACATTCTCCCCTTCCATGCTTGTTGTTTGTGTTTATGTGTGTGAATGTACTCGGTGTAGGTTGTTTCGTTTCCTCTCCTGTGCTATTCCTTATCCGATTCGTGTGATTGCATGCAATCAGTATAATGTATATTCCCCGAGCGTGAGGAGGCCCCCGAGGTCACAAGTTGCAATCCGTTGATCGCTTGGACTACACTAGGCTTACAGATTTTTCCCCTCCCCGGGGTTCCATGGAAGGATTTGAAGTGCTCGCTCCCCCCTTCGTGATGCATGTATTCATTCCGTTGGTTTCTGAAGTAGAATTTGCCACATTCTCCTTCACTCGTAGCCATGAGTTGTAGGGACTATGGCCGATTTCCACAACCAGACTACTACTTCTATTGAGCTTCATATCGATTGTGACTATTTTATGTTTAGAATAGAACTAGTCAATGTCCTTCACCTACTATCATAGGTTGTTGGACGATGGCTTATCTTTGCATCCGATAGATGTTTTCCCATATCCAACTGTCCTTTGTCTCTCACTGGAGCTCAAGAACCTGCCGCATATGCACCCTCTTCGGGCGTTCGGGTAATTGCCTATGAGAATCGCGTCTCTGTATAGTCCCCCGCCGTGAGCCTAGTGGCTCATCCCCATTGTTCATGTGTTTCCTCATAATAAACACAGGTAATTAGAGTATGGCCTTTTCTATTTTCTGTTTGTTGCCAATAGCTTGATCGAAGTACCCTCACAAGTGTAGCCGTGATCTTGATCCATCAGGCTTCAGTTTTCTCAGCCCCTTGAGGGGGGTATGGGTTTGCTAACTTCATTAGCATAGATCATAGTCTTCCTCTTCACTTGGGATAATACTAAAATTTTCCTAATTACTTTGATTGTTCACTGACATGAATGTGAATCCATTAGTCGTGGAGGGGAAACATTCCCCATGTAACGATTGTTCTGATTGAATTTCTCTCAGTCACTTATGGACCCTGGGGGCTCGTTACCTTATAACGTGGACCCCGACGGATCCCATCCCGAGGATGAATATTAATGGGTTGCTTATCCCGACAGTAATTAAGCCCGTGACAGCCCGTGGGTCATTGAAACTTCTTGCAGGCTAGCCCTCGAGGTTAAATGGTCAATATGTGATTGATATGATTTTGAATACTATATGGCACCCTAATATAGGGGATTTCAATAATTTCAACCTGACTTTCATTTATTCATGAAAAATTGATTTATGGGTCATAGGGCCCCTTGTCTTGGTGATCAATCAGAGATTTTCCCCTCTCCGAGGGGATGTAATTAACGTCGTGACCTTCACAGCATGATGGGTCTCTGGTCCCAACATGATACCCATAATCATTTGGTTAGTGAGACGGAGCGCACCACAAGCTTCGGACCACTCCAGTGTCAAAGTCTGAACACATTGTCATGCATGTGACTAGCACGCCTCGCACTTGATAAACTAATAAAAGATAAAATGATATACAATTCCTTCTAAGTAAGTCCAACAAGTTGGCAGGCCCGGTGGGACCAGGACCTCCTCTCATCTCTTCACCAGGATTAGGGGCCCGACGGCCTTTTCCAAGATTCTAACTTCCGTAATTTGAAATTGCAAGGGGAGGGATTGAATTTTGAAGGAAATCAATGGTGGTCAATTTTAGTCCTTTGGTGATTGCAAGCCATGTGGAGCATGGCTATTTGGCTATGCCAATCTGTTTCGGTGATTTTCCCTCGGTGGTTGGGTTCCCCAACTTCATCGAGGCCATGTTCGTAAACCTCTTGGAGATCTGGGAGGTCGAGCCCGTTGCCACTGTGGAGGCGACAACCAAAGAGGATCCGAAGGTGGTGGGCTGCTACGTCCACCATGTTGATGCAAGAAAGAAATGCACTCTAGCTGCCAAGAGGGTGGCAAAGAAGGCTACCGGTGCGCTGCAAGGTCGGCTCTCAGTTTCGAGCAAATCCGTTATGATTAGAGGAGTCCGAGTTTACCTGAATGGCTGCCAAGCCACAATCCCACCCGACAGGGTGATACCAACTGTGCTGGTGTGCAACCAATTTCAAGCACTGGCACGGGATCGAGAGGACCGCACTGGGCCCAAGAAGAAGGGAGGGTCGGGCCCAAAGCCGACAAGGTTCAAGCAAGTGTGGGTACCCAAGCGGCAGGCCCCAGCACCAGTTCAACAAGAGCCCGTCAGGATTGGCGGGATTGAGAAAGAAAAAAAAGATGAAGAAGAGAGGACTGAGGAGCCAGTTTGAGTGTCTCGAAGACCAGCCTTCCAAGCGTATGGCCGGCAGGCAAATATTTATTCAAGTGATGGAAGATACGACGGGCTATCCGAACAAAGGCGTCTTGCTTATAAACCACCGACACAAGTTAGAGTGCCATCACCAATGGTCTACCCCACCAATGGGCAAGATGATATTACTCGGGCCGTAAGAGGATACCTCCGTGACCTCGGGAATACCCTCTTGGGAACACAGTGGCTCCTAGAAGCCGTGAATGATACCGAAAGAAATCGAGGGCAACAAATCAACCCGGGAGCCATTGAAGATGCAGAGTCAGGATGTTATGGGTCATCCCTCCGTGAAGAAGCTACACCGAGAATCTCGGTGTTTGATAGATTGACTTTCCCTGGACAGCCATCCAGGAAAGTAACTCAAAGAAATAAGAAGCTGTAGATTTAAGCTTGCAATATGACTGGAGTGGCCAGTCAGTACGGGGCCCCCCCAAAGGCCATGAAGAGGTGGCTAGGCTTGTCGAAAGGCCGGGTCCTGTCACCAGGAGAATGAGAGCCGTAGTCGACATAGTACAAGCCCTCGTCGGTGAAACAAGCTCAGACGTGGTTGCCATGGTGGTAAATGTGGTTACCATAGAAGGCGAAGGAGAGAGGCCAACACATTCTCCAGATATTCTGCTGGAAGGGGGGGGGCAAGCTCCCAACTCATCCACCCCTAACCTGGCAATGATGATGTTGCTCCTAGCCTACAGGCAGGAGATCGAAGCACTAAAGAGGCAAGTGAGTGAATTGACCATGCATGCTTCTACCTTGAAGCAGGTCGAAGCTCCTCCAGAAACATCCCGACAAGACGCCGACGAATTTGAGGGCTCACCCCAGATGATGACTTCTCAGCCAATTCCTAACTACACTGGGGCATGGCCCCAATACCGCCTCTGGCTCCCCAACACCAAGGCACTGCCATGGTACCTCAGGTGATGGTGTTGGCAATGCCACAAACCCAACTAGCTCATTTCTACCCAGAACCGGTAGATCCGGTGGTGGTGAACAAGCTGATGATTGAGCAGATGATCGAGATAAAGTTGGCCGACCGTGGCAATGATGAACATGTTACTTTTGATGTGTACAAGGTGCCTAACCCTGTCCATCATACGGCTAAAAGATTACCTCCCGGTGTCAATATACCACCAAAGTTTGACAAATTTAATGGCCAAGGTTTGCCAAAGGAACATATAGCCTATTACATCAACATGATGGGGGATTTGGCGACCGATGAATCATACCTACTGAAGTTTTTCGGGTCCTCGCTAATGGGTCTCACCTTCGAATGGTACTCGAATCTGCTGGCGGGTGTTGACACCCGTTTTTTGCCTACGAGTTGAGTCATTCCTCTGACCATTATTTTTGATGTCTCGAGTTGTCCATTACTCATTGGGCTATTTTCAGGCATGTCTTTAGGCTCATTTTATGGGTATTTCCTCCCTGGCTAGGCTTGCTCTCGAGTTCAGGCTTAATGTGCCTTGATTTCACTGTCTTTGGGGTAAATGGGCTTATTTATCCCATTTTATTAATTTCTGTCGCCCAGCCTAAACGTAGTCTATCGATGGACCGTGTAAGATGTTGGGCGGTCGTATCGGAGACCGTTTATTCACTCAGGGTCCTACACTGGTTTGCCTACGGCAATGGCTATTTCATTTGGACCACTAGCCGTCGCAAGCCACGTCAGGGAATGCTACCTGGCCGTTCCGGTGTAATTTGGGAGCTTCCCCCCCCCGTGGTAGGCTTCCCCAACTTCTTAGGAGTAGCCTTCGCCAACCCATAGGAGATCGAGGGGCCCAAGCCCGTCGAAGTCCACGTCCCCATCACGGGAACCTCTGCTATCAAACCTGCCACTGATGGATTGTCATTGACTGCTGCTGACCACATGGCGGTGAAGATCGTGGGCTACTTTGTCCACCATGTCCGTCTCAATACGGACCTCACCAACAAACAAGCGACGTCCCCCCGAAGAAGGAACCAGTGGAATGCTGCTGCAGCTACCTCATGGGGCCGGATATCTAACACCGGCAAATCAGTGCTGATTGGTGGCATCAGAATCCCCCTTAATGGCCAAAGTGCCGAAGTGATCTATGAGCGGATCGTGCCAAATATCCTTGTGCGCAACTCATTCCAAGCACTAGGAAGAATAGAAAAGAAGAATACTAAAACGGTCTGCTGACCAAAGAATGAGCCGGCCCCAAGGCCATGCAAGACTAAGCAAGTTTGGGTGCCCAAGTAAACACAGGCCCCAATGGAAACTCAACGGAGGCCTGTTAGGACCGACATGCCTAGGGAGGGAGATAAAGAAAGAAAAAAGAAGAATGAAACACCATTTGTGGCTCCTCGTGAGCCACTTACTCAAGCCCGAAGGTGGAGGGCGAATACTCTGCAACATGTAGAGAACAATGGGGGGTTCGCCAAGAGGGGTCAGCCCGCCTATGGGCCCCGGGCACAAACAAGGATGTCGCAACCTGCATTCTATCCCGATTGTGAGCTAGAAGACATCACCCAGGCTCTACACGGATACCTCCGGGCCGCCGGGAATACTTCCCTGGGAAGGCAGCGGCTATTATAAGCCATCACCACTCTTGAAGAAAATCACGAATATTCAGCCAACCTGGCTGAAATAGAAGATGCAGAGTCAGGATGTTACAGGCACTCCCGTTGTGAAGAAGCTTCGCCGAGAGTCTCAGTGTTTGAAAGACTGACCTTCCCTGGTCAGCCGACTAGGCATGTAAGGAGAAGAAGCCGAAGTATCCAGGTTTACACTTGCCATGTGGTCGGAACGACCAGCCATTATGGGGCCCTGCCTGAAGAGCTTGAAGAAGTTGTCAGAATTGTTGAGAGGCCTGGCCCTCTCACAAGAAGAAAAAAGGCGACCGGGGAGGCATTGAAAATTCTCGATGAGACGACAAGTCCCGAAGAGGCCGCGGCAACTCTAGCTGCTAATGTGGTCACAGTTGAAGGAGATAGCACCATGCCATCCACCTCATCTGAAGAAACACCTGGCGAGGATAGGGGAAGCCACCCCAACCCTTCCGTCAGTGACCCAGACTTGCTGATGTTGCTGCACATGTACCAACAAGAAATTGAAACATTAAAGAAGTAATTGAGTGAGAGGGATATGCACCTCTCCGCACCCACACAGGGTGAAGGCCCGCCTGGAACATCAGGGGGCAACAGCCAAGCATTTGAAGCTTCACCGCATGCGATCGCCTCACAACTGGTGCACAACTATACTCAGGGCATTCCTCCCCCGCAACAGCAACTTGCGGCTACGTCACAACCTTCAGTTCTCCAATTTCAAGGGGTTCCTGCTATGCCTCACGCGACCGTGCTAATAACACTGCACATGCAACAAGCTCACTTTTACTCAAACCCGGTTGATCTGGTAGTGATGAATGAACTCATGGTCGAGCAAATGATAGAAATGAAGCTGGCGGAAAGGAGTGATGGCAACTCCGTCTCATTTGATGTGTACAGGGTACCATACCCATCTCACCATGCTACCAAGAGGCTGTCCCCTGGCATCAGTAAGCATCCGAAGTTCGAGAAGTTCAATGGGCAAGGATCTCCACGTGAGCACATTACCTGCTATACTAATGTGATGGGTGACTTAGCTACTAATGAGTCATACCTGCTAAAGTTCTTCGGGTCCACACTAACAGGGCTTGCCTTCAAGTGGTACTCAAGCTTGTGGCCTGGGTCCATTATTGATTGGCTAGACATGCAAAGAAAATTCAAAGAGAGATTTCACATCGCCGAAAGGGAGGTGACGGTAGCTGAATTATATGAAACTAGGCAGAGGAACGATGAGCCTGGCCTAGAATACATCAAAAGGTGGAGGAACCTCAACATGAGGTGTAGGCGTCTGCCGCACCAGGAGGATGCCATCCAAATATACAAGCAGAACTTGAAGAGAGAGGTGCTGGAGAGAATGATCGGCACTGAAATCAAGTCATTTGATCGACTGAATAATGTTATGGTGAAAGTCGAGGCATTTCTCTCAAAGTACTCTACCGCTTCCACCACTTCAAACTAGAAGGCCAGGTCAGTTGACAAGCGGCCAGTACCCCAAGAAGTGCATACGGTCGACTTTAAGACCTTTGAACAACAAAAAGAAAAAGAGAAAGGGGTAGATAAGCCCCCTCCAGCCAAATCTGCTGATCGTCAAGATGGTCCATCCCTCCGCGACAAAATGAAGAAGCTGTACACATCCCCTCGAGACAAGACTCGACTCTTGTTCGAATGGGCCACAAAGTACAACAAGATTATTCTCCCAGAGCCAAAGAGGTCATGAGATATCAGAAGAAAAGACCACCGTCGATTCTCCCCGTACCACCAAATGCTCAAGCATGCTATCGAGGAGTGCTATGTCTTCAAAGATACTATTGAGTCTTTAATCAAGAAAGGGGAGCTGCAAATGGGAGATCTCCTACCTTATCATCAACTGGCGCTCTGCCTGGTTGCAAAATTCTACTTCATCAAAGTCAAGCACATTAACTGAGGACAGAATGCTCAGGCAGATGCCCTCACAAAGCTGGCCAGTTCTTTGGCAATCCTGCCAGACACGAGCTTGAATATAACAGTAATTAATCGACGCCAAGTCTCCAGTGTGACAGAGGTTCTGGCTAATGAAGAAGATAATGAAGCGGCACCTATGGAGGAAGTCCAACAGCCCGATTGGCAGGTGCATCTCCTACGTTGGTTTTAACACCAACAACTCCCAAAGGAGAAAGAACAAAGAATGAAGCTCCTAAGGGTCAAGGACTCTTATGAGATGAGAAACAGAACCTTGTTCCGAATAATGGCAGATGCCCAAAATAAAGTTTTACTCCGTTGCTTGTCCTTAGCAGAAGCTTGGCAGGTGATGCAAGAAGTTTATGCTGGGTCAGTTGGGGCACACCAGGCCGGTCTGAAAATGAAGATTGAAATAAAGAAACTGGGCTATTACTAGCCCGCTATGTTTGACAAGTGCTGCAAGTTTGCCAAGGCTTGTTAGAAATGGCAAGAACATGCCACTGTGTCAAGAAGACCACGGGTGCCATTGCATCCCACTATACCGAGTTGGCCATTCGCTCAGTGGGGCATGGATGTGGTGGGGCCTCTGCCAGCATCGTCATCAGGGTGTAGGTATATCTTAGCAGCCACAGATTACTTCTCCAGATGGGCAGAAATGATAGCGCTAAGAGAAGTGACAGGGGAGCTGGTCGCCAGATTCTTCCAGCAGAATATAATATTCCAGTTTGGGGTTCCCAGCCGAATTATTTTTGATAATGGCAGTCATTTCAGAAATCAGAGGGTCTACCGACTAGTCAATAAATACAAAATTGACTGGAGGACACCATCCCCCTACAACCCTCAAGACAATGGACTTGCAGAAGCCTTCCATAAAACGCTATGCACCTTGCTAGCAAAGACTGTCAAATCCAATAAAAAAGATTGGGAAGAAAGGATGTACAAAGCACTTTGGGCTTATCGTATAGTATATAAAACCACAACTGGTTGTTCTCCCTTCTCCCTCATATATGGGTCAGAAGCTATGGTGCCAATCGAGCTAGAGGTTCCATCACTGTGGGTCGCCATTCAGCATGGGTTGGCTAGCAGCGAACAAGCCAACATAGAGAGAAGACTGGAAGAGTTCGCTGAGCTCGAAGGAAAGCGTCTCCGAGTGCAACAGAACATACAACTCTACCAAGCTCGCATGGCCCGTGCTTTTGACAAGCTGGTCAAAGGATGGGAATTCAAGAAGGGCGACCTAGTGATGGTCAAAAGAAGAGAAGTAATGACCTCCAACCCCAAGGGGAAGTTGGTTGAAAACTGGGTCAGACCATACATCATCCGCCGAGTCTATGAAGGCGGTGCCTACGTCCTTGTAGATCATAAGGGTGTGGTCTAGTTCTCCCCTCTTAATGAGAAACACTTGAAGCTATACTACACAGCCCCACCGGCGTCCACGGAATGACTGAGGTTCACCTTGGCCTAATTGCACTCCGCCTTGGTTGAGGTCTCTAAAATACCGAACTAGCTTAGACCAATTCCAAAATAGTTGGTCCACAATTCTAGAAGCATCTCTGGTACACACTAGTCTTGGGACCCCTTTAGAGCCCTGCATAGCCCCACTGGGTGGCGACCCTCAAATATTATCGCCATTACGGGCCTTACGCTCGAATCAGCATAAAAAAAAATCCTGCCTTTGCGTTAGCATTAACTTCTTCTAACGAATAAACCACTTTCTCGGCGCAAGACTCCGTGTCCTAGCTGACTTTCAGGTTATTGCCATTATGGGCCTTACGCTAGAATCGA
This sequence comes from Amorphophallus titanum, assembly GCA_024336825.1. Classification (NCBI taxonomy): domain Eukaryota; kingdom Viridiplantae; phylum Streptophyta; class Magnoliopsida; order Alismatales; family Araceae; genus Amorphophallus; species Amorphophallus titanum. The sequence continues at coordinate 16,052,326 of JANBPO010009603.1, read as the reverse complement.
TGCAAAAAAAAAAATCCTGCCTTTGCGTTAGCATTACCTTCTTGCTAACGAATAAACCACTTTCTCGATGCAAGACTCCGTGTCCTAGCCGACTTTCATGTTATAGCCATTGCGAGCCTTACGCTTGAATCGCCATAAAAAAAATCCTGCCTTTGCGTTAGCATTCCCTTCTTAGTAACTAATAAACCACTTTCTCGGCGCAAGACTTCGTGTCCTAGTCGACTTTCACATTATCGCCATTACGAGCCTTACCCTCGAATCGGTGTAAAAATTCTTTCTTTGCGTTAGCATTACCTTCTTGCTAACGAATAAATCACTTTCTTGGTGTAAGACTTTGCATCCTAGCCGACTTTCACATTGTCGCCATTACAAGCCTTACGCTCAAATTGGCATAAAAATCCTTTCTTTGAGTTAGCATTACCTGCTTGCTAATGAATAAATCACTTTCTTGGCGCAAGACTTCGTGTCCTAGTCGACTTTCACATTATTGCTATTATGGGCCTTACACTTAGATCAGCAAAAATTCTTCCTTTCGTTAGCATTATTTCCTTGCTAATGAATAAACCCTTTCATCGACGCAAGGCCTCGTGCCCTAGCCAACTATCATATGCTACTATCTAAGGTCAAACATTGCATGATTGACCCATCCTCATTTTCTCACTCTATGTCTAAAAAAATGGGACTTAAAATAGAGGTGCCCCACCAGACTTGTTCCTACACTAGGGCAAGGGCAAGAATGGCAATAACCCAACTGTGACAAAAACCTGCAACGACGTTGCAGGCAAAATCAGGTACCCCGCCACATGAAAACCCAAAAGGATGTGTAGGTAAAAGTAAGAGGGGGCTGGCTTCGGTGAAAACCTGAATGGGTGCCTGACTCGATAAGGTGAAAATTAAAAGTTCCTCCCTAATTTCACTGAATTAAATTAATTGACAATTCTCTCAACACTGGGATTCCTAACAGGGGTGGAATGGGGACTTGGTTGACTCTGAGAGTACTCTCTCTCTCACGGATGCAACCTAGACTCGAGGTGGTAAGGTAGAACCTGCCCGGCGTCCGTGTGGAATCTATGGCTCACGGGGACTTACAGAGGTCCCAGGTAAGGTCGCCTAGTCGGCTCCAAGGAATATAGAGGCGAGGGGATCCCCTACCAAGGTAGGAATGCAACTAGTATGATAAGATGTATGGACCTATGTGCACCGGAGTGCATGCAAAATCTAGCCAAAAGCTAACAATCAATAATCAAACAATGATAAAGATGTCAATAAGCATGTAGAGACAGATGATAGCCAGGGGAGATAAGTAGCACCCAAACAATCATGAAGTGATATGAAATAATACACAAAAATGCTAATCTCGAGTGCACTGTAGCAATAATGCAGTCTTATGGGAGACCGCTCAGGGAGTATAAATGGCCCTGGGCAGGACCGTGCAATAATAGGGAGAAGTAACAAAGAATAAAAGCACAGAACTAAAATGAATTGAAACAATCGCAACCTATGCATACCTGAGGGAACTGGGTGGTCTGAAAAATGACCGTGGAAGCTGCAAAATGGCCCTGATAGGACCGTGAATGATAGCAAATCCACAGATTTAACCAACAGAAATAGACGGGTGCAGAGATAAGTGGTCTATCGACCGACCGCGGTATGATAACCACGGCCCTCAGTGGACCGCTTGAAACAACAGGCCGACAGAATATACGAAGTGCAGAACCATACCTGTGGTAGCCATACACGGTCTATCGACTGGCCGCTGGAAGATGTAAACAGCCCAGAGAGGACCACATACCACTCTGGGAATAGAAAACAATAACAAACTGCAACGGCCCCAAGAGAACTAAGAACTTACTCAAACACAGGAAAATAGGTCAACACAATCAACAGCACGATGGGCACTAGTTGTCCCACTATGATTGCCACAAAATTGGGATGTAGATATATTTTCCCTTTTCCTTATACTCCTTTGCAAACCAAGGTATGGAGTAGTAATAAAAACCAAGAGCTAAAAGAGAGTGCAAAGGAAAATCGTGATCGCCACCAAGACACGAAGTACCAAAAGGAGAGGGCACCATGTACCTTGGAAAAGGGGAGATGGATGAAGACACTCGCCAAGGTGCAGCGCTAGTACGAGATGAACATGATCTAGTAGGGGCCGCTCAAGGACGTAGACAGCCAATCGACAGGCCACTTACAGTGCTAGAGAGGAACGCAGGAAGAAGAGTGACTGGCACCGAAACGGTTTGTGATAGGCCGCAGGAAGGAGATGAACGGTCAGTGTAAGACCGTGTACCCTTCAAATAGATGGAGATGGACTGCGTAACACTACCAAACTCCAAGTGATGGATCTTGATCCTCCACCCCTTCCGGCCGGCCAGAGGGGATGGGCATCGTGCTAAGTTCCTGTTGACCTGTAAAATAAAGCAAAGAACTAGAAAATGCAACCCAAATCAGTCCATGTATGTGTAATATCTATAGAACAAATGACGAACTAAACTCATAAATGGAATGGAGGATACCTGGGGGTTGGGTTTTTAACCCCTAAGGGGTGTGAAAACAGTAGGAAGGGTGAAAAATGAGAAGAGGATAGTGAAAAATGTGGATGAAAAGAGGAAGAAATGATCATGCAATGGATGAGTAAATGATTGGACACCTACACTAAAACAACAAGAAGCTACTACTCCCTAAACTGAAGGCTCAAACGGACGTAGAGAGCCTTCCTCCGTGGACGAGACCCACTTACAAATTCGACAGCACTTCAACGTAGATGTTGGAACTCCCCCCTCGTGACCTTGGACTAAGGGCTCTATTTATAGACCCCTGAAAGTCCAGTCGAAATTGAGGGCTCTCCCGTGAAAATTAGGCCAAGATTATTTAGGATAATTTGAAGATAAAACTCCCATTTTTCACCAGGATCAAATGGCATCGCATTTGGTTGAGAATCCCCAGAGAAAATGGTGGAACAATCCACCAGTTTAATCATGGGTGGAGAGAGAAAAGCTAGCCAGCCCAAGGATCTCGGCTATATACGTGGTCGAACGATGGGCCGCCCACCACCGTACACGGTCCAACGCTAGACCGCGTACAGGTGTCGGTGATAAATAAATAAAAAGATAAATAATCCATTTATCCCCACAGAACAAACCGGTTGAATCAGCGCAGGACACTCAGGATAAACACGGTCTACTGATAAACTGTCCGATCGGCCACACGGTCCACTGTTAGACCGTGTACACGGTGTCAGTGATAAGTCAATAAACCAAGATAAATATATATTACCTGAAGAACCAACCTGGTCAGGACTTTGGCATATAAATGGTGTAATGATGGACTGTCCAACCTGACTGAATGGCCTAATGATAGACCGTGTACAGGGTTGTCAGTGGAAATTCAGTAAATAAGATAAATTTCCAGAGATAAATTACTGTAGGACTCTGAGAGATATAAGCGGTCTTCAAAACGACCGTCCAACTCATACACAGTCCATCGCTAGACCGCGTATGGGCTAGGCAGCAGAAATTAATAAAATGGGATAAATGATCCCATTTACCCCAAAGATCAAGCGAAATCAAGACCCATTAAGCCCGAACTCGAAAGCAAACCTAGCTAGGGAGGAAGTACCCATAAAATAAGTCTAAAGATATACCTGAAAAAAGCCCAATGAGTAATGGATAACTCGAGGCATCAAAAATAGTGGTAAGAGAAAAGTGTGTTTCTACTTCTATTTTTCATTGAGCCTCAAGTGTGTGTTTCTGTAATCTCTAAACATTAGTGTGTGTGTGTTGGATCTACCCAGATCTCTGTGTGTGTGTGTGTGGCTCTTCTCCTTCATACCCTTGTGTGTTCTGGTGCGTCTGCATCTTCATGGGAGTTTCAAACTCTCCACGAGTGTGTGTGTGTGTGTGTTTTGATCTTGTAATCCTTTACAAGATAGTGTGTGAATCCTCACTGATCGTGAGAGGTGGACGCATGTTGTTGTTGTTGCATCTGAACCACCTAAAAATCAATCTCTTGTGTGATTTGATCCTTTTCTCCTATCTCCATTCTGTGCAAGCACACAATTAGATTAAGTTGTTTGTATCTCCTGAGTTAGATTTAACATAACTTATCATTTTCACATTAGATCTCTGGTATATTAAAAGGTAGGTTCGGATCGACAAGGCAAACCTTGTTAGGAAGATAACATTTTGCGTGAGTAGAATCTTCGGATTCACACCTCCGCCACGGTACCAAAGATCTATTGTGTGTGATAGATTTTGTTAGATCTAATAGTTTCTATATAGATCTGAACTTCATTGTGGCTATTCTTCACACTTGTTTAAATCGGTTAAGATTTTATTAAAATTTGTAATCACTCAATTCACCCCCCCTCTTGGGTGTCATTGATCACGGGACTTCAGGAGTGTGAGAGCGGACTAGCAGTGCAGTAGAGAATCGGGAAGAGGGGAATGAGAGCAGGTGAAGGAGAAGAGAGGTCCGATGGTGACAGGGGGAGAGGGGAAAGGGAAGGGAAGGGCCGCGGCCCTTCTGTGCAGGTGGTGTCGTGAAGAGAGGTGTGAGTAGGAGAGGGAGAACGGGAAGTAGAGAGGAGGAGGTGAGAAATTGCGAGGGCTACGGTCACGTAAGGAGTGTGCTATGTGCGGGTGTGAGTTTGGGTTTGCATGCCATGCATGCAGTGGAGAGGGGGAGAAGAGGGAAGGTGGCTGCGGCGGTGCTGCTGATGGTGGAAGTGGCCACGGTGTTCGTGAGTAGGAGAGGGGAGCTAGAGGGAGAGGGAGTAGAGAACGGGGGAGAGGGTGAAGGTGGCTGCGGTGCCGAAAGGAGAAGCCATAAGAAAGAGAGAGAGGGGGAGAGAGCTGTCATGCGTGTGTATGGTCGGTGGAGAGTGCAGAGAGGTTGAGAGAAGCTAGCAGCGGAGGGGGGGTGAGTAGGCAGGTGGAGTGTGAGCAGTGAGGAGAGGTGGCTCGGTGGTGAAAGCAACATGTCTGTGTACGGTGGGTGTGTGCGTGCAGGTGAGCGACGGACAGGGAACGACGAGAAGGGAAGGAGAGTGAGAGGTTGTGCACAAGTGTATGCATTGTGCGTGTGAAGAGGAGGGGGAGGCAGACTGTGAAGTGTGAGTGTGCAGAAGAAAGAGAGAGGGAGTGTGCAAGTAGAGAGAGAAAGAGAGAGAGAGGAGAGACGAATGGTGAGGGGGGGGAGAAGCTACGTGGAGATGGTGCAGGTAGGGAGAAAGGGGGAGTGAAGGAGAAGAAGAAGGAGAAAAGGATGAGTGGGAGGGATAGGAGGCAAGATAAGAGGGGTCAAGGGGAGAGAAGAGGGCTTGGAGGTGGAGAGGGAGGAAGGGCCGCGGTGCCCCTGTTCCAAACAGGGGCATCGAGCCAGGCTTAAAGAAGAGAAGGAGAGGGTGGCAAGGAGTGTGCAGAGGGGGAGGGGGTAAAGGTTAGAGGAGAAAGGAAGGTCGACCAAGGGGGAAGGTAGCGAAGAAGATGGGCAGCAGGAAGGAGAAGGGCGAGGGGAATGCTCGAAGAGGGAGCCATCGGAGGTGTGAAGTGCTCTAGATTTATAGGAGCCCAGCCAGTGGGATGTCTGCTTCTTCGTGTCTGTTCTGCCGTTGACTTTGGGTTGGTTGCCGAGGCCTGCTCTTTTGGAGCTAGGCCATCATGCCACTGTTGCTCCTGGACACCTTCTGTAGTTGCCGTCCGGAGGGGGGGGCGTCCTGCACACCAATGACTGGCCGCCATGCTGCTGTCGTGCTCAACCACTATATTCACCAGATCCCCAAGACTGCCCCGCCTACCGCTCTTCGGGGAGGGAGGGGTCTGAGCTCGTTGTTGCTGCTAGAAGATATGCCATCTACTCATTGAAGCTGCCATGCTCAGATGAGCAAAACCTTTACTGCCATTGTGCTACTGCACCTGCGGGAGAAGAGGGCGCTGTTCACAAGGTTGATGAGATAATACAAAAAAATATGCAAAAGCCCCCCAAAGTTTAACTAATGTATTCATGTTTTGTCATTTGTCCTCCCTTATTTGATCATACAAAGTGACTTTTGTAGAAAGCAAAGTTTCATCTGATTAGAATTAAGTATGCAATTCCATTAATAACAGAAAAAACTCATTTTATGTGAGGTTTCACATTTCTATGTTGAAGAAATATGTGCACGATCCGTCACATATCATCAACCATGAAGACTTGGTGATTCAAAAGAATCTCACTTATGAATAAAGACCAATGAGGATCCTTGATCAAGAGGTACAAACATTGAGGAATAAGACTATTCCCATGGTAAAGGTGCAGTGGAATAAATACTCCGAACACGAAGCTACATGGGAAACCGAGGAGTCTATGAGAAAGTGATTCCCCGACCTATTCTAAAAAGGTATACTCTACACTCTCCGCATCTATATGCAAGTGAATTTGGAGACCAAATTCTTTTAAGTGGGGGAGAGTGTAGCAACCCTGATTTTTTGAAGATATAAAAATTTACATTAAATAGCCTTTTTATAAATAAATTCTAAAAAATTTTAAATAATTTAAAAATAATTTATATAATATTCTAGGGCATTATAGCTTCGCTACCCAGACAAATCCACCTTTGTCGCTGGGCCTTACAGCTTGCCACAACCGCTGATGCACAGCTTGAGTAAATAGAAGATGCGTGACAGAAAATAGAAAACTAAAAGCAGAAATAAAAAATGTTGCTCCAACTAGAGCAGACTGGCTTTGGTTTTGAACTAGAAACTGGGAACAAAGATAGGCTTCTCACTCTCACAATTCCTTCACTACGGCACTCTATTTTTCTCTCAGAACTTCTTCTTCCACTTCTTGATCTACAGGCTATCTACAACCTTCACCGCTGCTCACTCTCTCTGTGTCGCACTCTTCAGCTTTGTGAGAAATGTTCTTCCTTGTCTCTGGTGAAATTTGGGCGATTTGCCTCCTTTTATAGACAGCATGCGATCGACGTGTGGTCACCACGTTCCCGCCAAAAGCTTTGCTCAGATCTGGTCCCCATCTTTCGACATGTCAGAATCACCACGTTGTTACTTTCCACATGTCACGATCACTGACTTGCTCCTTGCCATGGATCACGTGCCATAAACCTGGTTCTTAAACTCCACATGAGATGTGTTCGTAGGTTGTCAGTAAGATGCTCGATCATATGGCAGACATGGCAATATAACAGACGGAGGCATTCACTATTTGATAATACTCGCTGATTTTATGCATAAGCAAGACATATGTCAATAGGCACATGCATAGACCGAATAGCAAGACTTAAGTGCCAGCAATGCATACTACATATAGATTTGATTGTACATGCACAGCATAGACGTGAGAGATGACAGACTGGCACTGACCTTTATATGCAAATGGCATCGACCATAGTATGATGTGCTTCCCACTAGCATCGACCTTGACCACAAGACTAGGCAAGGTAGCATCGACCTTAGTACGAGACAGATGACTAGCATCGACCTTAGATAGATGCGTTATGCAACTAGCACCGACCTAGCACAAGCACAGACTAGAATGTGCACAGACCTTCCAAGCAGTCAATACAAATGTGTACCGACCTTAGGATAGGCACCAGGCAAATGTGCACTGACCTTGTATAGATCTAATGCAAAAGTGCACAGACTTTATATGCTTGCTATAAACTCTACACCGACCTTATGCTCATTTCTGCAAAAACATGCACTGACCTTATATGCACTTCTACAGAGACTAGTATCGACCCTTGCATGCGGCCTGTGAAATATGCACCGACCTTGTATGCAACTTGTGAAATATGCACCGACCTTGTATGCATTTCGAATAGACTGTGCACAGACCTATATGAAGACCACCAACATGTGCATAGGCCTGTTAAACTGTGAACAGAAAAGTGCATTGACCTTAGTTAACCTAAAGCGAAACATGCATCGATCTTAGTTAACCTAAAGTGAAGCATGCATTGACCTTAGAGAAGGTGTGAACAGTGATATGCATAGGTGACTATATAATGATTCTGACTTAAATAAAATTCATCAAAATTCACAGTGTTACCAGGGTCAAAATATAGTCAATAAAGTCAACTCTACTATTGCCAATCACTCAAAACACAAATCACTCAAGAACACAGCAGTCGCCATACTGCTCAACAATTCCAAAGGAGACACAATATTCTCCCCCTTTTTGATGATGGCAACACCCTGCATTAGATAGGTTTTGATGAAAACATGCTATTCAGCTGAAGTCAGATTTATCAAGAAACACAATCAATCAGAGCAGTGAATAAGCATGCTAGACTCATAACAGACAGTCATGGACCACACAGATGCTGACATGCCATGTAACTGAACTACATATTACACAGATGCATAGATGCAATGCAGTTGATAGTGATTGAGTGCCAATCTACCCCTTTGCCATAACTCACACTTGCTAATAGAAAGACACTCCTAATATGCTCCAATCTCCCCCTGAACTCTCCCACTGAAAACAATCTAAACCCTTCTAATGTATTCTCCCCCTTTGCCATCAGCAAACAAGATGAAATGAAGATAGGAAAATAGAAGGAAGAGTAATAATAATTAGAACGAAACTGAGTGACACCCTGGGCAATAGTTCATTAAGCAAGTAGTCAATAGATTAGATGCTTCAGATATAAGAATCAAGATAATGCAGTCTTGATAGATTTCTTATTTAGAGTAATAAAAAGTAGAGTGAATACACTATACTCTTTGGATAAAGTTGTAGCATCCGTTAATAGCAATAAACCTAAATCACATGACCATGATAGACTTGGTCTAAGCTGTATCCTACTAATTTCAAAACCACTGAAAATCGTTGGGAGTGACTAGGATATATATTGAGGTGAAACCAGTGATCACTCAGAAACACTTGAACTACAAGGGTTACATCAGACCTTTGTCAACATTATTATTCTTTCTGAATTCTTGAACAGTCAGGTATCATCCATGCCTTTGACATTAAGGGTACACATTGGTTTGACGCCAATACCCCCAGTTACTCAGCACAATGTACCAATTCTGTCTCAGATCAAAAACAACAAGAATGATTTACACCTTTTTACATGAGGGTTCACATTTATCAGATGCCAGTACCCCCAGAGACTCAGTGAAACCAGCCCTACAGATTTGATCATATGAATAGAGGTAAGATGAAGTACTTCAAGACATGAGTTTGTCTCCATTTCATTGATGGAGCACTTAGTTTCTCAGTGCATTCAGTCATTGCTCTATAGTTTAAGTGTTCACTCAATCTTTTCTTTTTACTGCCCTCTAGCCGGCTTAGGACTCTGAGAATTCGAGGGTCCTATGACACACCATTCAATTAGCTTAAACGGCTAGACATGGACCGTGCAAAGGCTTACCGGTGAAAATTCAGAAAATCAAATAAATCATTAAACGGTTCCAAACAGACCACTCCATAACTGAACGGCCCAACGATAGACTGCTCAACGGCTGGGCATATGAAATTGATAAAATGGGATAAACAAGCCCATTAATCCAAGTGACATCAAGGCCCATTAAGCCCGAATTCGAAAGTAAACCTTGCCAGGGAGGGAGGTACCCATAAAATGAGCCCAAGGATATGCCTGGAAATGACCCAACGAGTAATGGACAACTCGAGGCATCAACAAATGATGATAAAAGGAAATGACTAAGCTCATAGGGAAAAAATGGGTGTCAACAGATGTCCCTCCTTAACATCCTCTTTGCAAGGGAGAGAGCGGAGGTGAAGCGAAAGTGAAATGGAACATGGAGATGAAGCAGAGCGGACTGAAAAGCGAGTGTTAGGCAAAAGACACCCATTTTCTCGCCAACGAGCGATAGGAATTTTTCGAAAAAACTCCGAACCAAACACGAGGGATGATCAGACTAAAATGATACCAGTCTGAAGGAACTAACTAAATAACAATATGGTAAAAGTAGGCAACCTCATCAGGGGACACAATCCACAACCAATGATGGAAAACAAGGTAGTAACGAAAAGTAAAGGGATAGACTAAAACTCCTGACGGGGGACTCTCAGCCAACCAAACCAGGTGAATAAATCAGAGAGAACCTTCCAACTCTGAGTGGAATTGTTCCTCTTACTCAAACACTAAACGCACAGTTATCCATCACTAGTGGGACATTTCTTAGGCAAACCATGAGTCATAAATGCTCAAAAGATGCGTATGATGCATGCTGGGCTAAAAATAAAAGAAATCATTAAAACGAATGCAAAGAAAGGATAAAATAGAAAATACTCGAGAATAGTATTGTTAGACCGGGGCAATCAGGGTCAAGACACTATTTGCAACCACGGCGTGCGAGATAGAACCATCGTCGCCCAATTGTCCCAACCTAACGGCCTATCCGGAGGTTAAACGCGTGTACCTACATCATCATTGCTTTTGTTATAGGAGAATATCAAATCCTAGAACACATGAGCAACCAACCGGTTCTTGAGATAATATAGCTTAAATACCATATAGTAATACAATAAGGGATATAGGGATCAGAATACTTACCTGACTTACCTGACGGCGACGAAAGGCAAGTTGGAGTAATAATGTAAAGGGGATTATGAGCAAGATTTGCAATATATATCATGAAATCATATTCATCACATAATCTCATAATGTAGCCAAGAAGGGCTCAAAAACATGATTTCAGCACGTGAACGGTCAAGAAAACTGTCGCTCAGAGTCCAGAATGGCCCACACCTGGCCGTCCAAGCACAAGTAATTTTGAATGTGCAGGTAAAGGTAAATGGCCCATAAAGAGGCCGTCCAATAACCTTAACGGTCACGTGTTGGCCGCTCCAAGGAATAGCACTGTTGCAGTTCGAACGGTCCTTTATGAGACCGTCCAGTGACTGAACGGTCTATCGATAGACCATTCAATAATTGGTAGGTTCAAAAACAAAAAACCTTCCTCTTCCTCTGCCCTCTCCACCGCAATCGATGGAGGAGAGGAAGGAATACCACTCCCCCACGTCCTCCATCTTTCTCTCTCTCAATCTCTCACACTCTCTCCCTCACTCACTCTTCATTCACTCTCGTCTATGCACTCCAAGCACCAGTCGAGGTGCCCACGGATGGCCGATGAAGGAGCATCGATGCTGGCACCGGCGGCCGCCGCGGTGGAGGCCGTCGTGCCACCACCCGCCATCGAAGAAGGAGAAGGTCCACCATCCATGGCAGAGGAGTCATTGACTGTTGTTGAGGAGCGCGCGACGGTGGAGGAAGCCTGACCAGCGTCAGAGGAGGTAGAGCTGCCGGTGGTAATGGCAGCGAAGGGACCCTGCCCGATTGAGGTAGGCCCCAAAAACCCATCCCATTTCCATTTTTAATGCATGCATGTAGCTTTAGGGGATAGAATAGGGGTATACGACCCCTTTAGGGCTGGTTGGGAGGCCCTAAGGGCCCTCACCGCCGGTGGGGAAGGGTTCCCGCCATCTGGGACGGTGGTCGAGAAATGATTTAATAGGAACCGCTCAATAAAATCACATGGTTCATATAGAACCGTTTAACCATAGCACGGCCCATGGGCGGCCGTTCAAAAGGAATTGAAACGACGAGGTGCTGGGGAGGAGCACGGTCTGGGGAGGACCGTGTAAACACAGGACTGTCCTCACGGGTCCGTTCAGAAGTTAAAGCATTGAGAACTGAGCACTCCTCATCGGACTGTGGACCATCACACAGTTTAAGAAAGGCCATGTAAGTCTAGAAGTTGAGGGGCTTGAGAAGGGAATGACACGGTCAGCTAGGGACCGTGTTTTCACCGAACTGCCAGGGAGTGGCCATTAAGGGGTTGGGCATGGGAGAACTACACGGTCCGTATTGGGCCGTCCATTGGGTAGAGCGGTCCATGGATGACCGTGGACCTCTAAAACAGTGGTATTGGAACGGTTATGATCAAACTGTTGAATGATAAAAAATAGCCCATATGTGACCGCTCAGTTTATTGAACCAGATTTTTCTTTCTTTCTCCTTGATTTATTCAATTAATGAAATGCATAAGATAAAATAAAAAAAGAATAACCAATGCAATTATCCTAAAATGTATACAGGGAAAGCGTATTAAGTCCTCACAAAAAGGAAAATTACAATTAAGTCCTCATAAGAAGGAAAAATTGTAAATAAACTCTCGCTCGAGGAAAAATTCCAGAGATGCCTGCTACTTAAGGGCATGGGTTGTAAAAGTAGGAAATGATCTTTAGCAGTTAATCAAAGGTGTTCGGACTTGTCCGATGTAAATTAACATCGACTCCGGTCGGTGGGAAAATGTCTAGTACACGAACCTAAACCGTCTGATAAATAAAAGTGCGGAATTAACAAATATGCAAAGAAAAAGAATAAATATGCATATCCGTCCGACGAATTGGATGACAAGAAATTCTACGTGTAAACAGACTGGCACGCCGAGTGGGATTTTTTTCGCCATTCAGTTTATTGCTAAAGTTTTTGATGCCCTTATGAAGGCCCTAACACCTTTTCTTCGTCCTTACAGGAGGAGGAGGAAGTAGGGAGGACTCTAAGCCAACAAAGCAACTTCTTCGAGTAACCTTGATGGCAGCGGTTACCTACGGCCCTCTTGTCGTCAACAATCACGCTAGATATGGTTATCTGGCCACCCCAATCGTGTTTGGGGACTTTTCTGCTGTTATTGGATCTCCCTTTTTCCTGGGGGTAGTCCCTGCGAGCCGAGCAATACTGACTGCACCAGCCACGCCCACTACAGCTGGGGGCATTAAGCCCCGCTCCTCCCAAGGCCGAGTTTTCTCGGTTAATACAGTTTCATCCAATGTCGTCCCCGCCAAGTGAGGGCAACGCCGCAACCGCCAAAACAGGAAACCGGTTGCAGTAACTTCGCAATCCGGAAAGTCCATACTTGTTGGTGATCTCCGTATCTGGTTTGATGGTGGCAAGCCAATTGTGCCACGGGACCGTCATGTCCCGGCCATACCAACTTCCAACCGCTTCGCTCCTCCACAGGGTCCGGGAAGATAAACTAGACTTTAAGAAGTAGCCCAGGCATAGCAACGGGGGCAAGGCAACTGAACAACGTCCCCAAAAGATGAAACAAATTTGGGTCACTAAGCAAGAGACCTGAGAAATCAAGAAAGCTAGGGCCGGTAGACCCGACCAGGCTCAAGCCCAATCTACTTCGGCATCTCCAGATGTCAAACCCTTGCATCTGCAGGGGCAAAAAAGGAAAAGGGTTTATCACAAACCCAACTTCACGTCTCAAGTCTTGGAGGCTATCCGAGCTAAAAGCAATAACTACACCGAGGCACTGCCAGGGCGAGTCTCAGTCTTTGAGAGGCTGACAGAGACCCCACCGACACGGTCTTCCGTCTTTGATAGATTGGGGGCACCTGTCCGCCCCAGAGTCCAGCCACCAAAAAGGTTGAGGGTGATTCAAATGACGGAAGCCGGTGGTAGCATGAAGATTTACACCTGCTACGTCTCCAACAAAGAACCGATGGAACCAATTGACAACCCTGTCAATCCAAATGAGCTTGTCGAATTAAATGACCCAAATCCGGCGACGAATGCTGTATATCTCAATACCAGGAACGCCGTCAGAAGAAATCTCCAAGCCCAGTTTAGTGGCTAGGCAGGAACTTCTTCTTAGGGTCAACATCAGGGACTTGTTCATGAGCAACCTTAGAATCAGGGGGAGAATGTGCCCCAAGAAGAAGTAGACCCTAACAAGGTTATAAGCATCCACGGGGACGGGGGAGCTCACCTCAGCGGTGGATATGTAAATTCGGTGTTTGAGCCACCTACGAAGGCCGCCTTCTAGGCAATGCCTGACGATGTCAAGTTTGAAACCATACAACATTGGAATATAGAGATGACTAACCTTATGCTTGAAATAAAGTGACAAATGAATACAAATCCTCAAAGACCTTAGACATCGATGCGAAACCAAGATTTCCGACGAGAGCAACGGTCCGGTAATCCTGCCATGACTAATTGACAAATTGCTCCTCCTTACAACATGTACGCCGAAGCAGGGGCCGAGCCACCTCGAGCCCTGCCTAATGTCCAGTCTTCCTGGACCCCGGGAGCTGAGGAGGTCATTGCCCAACGGCGCATGATAGAAAAGATTGTCGAAGATAAGTTCGCCCAGCGTGGCGAGGGTGTCGCCACTGTCTACTTATACACTGTGCCCTACCCCATCCATCATCAGTTTAAGAAGCTCCCACCATGCTGCCTAAAGGTACCAAAGCTACAGAAGTTTAATGGGCATGTGTCACCACATGAGCACCTGGCCTACTATATAATAGCCATGGGCGACCTGGCCCTCGAGGAGTCTTATCTCCTTCGGTATTTCACGACCTCTCTCACCGGCAGTGCTTTTCAATGGTACTCGAGGTTGAAGCTGAACTCTGTGACTGATTGGGATGATTTATAGAAGAAAATTATTGATCATTTCTAATTAGCCGAAAGGAAAGTGTCCCTTGTAGAGCTTTGTTCGCTCAAGTAGAAAAGAAGGGAGACTGTGTTGGACTGCATTAAACGTTGGAGGGATTTTAGCATGAGGTGTGATAACTCTTTGACGCAGGAGGATGCCATAACAATATGCCGTAGAGGTCTGTCGCCAAAAGTCAGTGAGAGGCTCCTGGGAGCGAATATCAAGGGGTTTGACTAGCTGAATTCAGTGGTTGTGGATATTGAAATGTTCTTCGCCGATAACCTAACGTTTACACCCTCTAAGGTTAAGGTACCCAAGGAGCGTAACGCTACTGGGAAAGAAGCTAATGTTGTTGATTTCTCTCCAACGATCGGGGCCGGCAAAGGAACACCTTCAGGTGATTCCGACAAGAAGCCCGAAGGGAAAGCATCGACCGCGAGATTGGTAAGGCAAACCTACTCGAGGTATGCTTTTCAAAAACGACATGAAGTACGTTTTCGAAAGCAAACCTGCACGAAGTATGTTGAAATCTTCTCGAAGTGTAACTTCATTAGGGAAAAACTGCACGGAGTAAAGAATCCCAAAAACTACACGAAGTGAATTACTTCAAAGTGAGATTTGTGCGCGAGGAATGAAACTGCTCTACTGACCCCTTTAAGCATGAAGTGGAAATTGGAAAATAACACGAGGTAAGAATCTTGTGCATGAGCTATACAACTCAAGTGTGCACGAAGTAGGCAATTTCAAGTGAAAGAATTTTTGTGCACGAAGTATAGAGGTTCAAACAGACAATAGTGGCTTAATCAGCACGGTTAAAAGATTGGCAAATAAATCAAATGCATAGTGATTTATATAGTGTCAGCATCATCAAAACAACAGGGAAAAACACAACACTTCAGAGCCTCCTCTGGTGGGATGTCGAGCCCTGATGAGACGGGCCGGTAGTCGAGTGCACGTGGTGCACGTTGCAGTTCATCGTCTTTGCAGGGACGCCATTGTTGTCCTTGGCCGTAGCTTCAGTGGCCCCCTGGGTGGGAGCATCGGCCTTCGGCGAGTCGGACGCCTCCACGTCCAGTATGTTGACAAAGGCCACCCCGAGGAAGTTGGGGAAGCCGACTACAGGAGGGAAGCTCCCGAAGATGAGGGGGACGGCGAGGTAGCCTTCCTTGATGTGCTTCCTGACTGGTTGGGAACCGAAGGTCACCATCCCTGACGGCAGAGTGTGATTTTCCTGCAGTTCCAAAGACAGCGCAATTAGTATTACAAGAAGGGGGCTGTAGGGCCCCTAATTTTGGCAAAGAGATGAAGGGTGGATTGGTCCCACTGGGCGTGCCAGACTTGTGGACGCACTTTTTGAACGATTAGATTTATTCGATTGATTAAGTGCGTGGGTGTGCCAGTCACCTAAGTGACGATTTATTCAGATTTCACGGAAACCCATGGTGCGGTCGGTCTGACTTCGTCAGGCGATTGTGTAGTTCGGGTCGGGATCGAATCCCGTCGCGCCATAAAGGTCACGACGTCATTTACATCCCCCATATGAGGGAACACCCTTGATTAATTGCCGAAACTAGGGGCCCTGCGGCCAAAAGAATTAATGCTAATTACAAAAGAAAGAGGCAGGAATGAATCACACAAGAGCTTGTGCCGAGACACGGGCAATCGGACATATCGATCAGTCATAGACCCTTTCATATTCAGACGGGAGTCCGTGGCGAGAATGCAGTGAAAATCGAGGTAAATCCGTTCGAATGTCTGTCGAGTACACGGTAATTTTAATAATGATCCGGAAAGAATCCAGTTCGGCAAACGGTTCTGGTTTGGTCAGAATGTCGGCCCGAGGTAAGGTCGGGTCGTGGCCATTTTGGGGTGATTCCCAAGGCTCGAGCCCGGCTTACAAGGGGCAGCGTTATTGGTCCTTCATCACTGGGTCATGGGGAGAAGCGGAGCTGCAATGTGAGTTTTAATATATCTCTTATTTAGGGTTTTCTATTTATATGTTTTTTGTTGTTTTATTTTTCTTTTCTTTTTATGGACCCTCCTTCTTGGTGGGTGGTTTTGCTATTTCCCCCTTTTTTATTACATACATTTTTTATTGTTTTGTTCATTTGTAACATATTAAGATTTATTTATTTGTTATAGTCTTTATTATTATTGTTATTTTTTTTGTCAATATTTTTTTTATTCATTTTCCTTTATACCTTTGTTATCTATATTTTTTGTGAAGAGGAGTGGGCTGGAGAGGGGCTGAAAGGGGTGCTGAGACTAAATTGGGGACAGTGTGCCGGCGAAGGGCTAAAAGGAGTGTACCGCTGAATGCCATGGGGCGTGCCGGCGAGGGCGCTAGGCTGGTGTGCCGGCGCAGGTGATGGTTGAGGCGTGCCGGCAAAAGCACTAAAAGAGTGTACCGCTGAATGCCATGGGGTGCGCCGGCGAGGGCGTTGGACTGGTGTGCTGGCGAAGGTGAAGGTTGAGGCGTGCCAGCGAAAGCACTGAAAGAGTGCACCAGTGAAGGTAGGACAAGTGTACCAGCGAAGGGCGTTGAGAGCGTGCCGGAGAAGGCTTTGGTCAGGCATGCCGGCGAAGGCATGAAAAGAGTGCACCGATGAGGGCAGGAAGGGTGTACCATCGAAGGAATGGATGAAGTACACCGGTGAAAGGCCAAAGGCAGGCATGCCGGAGAAGGGTCCACGGGCCTGTGCCAGTGAAGAAGTGGGAAAAGTGCACCGGTGAAGGTTCAAGGGGCATACCGGCGAAGGATAAGGTCCATGCAGGTTTCAGGCTCTGGAATGAAGCCCGTGCAAATGCTCACGCAAGGTCCGTGCATGTTTGGATGCAAAGTGCACGCAATGCAAGGTGAAGCCCGTGCAGGTTTCTCAACAAAGGATCAAAGTCCATGCGGGTTTTCAAACGTTAGGTCCATGCAGATTGGGGTTAAGTACATGCATGTTCCTGGATGCAAAGATGCATATGAAGTCCGTGCAGCTTTTTGGGCAAAAGAACAAAGTCCATGCATGTTTTAAGGGGTGAAGTCATGCAGATTTAGACTAGGTCCATGCATCCATACAGGTTTTGAAGTAAAGTCTGTGCATATGCACGGTGTGAAGGGGCGAAGTCTGTGCAGGTTCTTTTGGACAAGGGTGAAGTCCATGCACGTTTAGACTAAGTCCGTGCATATGCACGGGGTTGGAGATGCAAAAGGCTAAAGTCCATACAAGTGGGAAGGAAGTCCGTGCAGCGTGAGGTGATCTCCAAGTCTAAGTTCTCCGCCATGTATTAGGAGCCGGTTTAATAAAATAAATGCTCCCATTTTGTGTGCTTACATGCAATCACATCCTTTATATATTCTATGGGCCCCATGGTCTCTTTATTTGGGCGATTAATCAAAGGTTGTCCCTCTTTCGGAGGGACGTAATTAACGTCGTAGCCTTTATGGTACGGCGGATTCTAAGTCCCGACACGATCACTCACTATCGTCTGATTGGTCAGACGGTGTGCATAATAAACTCGTCACTCAGTGACTGGCACACCTACGCAATAAATAAATAGATCAAATAAATCTAACAAATCCCAACGAATAAATAAATTAATAAAATATTTAATAAAAATATCTCATTCCCACACCAAGGTTTCCTGACTTTGAGGTTGTGGTCCTCCTGAGGATGGAGGCGGTGCTTTCCGACCAAGTGGTCTCGGGCGTGTCTTGACGAGGAATGCAGATTCCTCAGGGCTCGAGATATTATGTGTTTTTCTAGGTAGGGTTAGCGGTGGAGCCCAACAGAGGTGCCATGGGCTTTTCGGTGGTGATTTCAAGTAGTGGCGCTCGTGAGTGAGAACAGAGCTTCCCCGGCAGAGGTGTCAGATGTTTTCCCCGGTAGCGTAACCATTGTTTACCATTGATTTAGGAATTCTGACAGGGTGATTGATGTTTCCCCTGTACTTGTAGAAGTAGCATAGAGTCTAGTTTCCTCCGCTACTATTGTTATTGTTGTTATTATTTGTTGTTGTTGCCGATATTGTTCACCGTTGTTGTTTCTTGGTAAGGATCCGCATGATCCTTATTAAGCCAATGAGACTGTAACGACCTAAGATCCGGATACTGGGAATACCTGATACCATTTGAATCTTGACCCGCCGCCCACAAGCTGGAGGGCTTGGAAGGGTTAAAAAGATAGGTGTGTTGTACACAGAAATAGGAAATAAAGTAGGACAATACAATAATTAACAGGTTCATCCGCACAAGATCCGACTAGTTCGTCAACATTTCGGGAAGAGATCTCCGAAGTGGCTTGTGCGGTTCCACAGGTCCTTCTTCGGCTTCCAGGTTGTGTGAAAGCTCTGTCCACCACCAGTTGTGTGTCCTTCACATCCCAAGGAAAGAGATCAGTCACTTTCAAGGTCTCCATAGTGGGTTTCTTGTCTGGATGGCGTCTAGAAGAAGCTCTCGGCGTCTCACCCAGGGGGAGTCTAGCACCAGGAGAAATGAGGGCCAAGCTCCTCCACCACAGCGGGCAGCCCCACCTCCATGGGCAGCGTCGATGTGGCCATGGCCCATTCTCGACCCTTGTCTGGTCGACTTCGACGAGATGCATGAGTTCTTTTTGGATTTAAGTGCTATTTTTGAAGTTCAGAATGGTTGGATAGATTTTATGACAGGGTACACCAAATACTATCCCAACCTTATCTAACAGTTCTATGGCAATCTCACCATGAGAAATGAACTTATGTCCACTGTGGTAAAAGGAGTTTAGATTCATATCGATTCTGATTTGTTTGCAAGGGCCCTAGGAGTTTCGGCTAGGGGTGCCGATATAGTTTTTGGTCATGGCCTCATTGAGGACACTTTTATCCTCATGACTTGCAGTGAATACATGCATGGAGTCAGCAATCTAATGACGCTGAACTCAAATTATTTCCCTCCACTACAGCGTATTTTGCATCACATGTTTACTACACTTATCTACCCAAAGGGAGGAAGTCGAAATGAAGTTACTGAAGTTCACAGGTTTCTCTTTTATCATGTGATGAACGTGGTGACTATCAACATGGGTCGTCTTATGACGGATTTAATTGGATCATGCCGCACACAAAGGAGAAGGTCTCTGCCCTATGCATCCCAACTGACTGGAGTATTTATTTATGCTGGAATCCCATTGACTGGTGAGGTGTCTATTGAAATGCGACAAAGTGATATTTACAACAAACACAAGATGTTCACGGATTTTGGATATTATTGGGGTCCAGATGGAGAGCTGAAGAGAGATGTAAGAATGTATGGAGAAGACTCTAAAAATGAGGACGCCGAGGAGCAACAACAATAAGAGGCTCAAGCATCACTCCCACCTCCGGCTCAGCCCGAGGAGCAGCCACCTTCTCCTCCACATGTAGATCTAGATATGCCACCATCTCTACAGTTTTATCATGGGGAGTCCTCTACTCAGGGTGCTGGATAGCCCTCTTGGGCAGACTATGAGGCTTTTGATAGGCATCTCTCAGGTTTAGAAACTTGCATGGACACGTCCCTTGGCCGGCTTGACACTTTCATGGACACAATGACTGGTCGGATGGATACTTTCTCCCAAGCTTTGGACACCCTGTCTACTCACATGGCCTCTCTCACCTCCAGCTACGAGGATACTCACCAAGCCCTTTAGACTACCAACCACACACTTCTCCACATTGATCGTCAATCGGCGCATCAAGATCTACTTTTGCACTCCTTTGAGAGCCGTCTTTCGCCACCTCCACCTCCACCTCTTGCTGCTAATGCTGATGCCTCCGGGATGAGGAGGATGCTTCTAATGATGAAGATGACGACGGGACTATGGACCACCCTGCTCAGTAGCTGTGCAGACATCCCCTAGTGTCTATTTTCATCTACTACTCTTGTATCACCTTCTCCCTTTTGATGATGCCAAAGGGGGAGAAGTAGCTAGTTGGGCTAATATATGTTATGCTTGATGTATGTCTGCATGTGTGTTTGCCATTTGGCATTTGCATTTCATATGTGAGTCAGTCTTGCATCCATACATTTTCTTAGCTAGTATATGGTCGTATGCCACTGTGAGTGTGATAGGATCCTAGCCCGTGAGTTCATGTCACCGCTGTGAGAGAGAGAGTGACCCGTCCTGTGACTTGACTTGAGCACGGAAGTGAGTTGACCACCCTTGACTCTGCCGGTTTCTCAATCGCGGGAATCCACGCTATCCCTCGCTTGGGATGACGATTGAACTTGCATTTCTGTTAGTGACGTATAGCCCATAGGAACTCTTAGTGTCGGGCCAAGGCATCTCTAGTGTTCACGTGTTACTGGTCGCGTCTCCATCTAGAGTCTGAGGTTCGCATCACCTAGAGCCGGTCCCCCAGTCCATCCCGCATCAGTAGCCATGGCTGAGCTCTACGCCTCCAAGCAAAGGCATGATGAGACCACCTTGGACTACATTAAGAGATGGCAAAATCTCAGCATGAGATGCAAATGCCCACTACATCAAGAAGATGCTGCCCAAATCTGCAAACAGAACTTGAGGTCGGAGATCCTCGAGAGGATGATCAGGAGTGATGTTAAGACTTTTGAACGGCTAAACAATGTGGTGGCCGAGATTGAGGCCTTCTTCTCTAGTTATCCTCAAACCGCTACTTCCGCGAGCCAGAGGACCCGATTTGTCGATAAGCGGCCAAAGCCAAAGGAAGCTTGCATAATCGACTTCGGGGAGTTCGAACCGCAGAAGAATAGAGGTAAAGGGCTTGTCAACCCTTCCCTTGTTGAACCCAATGAACCACAAGAGGGCCCATCTTTACGGACCAAAATGAGGAATTTGTACTCCTTTCCTAAGGAAAGGACTCGGGCCCTGTTTGAGTGGGCCACCCAATACAACAAAGTCACCCTCCCGGAGCGAATGAGGCCGGCGGATGTTAGCAGAAAAGATGATCCCCACTTCTGCCCATATCATTAGATGATCGGGCACTCTATTGAAGATTGCTATCTATTCGAAGATGCCATTGAATGGCTGATCCATAGGGGGGAGCTCCAGATGGGCAACCATAAGGTTGACCCTCCACTTCCTCACGAGTTGCCCGATCTTAAAAGGGTAGTTAATATGGTGTCTTTGCACCAGCTACCATCGGAAGGGCCGATGCCCGCTGTAAAGGAGAATGAGAAGAACAAGCCTAAGGATAAAGGGAAGGGTTACGCCCTCTCCTGCGGCGCCTTATCTACCTCGCCCGGTACAACCCGAGCCGCTGAGGAAGGAGATGAAGAGCCATGCTGTCCACCGCCCGTTAGAGAGGCACGCTACTATACCCCTTCTCCACACGAGAATGTGGGGGCAAGAATGCCAACCTTTGAAGCATGGGATGCTCCTGACATTGATGACAAGATGTTAATGGCCCCATCCAGAATCCAGATGGAAGGCAGCACTTCCAGCTCCCCTCAACCAGACCCTGCCATGGTAGCAAAACTATATCAAAAGCTTTAGGAGATTGAAGTGCTTTAGAGGAAATTAAGCGAAATGGGTCTATACCTAGCTATACTTGGACAGGCCGGGTCACCTCCTAAAGTTTCGCAAAGCGACGCTGAGCCCTGAAAAACGCGTGATTATACAGGGGGCACTCCCTCTCAGCATCTTCATCACGCACGTCCCACGCATCTCCGGCTCCCCGAACATGTCAGGGGGCAGCTAGCACATCTCGTGCCATGTCATCCGTGGCCCCGCTTCCACAACTGACCAGCGCGAGTCATGACTTTTCGACTCCGCTAATAATGAGCGAGCCGAGAATGAAGCGTGCTGCCAAGCTAAAGCGAGCCAAAGAAGATATCACCCAGGCAGCGTTGTATATGACCAAGCAGAGGAATGATGAATCTGCCTCAGATTACATTCGGCGGTGGAGGGATCTTAGTGCGAGATGCAGGCACCCACCCAGCTATTAGGATGCTGTCCAAATATGCGAACACAACATGAAGACGCATCTCCTGTTGAGTGCGATCGACGTCGAAATTAAATCCTTCGAACAACTGGATGATCTTGCAATGGACTTTGAAGCCCTCTTGGCAAAACATTACCTGGCTATTGTCATCCTGAATTACGAACATAGGCCAGCCCATGAGTCGCCGGCACAAATGGAAGCAGATCCTGCTGACCTTGAGGCCCTTGGGCAACAACAGAAGAAATTGAAAGGGGTGCCTCCCTCCACTAAGCCCTTTGAGCGGTGCTTCTCACTAAGAGACAAAATGATGAAGCCCTATTCCTTTTCAAGGGACAAGACTCGGGTTCTCTTTGAGTGGGCCCGAGAATATGGCAAATTGGTCCTACCAGAGCCCAAGAGACCGAATGAAGCAGAAAGAAGAGATGATCCCCAATTTTACGTATACCATCGGGGATTGGGGCATCCTGTTGAGAACTGCTACATATTCAAAGACATCATAGAAGGCCTGATCAGCATAGGCGAATTGCAAATGGGCAGGCAGAAGGTGGAATGGCCACGCCCTCATCAGATGCCCATCTTTAAGATGATGTCTAACAACGGCCCTCTATATCGGTCGGAACAACAAGCACTAAATGATGTTTCGGGCTCTGTGAGCTCCGACTGCTACCTGCCCACATGACTCTACATGAAGAGGGCAAGCCACCCAATGTAAGGATATGCTTTGAGCTGCTTCATCACACATTCACCCCCCTATCTGGGGGCATCATAAGCTATAATATCAAGCGGGCATGTCCAGGCCCCGATAAACCTGTAAGGGAATTTGGGCACCCTATGAGCCCGCTGAAGAAATCAAAATGCCCTGACTTGCTTAAGGCCCTCTAGGTCTATAAAGTGTTTATTTAATTTGTCCATGGAATGTAGGGATAAATACACCCTAAATGGATAATTAAGTGGATGATATAATAAAAGAGTTCGAATTGAATTCAAATTCGGCACACAGTAACTCTAGCGGTCTATCGTGCAACCACCACAGTACTCTAGCGCTTCGGGGATCGACTAGTACACTCTGTCAGTTCTGTGAATGGAAGAACGAGTAAAAAGATTGGATCTTTGGGATCCTATCTACTGGAGACCGAGTGAGGAGGACTTGTAAGGTTACTAGGGACTCTCAGAGATCAGATTTTAGACAACTAAAGACTCTAGAGTCGACCTAATCCTTCAAAACCTAGCAAAACCCAATAAATAGTGCCCAGATTTGATCTGTGTGACCCTTACATTGGCTGGCATAGAATCAAGGTAAGCCGCAAAGAAATATAGTCAGGGGGGCTCCACTAATTATAATAATAAAATTCTGCATTGCAGTCTTATCTCCCCCGTGACTTTGTGTCGAAGGAACAATAACGTAGCCTCTGTAAGCCAGACTTGCGCCTCGGGAATTATGCTGAAATGGCCACTATCTGGCCTTACCTCGGGTCGACATTCTGATTAAACTGGGCCTATTTGTCGAACTGGACCCTCTTTGGGTCACCATTGAAATTGCTGTGCACTCGGTAGATATTCAAATGGATTCATCTCAGTTTTCACTGCATTTTCGCCACGGACTCCCACCCGAATATGCAAGGGTCAATCACTGACCAATATGTCTAGTTGTCCGCATCTCGGCACATGCCTTTTGTGTGATTTATTTCTGCCTGTTTCCTTCGCAGTCAGTATTACTTCTTTCAGCCGCAGGGTCCCTAATTTTGACAATTAATCAAGGGTGTTCCCTCGTATGGGGGATGTAAATGACGTTCTGGCCTTTATGGTGCGACGGGATTAGGTCTCGACCCGAACTACAGAATCACCTGACGAAGTCAGATCAAGCACACCACGGGTTTCTATGAAACCCGAATAAATCGTCACCTCGGTGACTGGCACGCCCACGCACCTAATAAATGAATAAACCAAATATTTGAATAAAAAGTGCGTCCATAGATGACCAACCCTGATTTGCTCGAGATCTTCAGAGGGACAAGTGTCGAGCGAAAAGGAAGAGGGAGCTATCTATCGACCCTTTAGTAGAAACCCCTCCAGCGATAAGAGCTTCATCCAATGGAAGGAAGGAGACACCCTCCTTAGAATCAAAGACTGAGAGGATGATACGAGAGAGGAAAAGGAAAAAAGGGGAAACAACAAGTAGAAGTAAGGGGCGCGGGGTGACAGTGAAAGAATGAAGCATGAGGAGCACCCCCCACCGGCGATAAGATAGGGGGCGTAGAAGGAAGGGAGGAGGAAGAGAGAGAAAGAGGTCGATCCAGTGCAAAGAAGGGTCCTAGACGAGGTGGATTGGAGAGGAAGCTTGGGAGGCTACCCCCCAAAGCGGCAAGATGGAGGGCGGAGGTGCATGGGAGGTGGAAGAGCAGCTACTGCCGTTTGCCTCCATCCGCCCTCTGACGCTTCTATCTTCCCCCCAAAATTTGCCGACGGCACGGGAAAAGGGAGGCCACATGCTTCCGCACGTCGAACCCCCTTGAGACGCCCCGCCAGCCGTCGAACTCCCTTCAGACCCAGAATAGTAGAAAACTCTCCTCCCTCTGTCGTCTCCATCCTCGTCTTCCAGAGCGTATTCCATGCTTCAAAATAGTGGCACAACACATTGTAGGGAAGGAAGGAGGAAAGATAGACCAGGAAGGCCTTAAGCGGTGGAGGAAGAAGAGACGCCCTTCAGCCTTTTATAAGCGAAGGGGAGCTATTTGCCTTAAATGATTCTCCCCTTGAAAACATGCTAAAAGGGCCTTTTCCCTACGAATAATCACCTCATATTCCCTGGCCCCACCGGTAGGGCACGCAAAGTGGCTAGTCATTTAAAGCACAGGAAAATGAAAGGATGTCTGACCAAACGCCTGCCAAATCAGCGTGCGAAGTTTGCGTAGAAAAAATTGGTACTTTCCACCTACCGCAGATATGCTGGTCAAACCACGGCAAAGGCGGCAAGAAATAGTAAGTCCATATTTTAACACCACCGCCTTACACTTTCCAAGAAGTAGGCTCTTACAAAATACACAGAAAAGGAAATCTTCCTTCAAAATAAAAAGTACACATAAGAAGAGTACACATGAGAAAGGAGAAAGAAGGGAAGCAAAGAGACATCAGGCCTTGGGCCTATCCTGTGGCTCGGGAGACGAAGGCTCTTCGGCACCGAATGATTTGCCCCCACCTCCCTCGGCGACGGCCGACCCAGGCATTGACCCCACCGGCGTGGGAATTGCCTCGGTCGTGCACCCGTCCGAGGCAGCCAGAGTTGGCGACCCCTCAAACGCGGAAGAATCTCCTTGGCCGGCACCCTCACTTGGTGCTGATCTAGGAGAGCCAGAGGACATCGCATCCGAGTCATAGCATTGCCCGGATGGGAAAATAACCACCCCTGGCACCTGCCCCTCGGCCCAAAAGATGGCTCGGCCATAGCCTTGGGCGAACCCCTTCCGGATGCCCAGGCGAAAGGCCGACTCATAGTAGGGAAGGGCAGCCTTCTGGAGGTTATACTGGTAGGCCTCTAAGCACTTGTACTGCTCGAGTGCCTCATTCCCTGTAGACTCCACCTTGCTTACGAGCTCGGCAGACTTTCGCTCTGCCTTGGCCACCTTCTCCTCTGCCTCGGCCCACGCAGCATCAACCTCCGTCTGAAGTCGATCAGCCTCCTCAGCTCAGCCTGCGAGCTCAGTGCGCTCGATTTCCTACACCATCGCGCTCGGTCTGGGACACACGCTCCTGCTCCAGAAGCTTGCTCTTTAGCTCAAAAGAAGCACAGACCTAAACCAACTGCTCAGCCAACACCCGAGCCTCTGCCTCGCTAGACCTCGCCCGCTCCCGAGACGAGGCACTCTCCTACTGAAGCTCCTCGAGACTGGCCATGAGCTGAGCGATCTTCTTGTCGGATGCACTAGCGGCCCATGCAAGAGTCGATCGCTCTGACTCTGACCGAGTGTACGCGTTGGCCATGGCAGCCCCCATCTGGGCCACGAGCAGACCGCCCTCCATGATCAGCTCGAGGACTGTAGATGGAGAACACTACTTATCTGCTCCTCACGCCACCCGCGAGGCTACATTGTAACACCTCCAGTACAGGGGGCCCCAGATGCCAGGAGGAGGGTCAGCCCTTTTTAAAGTAGCTAGAACAAGGGCTCCCCTTCCGGGCGATACTCCCTTGGGACCCCTATCGGTTGGTTGGGGTTTTGTCGCACTGTCTCGCCTCCCTCCGACCTCAACTGGTTCGGTCCTGGTGCCTCCACTTTGCTCCCCGCCGACCTTGCCCAATGCTCCAGTCTTGGCCAACACCGCCCGGGAGTTGCCCGCCTTGGCCATGACCTTCGCATCCTCCTTGGCCCCCTCTTGCCCGACGAAAGGGGGAGGCAGCTGAATAGGCTCGGCCCTTTCCAAATCAGCAGAGGGGAGAGCCAAACCGGCGATGCCTTCGACTGAACGGATGACCCTAGCCTTCTTGGCCCCCTTGCTCTCGACAGACTGGGCCTTCATGGAATCCCATAGCATCTTCTCCATGGCATCCTTGCGCTTGGCCCCTCGTCGACCGGAAGCCTCATCCCGGGCTGTCCCCTTGCCCTTGTCCTAGGCTCGGGAAGAGCCCTCGGGAGCCCGTGACTTAACGACAGTCAGCGCACCATCCACCACAATTATCTCTGGCTCGATCGAACCCGCCTCCTCCTCAACCGACCGCTTGGCGTCTCCGTAGAAGGGACAGGGTTAGGAAAAGAAGAGCTTCTCCTCAGATAAGAGGGGAATACAATTACTAATACCCTTACCCATCGACAACAACTGCTCGAGAAGGCATCGCTCGATATTGGCTGCGGTCACCTGCTTGTCCATCGACGGGCGATGCTCCAGGAGGATTGCAGCGTCCCGCTCCACCTCCAGTGATACCTCGGCCAACTTTGAAGGGATATTCTGATGAAAGTTGCGCACCACCGAGAAATCCCAAAACACTTCTACTGATGAGGTGCCCACCCAAAAGTACTGGGTCTTCCACCCCTTGTGGGAAGAGTCCTTCTGGGACAATGACACACAACTCCTATTCTGCCTCACCTGAACAAAATAGAAGCCCTTGCCTGTCGAGGGGTGCTCCTTCAGCTTGAAGAAATAATGGAAGAGATCTAGTGAAGGAGTGATCCTGTACTGACGGAAAAGGAAGTGAAAGGAATAAAGGAGGAGAAAGGAACTGGCAACCAACTAGATGGCAGCCAACACGAAGAAGTTGAGAAGGTCGGCAATAAAGTGGTGGAGGGGAAGGCGAAATCCACTCCTCCATAAGAAAAGAAAGGAATAAAAATACACAGAGCGAGAATCCAGGCTTGTTTTGTGAGGAGTTTAAGTAGCGAAATGGTACTTCTAGGGCAAGCGATACTGGCACTCCAACCACTTCACCTCTGCTTCTCCTAGCTCACTACACTTTGGGGCCGGCGGCACCGCCACGGCCCCCGCAGTGCGCCCACCTTTCGATCCCTCAACCTCTGGAAGCTAGTCTGCCATGGAATCAGAAGGGGAACTCGGAGAAGACGACTCTGAAGACCTGGGGGGAAGGAGCTACTAAATCACCATCGCGGTAGCCTCCGCCAACGCTGCAAACACCGCCTCAAGCCCCTACTCCTCCACCGTACCTTCATGGCGCATGAAGAACCCCAAGCACGAAAGCGATGGAGCGTAAAACCCTAAGGAAATAGGGGTTTAGCTCGCAAATAAAACACAACACTTATAACCCCTAGCGGGAGGCGGTGTGACGTTTCGACCTCCAAGGAAAAAGGGGCACCTCCTCACGCCAAATCCCCCAAGAATACCATTATTACGGGCACAGATAACTACGCCACGTGGTCCTCTGTCACGATCAGATCTCCACCCACCCGAGCCACAATACCGACCCTAACGGCTACTCAACCGAGCCTAACCTGGCTCGGGAGTAGGAGGGGGATAGGTGGAGAGGGGGATTTTCGTAGCCCATGTATGAGCGGCCAAACACGATCCTGCCAGACCAAATGAGGCCTAGCTCCCCTAAGTGACAGGCTTAGAAGTCCGGTTCACATATTATAAAATAATCCCAATAACTCACTTGGAATCAAGCGCTTCCTAGGTGGCCTCTAGGCTTAGAAGTCCGAGCGTCGGTTCGATCGTGAAGATAGCCCACTGCGACCTCCTGCCCCTCGCCCTAGCTATGCCTCCATCACTCGGGTAGGAGCCGGCACTTCATGCTTGGGCCGACCGACGAATGCTTATCCAACCTACCTTTGAGAGTCCTCAAATATCAAGAGGTTATAAGGATAAGGGATGCCAAGAGTCCTCAGGCCTTAATGAGTATACGTCAAGGACGTAACCCCCTCCTTGAACTCCTCCGCTTGTAGAGTTCCTGAAACAGGCGTACTATTTAAACTTGGGAAACCCTCCGGCGAAAGGTAAGGCACTGCATGCCTAAACTATCCCTGAGCAGGAACCACTTCACCTCTTCTGGTGGAGAGGGATCTCGCGCATCTTCATCACCTTCCCTTCATTACTTCACACCATAGCTCTACTAGTCCGCTGACTTAGGCATCAGAGGGTTTTCCCTAGGGAACCATCCCTAGGCCCCCTGATCAGTTTCCCTTCTTTGTAGTCTACACTTTGTGGCCATCTTCTCCGGCTCAGGACCTGTGCGAGATCATACCTCTTCATCACAGTTTCTCAAATTAGTAGGGTATTGTCTTGACCTAGTCTATTATGATTATGTGACTTAGGTTCATAGACATCACCTACATACCCCAGAAAGCCATCAATGGGCAAGCCATCGCGGACTTCTTCATGGCGCCAGAGAACGTACACTAAAGTCGAGGGAAGCCCGACGCAAGTAGCGCTAGCAACTACCAACTGACACACCACGCCCACGAACGGCGAGGAAGAAGAACGACCACACTTGAAAAGTAGGGGTGAGTCTCGTGTCACTGACTCAGTAGGGGTCACGCAGATCCCCACCGGAAACAACGCAATAACACACAAGACACTAGTGCTAAATAGTAAAGTAGGAAGAACAAAAAGAACAGGACTAACAATAGTGCTAAACTACAATAGTAAAGTTGTAAAAACAGGAGTAAGAATAGCTACAAGAAAGAGTAAAGCCATACCGAACAGAAACATGGCTGCCAAATGAACCTCGACTCTCTATGCTACTCCAAACAGCAACAGAAAGGCAAACCTCGATCTCACAAAGTCGGGCATTGCCGATCCGTTGACAGCTCCAAAGCGAAGGCCTACCAAAATAGGCAAAAGTCCTAGACAAGACCTACACGGTCAAGAAACACTAACGTATACACAACTAGATCCTCATGCACGCTATACTAAGCTAATCTTGGGCAAAGGCAAGAACAGACTATCCAAAAAAGTCATGAAAACACAAGTCATCGTGTCAAGTGATAGAAGCACCTCCTCACTAGATGGACAGCCAGATGCATCCACTGACGTCTTACACTGTGCCTCAAGTATCTCTCGCACACCTACAATGGCGGTAACTGAGATACTCATGAAACCAAGTACAAGGAACAACAATAACGAGTGACTAGTCAGGGTTACCCCCGTCGGCGCTCCTCCAAATGCCCCTGACCACATGTGCACACACAAGCTCAATGCTTTGATCCAGGCCTCTAGCTAGTTTTCTCCCCCAGTAGGACGCTACTGCAAGGTAAGGGAGCCCACGAAAACTAGCCTAAAAATCATCTATCGGGAACTCACCCCGCCACCACTCCCAAGTGGGCCGACACAAAGGAAAGTGTCGTCATGCTACGACTAGTGGAGGCTCACAAGACATAGAGATTCTAAAACACCAGTGTTGTAGTATGGACAGGCAAAGTATGCACTGTCGTACGTACCACAAAGCACCAAGCACAAGGCACAAAGCAGCATACCAACTGCTACCAGACTCAGGACAACAACTAGACTTGCTGACACAATGATCCTTAAGTCTCACGACTCGAGGTCAAGGTCATCGTACGAAAGCGATAATATGCCGCCAATCAGCCTAATCCTAAGCCAAAGTCACGATAAAATACCATTAAAGGAAACAGCATTGGATCACCAGATCCATACATCCGCATAACACAAATCACGGAGACCTAAGGGATCACCAAGACCCTTAAAGCACCTAGACATGCAATCCGAGGTAAAGCTGCACCTCAAGGTGTCCAAAATCATGTCTCGATCTATACAAGATTCCCGAGACAATCACGAGGTCACATGTCAACCTCTGGATCATACTGGGTTGGCCAGAAACCAATGATGACTCTGAAGCAATACGGAATACTAATCGGTATAAACGCACTCCTGGCTACCTTATGACATGGTCATAGCCCTCATAAAATATCAAAGACATCCACGGGACAACGGGCAAACCACAAGGTCAAGCCAAGGCAATTGGAAGCCAAAATATCAGGAAAACAGCACTCTGGGGATAAACGGTCGATCGCTTGGCCGCTAGGTAAGCCAAGCGGTCAGCCAAAGGGCCGCTAACGACACACAGAGAACATAGACACTTGGCAGTCATAAATAGGGCCACATGGTGACTATAGCGGTCATACATCTAGCCGCTAGACCCAGTCAACCCTAAACCGACTTAACCAGTCAAACCACCAAAAACGGTCATAATAGGACCGCTTACAGAGCTTAGCGGTCTACAAATAGGCCGCTAAGGACACCAATGCAAACTGTCTTAAAACATTGACTGAAGTGAAACAGAGCTTAGCGGTCTACTAATGGGCCGCTAACGACTACAAATAATCGGAGCTAGACTGCTAGCCCGAACTGACCTAAAACCATTGACTAAAGTCAACGACACTTAGCGGTCACACATAGGGCCGCCAAAGCTAGCCTTGCGGTCTATCGTACAACCACTTAGGTAAACTGACATACCACTACAGTCTAATAGTCACCTAATGAGCCGCTTGACAGAGCTTAACGGTCTGATAATGGACCGCGAGCCAAGGAAAAAGGTCTATCGCATGACCGTGAAGACTTGAACCAACATAAGACAAACGGTCGCATACTGGACTGCGTGAGGACACAAACGGTCTCTGGAAGGACCGCTAAGGCAATATGGCGGGAAAAATAGGGGATCGGCTGAAACTTAGCCTTTCCAAGCCCCATTCGCTCTAAAACAAAGGGGAAACAACCCTAATGGCGAAATAAGCCTTCCACACTCCGGAAGGGATCACTTAGATGCAAAATGATAAGAAACGGGTGATTCCCCTGAATCGACCCTAATTGAGTCACATGGGTTCCCGGGCTCCTACCGGGCCCAAATGACAACCAATCCAGGGGTTCCAATGATACTAATTTGGCAGGGAATCGTCGCCGGGAAAAGTGAACTCATCTCACACCCCCCCTAAGCATGATTTCACCCAAACGCAACAAAACCCACTCATACACGCACCGTTCGGGTCCAAATCGCGAGGGAACGTAGAAGAGAAGTAGATGATCCATCTCCCTACCTCCACCGAAGTTCTCACGTACCAAAGCGACTAAACCGCGTCAAAAATGTCACACGAACCTTTACTGACCATCAGAGTTTGAGGTATGTGTTTACCCAGAAGGATCTTAACCTCAGGTAGAGGAGGTGGATGGAGTATATGAAGGACTATGATTTCACTCTGTCTTATTATCTTGGCAGGATGAATGTCATGGCTGATGCATTGAGCAGGAAGGTGGTGGTTAACGAGATGTTGTTACGGAAGTGGAAGTTATGGGAGCAGGTGCCGACCATGACTTTTAGGCTCAAGGTCCCTCGGGACCAGGGTTCGGCTATTCTCGTAAGCTTGACTGTTACACTAGCTATCCATCGTCAGGTGACTGAGGCTCAGTACGCAGACCTCGAGCTACCTCGAATTCTATCAATGGCCGAGGTAGAGCTTGGTAAGGATGGAGCTGTGAATTTCAGAGATAGGCTATACGTCCCAGCCGAGGAGTAGGTAGGACGTGTGGTATTGTGGGAGGCTCATGGGAGCCTGTATACCATACATCTGGGATCGACAAAGATGTACCAGAACTTGAAGAGGCAGTTTTGGTAGCCTAGGATGAAGGGAGATGTCACGGAGTTTGTGGCCAGGTGTCTGGTTTGTCAGCAAGTGAAGACGGTGCACCAGTGACTGGGTGGTACACTTTAGCCCTTGGCGATTCCTACGTGGAAGTGGGACCACGTGACCACTAATTTCGTGGTTGGGTTGCAGAGGACATCCGGGGGGCATGATAGTATTTGGTTGCCGGTGGATAGACTGACAAAGACAGCTCGGATATTGCCGATCAGAGTCAGTTGGAGTGTGCATAAGTTGGCCCGATTGTATGTGTAGCAGATCATCTCATTGCATGGAGTCCCTAACTTCATTGTGTCCGATCGTGATCCTCGCTTCACTTCGAGATTTTGGAGGATTTTTCAGATAGCTTTAGGCACGGAGTTCGCATTTAGCTCGGTGTACCATCCTCAGTCAGACGATCAGTCTGAGAGGACCATCCAGACTCTAGAGAACATGTTGAGATCATGTTGCCTGGAGTGGCAAGGGAGTTGGATCCACCATGTACCATTAGTGGAGTTCGCCTACAACAACAACTATCATTCGAGCATTGGCATGGCTCCTTATGAGGCGTTGTGCGAGCGACCGTGTCAGACTCTGCTTGATTGGTTTGAGGTGGGTGAGTGTGTCTTGACAGGACCAAATCTGGTGCCGCAGTGTGTTGAGGTGGTGCATTTCGTTCGGTAGAAGATGTTGGCGGTGCAAAATCGGCAGAAGAGTTATGCCGATCGGAGAAGGCAACCCCTCAGCTTTGTGGTAGGAGATCGGGTGTTTCTGAGGGTCTCTCCTATGAAGGGTG
The DNA here is from genome assembly GCA_024336825.1 of Amorphophallus titanum. NCBI lineage: Eukaryota > Viridiplantae > Streptophyta > Magnoliopsida > Alismatales > Araceae > Amorphophallus > Amorphophallus titanum. The sequence continues at coordinate 16,019,111 of JANBPO010009603.1, read as the reverse complement.
TAATGCGCTTCGACAAGCATGGGAAGCTGAGTCCCTGCTTCATTGGTCCTTTTTCCATTGTCAAGCGTATTGGTAAAGTTGCTTATCGACTGCAGTTACCCCCGGAGCTAGCTGCTGTGCATGACGTGTTTCATGTGTCAATATTGTGGAAGTATATGCCCTATGATTCTCATGTCTTGGAGAACGCCGTTTGGCCCGAGGTGACCCCAGATTTGTTCCTTCTAGAGTACCCTATCCGCGTGGAGGATCAACAAGAGCAATGCTTGCGGAACAAGGTTATTCCCCTGGTAAAGGTCATCTGGCAGTGCTATTCTAGTGGTGAAGTGTCATGGGAGCGAGAAGATGAGATGCGGCAGCAGTATCCCTACTTGTTTGAGTGAGTTTCCTTCCATACTCCTATGCCTTGGTTTTAAATTTTGAGGATGAAATTTATTTAATGGGGGAGAGTTGTAATGTCTCGAGTTTTTTGGACATTTTTCGGATCTAAATCCTTGGATTTCGGATCACTTTCGGGGGTCCCGAAGAGCGTTTTAAGGTTTACGCGTATTTTTCCCTGACGAGCCTTCGGAACCACGTACAGGGCGAACCGTTGCATTCTTCTACTCTGGGACGTTACCAGTGCATCGAGTGTGTTACCCCTTTTTCTTCTTTCTTTTTTTCTCCTTCTTTTTCTTCTTCTCTACTCTCCCGTGAGAACCCCACTCCCTTCCCGACCATTGCATGCCCCCTCTCCCATGATCACAAACGTGGCCCTCTCCTCCCCAGCTGCAAATGGCAGACCGAGGTGGCGGCGTAGCAACGACGGCAGTGGCGTGGTGAGCGTGGCAGTGGTGATTTCGTGGTGTGGGGCATGGTGTTTATGCTCGATCGAGATTTGAAGATCGACAGTGATTTGGCAATTTTCGAGCTTCCTCGAGGTAGGGGGACGGATCCTTACTCTCTTTCCTGCTTTCCCCGTGATTTCTAGGCCGAGGAGAGATCGAGGGGGGCTTATTTTGTTCCAGGTAGGGAATTCCATGATTTGGGGTTTGAGCACCGAATCTAAGGTTTCTTGGAGTTTTTGACCGATCTATGCGTGTAGAATCATGCTAGGAGAGTTGGGGAAGAGTTACCCTTTGTTTCCCCATCATCCGGAGATGTTTGGGACATGGATCGGGTTTTTTTATCCGTTTTTGCTAGTTTCATGCTCGGGTTGGAGTTGTGGTCTTACCAGAGACTGCTAATTCCTTTTGGCGGCTCGCATGGGGCCTCCAAATGATTTTGAATGTCGGTTGGGCTTAGCGGTCTGCTTGGGACCGCCAAGCTCGGGTTGCAGGCTTGCGACTAACCGCTACCACTGGGGTAGCGGTCAACCAATGACCATTTCCCCAGTTTGGTCAGCGCACCTCGGGGAGCAGGGTTTTTGACCATGGGAATTCACTCCGAAGGCGATACGTTGGGATGAACCAAGCCACAAGTGAAGATCATGAGATCTCTGTCATCTAAGATCAAGCAGATTTGGGTACCAAAACCCACTCGGGTCCCAACGTTAGCTCGACCGGGACCTGCTAAAGCCAACAAGCCCAGGAAAGGAAAGGGTGAAGAATAATGAGATGCCACTAGAGGCGTCTCGCAAATTACCTGTCCAAGGTTATGAATGATAGGAGAATGCCTTTTTACATGCTGAGAATCACATCAGGACCACCAAGAGGGATCAACTCGCTTATGGGCCCCTAGCACATGCAAGGGTACCGCCATCTATGAACTACCCTAATTATGAGGAAGAAGACATCACCCAGGCCGTGTGCGGATATCTCCGTGGGGTCGGGAATACCCCCTTAGGGAAGCAACGGCTGCTACAAGCCATCACCACCGTCGAAGAGGGTCGTGGATGTCCAATCGTCCCGGTGGAAATGGAAGATGTAGAATCAGGATGCTATGGGCGTCCCCGCCATGAAGAAGATGCACCGAGAGTCTCAGTATTCGAAAGATTGACCTTCCCTGGTCAGCTGACCAGGCTTGCGAGGAGAAAAAGTAAAAATATACAAGTCTATACTTGCAATGTGGTCGAAGCGACCAGCCACTATGGGGCCCTACCCAAAGAACCTGAAGAAGTTGCTCGGATTGTCGAGAGGCTCGGCCCTATCACAAGAAGAGGAAAGGCCGCCAGCGAGGCACTACAAACCCTCATAGGGACGAGAAATCCAGAGGAGACACCAGCTGCCTTAACTACCAATGTGATCACAACTGAGGACGACAGTGGAATGCCATCCACCTCATCCGAAAAGACACCATCGGAGGAGCGGGGAGGCCTCCCTAGCCCTTCTACCAATGATCCGGCCTTGTTGATGTTACTGCAAAGCTATCGACAAGAAATTAAAGCATTAAAGAAGTAGCTGAGCGAGAGGGACGCTCGTACCCCTCTGCCTGGGCAGCTTGAAGTTCCCCTTGGGACCTCGAGTGGCAGTGGCTAGACATTTGAAGTCTCGCACAACCAGTGCATAACTACACTGGGGGCATTCCTTCCCCGCTTCAACAAATTATGGCTACGCCACAACCTCCAATCCTCCAATTCCAAGGGGCTCCTGCAACACCCCACACGACTGTGTTGGCTACGCTGCATATGCAACAAGCTCACTTCTATCCAAGCCCGGTCGACTCGGCAGTGATGAACAAGCTCATGGTCGAGCAGATGATAGAAATGAAGCTGGCAGAAAGGAGCGATGGTGACTCTGCCTCATTTGATGTCTACAGGGTGCCATACCCTCCCCATCATGCTGCCAAGAGGCTGCCTCCTGGCATTACTAAGCCTCCAAAGTTTGAGAAATTCAACGGGCAAGGGTCTCCATGTGAGCATATCGCCTACTACACCAATGTGATGGGCTACTTGGCGGCTGACGAGTCCTACCTGCTAAAATTCTTCGGGTCCACCTTAATAGGGCTCGCCTTCGAGTGGTATTTGAGCTTGCAGCTCGGGTCTATCATTGACTGGCCAGACCTATAAAGAAAATTCAAAGAAAGATTCCACATCATCGAAAGGGAGGTGACCGTAGCCAAACTATATGAAACCAGGTAGAGGAGCGATGAGTCTGCCCTGAAATACATCAAGAGATGGAGGAACCTCAGCATGAGGTGCAGGCGACCACCATGTCAGGAGGACGCCATCCAAATATGCAAGCAGAATCTGGGAAGAGGAGTGCTAGAAAGAATGATAGGCACTGAAATCAAGTTGTTTGACTGACTGAATAATGTGGCAGCGGAGGTTGAGACATTCCTCTCAAAGTACGCAGTCGCTCCTACCACTTCAGGCCAAAAGACTAGGTCAATTGACAAACGACCGACATCTCAAGAAGTGCACACGGTCGACTTCAAGACCTTAGAACAACAGAAGGAAAAAGAGAAAGGGATAGTTGAGTCTCCCCCGTCAAAGCCCGTCGATTGGCGAGAAGGCCCATCCCTGCAGGACAAAATGAAAAAGTTGTTCTCATTCCGTCGAGATAAGACTCGGCTCTTATTTGAATGGGCTATGAAGTTTGACAAGATCACCCTTCCGGAGCCAAAGCGGTCGGGTGATCTCAGAAGAAATGATGATCCTCGTTTCTGTCTGTACCATCAAATGATCGGGCATCCCATCGAGGACTGCTATATCTTCAAGGACATCATTGAATCCATGATCAAGAAGGGAGAATTACAAATTGGGGAACACCAAGTGGATCCCCCGTGCCCGCATGAAATGCCTACTCTAGGGGTGACCATCAATAAGATATCTATATATGAGCAATTACCTGAAGAAATGGCAAAAGCCTGCACTTAACATACCTATGAGGGCTATATTCTGGCGCCGATAGAAGATGAAGGAAATTGGCACACCGTGCCGACTATAGCAAAAAGAAGGGTGACACTTCGTCGTGGTCTGGGCATTCATATGCAAGGTGTCACACCTCGACCAGAGCCCCCAGTCGTAATTCCCGTCTGGCATGAGACAACTCCTCAGCTGGTCATCAAAAGATTCACCAGCAATAAGAAGAAACACATCCCTATGTGGATGCATAAAGAGGCCAATCCAGCGGTGGTATGGCTTCAAGAAGTTATCGATGGGCTAGATGAATATGAACAACCCGAGATTCGGCTAGTCCAGCTAAAAGAATATGTCCTGTGGTAGCAACTTGAATCCCTGAAACTAACGAAGGAGACTGAAGCTGAAGCTGAAGTTGAAGGACCAGGCATATGGGACGAGCCTCCCCCGGAGCAGCCCTCGTTTGCAAAGAAAAAGAAGAAGAAATCCAAGTGGAGGGTATTGCCTGTAGGGTGTTGATCCATGGTCGCCCCAGAATAGCTTTGAACATCGGGTCTATGGGCATTATAGATTCAAGTGAGCAAGATGTTTCAACAGGCTTTGATGATCAAGTGGACGTCGTCCGCCCTCCATTTATTCACATGGCTCTCTGCCTTCGCCTCCGCTTTTACATAATCCTCCACAAAATCCTTCACATTACGATCCTTCATCACCTGTCATTATGTCTGCACCACGGTGTCCACTTGAATCCAATAATGAAGAATTGCAAGTTCTTTATGAAGAGCCGGAGTTGACACAAGATGTTGAAGTCCCAAAGGCACCCATTCCGAGCTTCATTTGTTTCCCACTCCCTCCACTACCATCAGAAGAACCCCCCACTTAGGAGGAAGCCACCATCCTTAACCCTAACCCTATCTATGAAATCTCTTGGTGTTATGACAATGGGTTGATACTCCAATCACCCGCACCGCCTCACCATGACCCTTCTCCTATCCTGAACTCCCCTCACCCCATCCTGCGCTTCCTATGCACCAAACCTCCTTCGACTACCACACCATTAGCTTTCACTCCACCGGCCTCTGCCGAACCTCCCGCTAAACCACAAACCATTATATCTCCATTAGCCTCCACTCCATTGGACTCCGACGAACCTTTCACTAAACCCCCACCTACCGCACCATTAGCCTTCACTCCACCAGCCTCTGCCAAACCTCCCACTAAACCACAAACCATTATATCTCCATTAGTCTCCACTCCACCGGCCTCTGTCGAATTTCCCATTAGACGTTCTCCTTGTCCACCACCTCGACCCTTTGTTACCCTTTTAACCCTCAACCCAACTATTCCTATCCCATCATTTAAGCCACCACCTTTAACCAAACCTATGGCAGATCCTGAGCAGGGCTCACCCCTTTTCCCACTCGAGCCAACCTCGTCCGCTTCTGAGCAAGGGGAGAAGCTCGACATGTTTCTTCTTCCACCTCCACTTATCCTTTCACTGACGCTTTCTGTCAAACCATCACCATCTATTAAGACTACCGCCTCCACCTCACCTTCCTTTACAACTCAGAATGGATGCATCATCACAAGTGTTTGTGCCAACGATGATCAAGAGCCGGGCAATAAGGAGTTGGCCGCAGCTACGCTTGTCAAGGTTCAAGACTTTACTTGCCAGATACCAATCCGTGTTGTTGTGCCGGGCATTATTGAAAAGTCTACCAGAATGTTTGCCATGAAGAACTTTTCTGACTTGGTGCCATATCAGCCTTTCGCTATGATTACTTTGCTCATTGGTCGACATTCCTTCAATACTCTCATTAATCCGCGCTCCATCACTATAACACATTCTTTTAATAAGAGCTCATTATTTCAATCCTTTGAGCCACTTGGTTGGGCACTTTCTTTGCCCTGGAGGGGCAAGAATTCCTTTGATAGGGGGCCTTCCACCAATCTATCCGCATTCTTACTCATCAATGACTCCTTTCTATGGGCCGCTCGTGGGGTGAGAAGAAGACTTTCTTCCTTGCCCTCCTTGCATCTCTTGCATTACATGCATCCTTTGCATTCCATGCATTCATTTCATTGCATCCATTTGCACTTCTCCTTTCTCAGGTTTCCGAACCCGTATCTTCCCCATCTTCTAGAACTTCTAGACTCATTATCTATCTAACCAAGGCATCATTCCCCTGCCATTATTCTTTCCGGGCATCATGCCCCTTTTCACCTTCTTCTTCCGGAACCTCCAGGTTTGCCAGGGCATCGCGTCCCTACTCATTCTATTCCTCCAGAACCTCTAGATTTACCTCTTGTCATCGGACATTGCATCCCTCTATGCGTTATTCCCTCGAAAGCTCCAAATTTTCTCTCTCTCCATTCAGGGCATCACGTCCCTGCTCATTCTATTCTTCCGGAACCTCCAGACCCCTCTTCCTCTACTAATTCACTTTCCCCAAGGCATCGTGTTCCTTCAGATTTTTCTTCCCCCTTCCTCTCCAGGCATCGCGCCCCTTTCTATCTTATTCCTCTAGAATCCCAGAATCCTCTTTCTCTCTTCTGCCTAGGGCATCGCGTCCCTTCCCGTCTTTGTCCTTCTCCAGAATCCCCGGATCTTCCATCCTTTCTTCCAGGGCATCATGTTTCTATCCCTCCGGAGCCTCCGGACCTCCTCCATTTCCTCCGATTTATCTTCCTACTCCTCCAGGACACCACGTCCTTTATCCTTTTTTTCCTCTTAAATCATCTTTTCCCTTACCTTTTCCCAGGGCACCACATCCCTTGGTATTTTCCCCCCTCCAAAACCTCCAGATTCTTCTTTCCGTCATGATTCTTCTCCATAGCCACCAGACTCTCCAGATCCTCCTCTTTCGATCTATCAATTTCTTCCTCTAATTCCTCCCAATTTTTCGTCTGACCCGACTTCTACCACATCCACTGCTCTGGGCATCTGCACATTCTCCCACTGCTTCTGAGGCTTTAGTCCTCACTCCTCCTCTTGATTTTTTGTTTCTTTTGTAAACCATTCATGTGATCAGGGTCTCCGCACCTTAGCAAGGGAGTTCTAGCCCTCGCCTCCCTTCCTTCTCTCCTTATTCGTCTGAGTCTGGTCTGGGCACCACTCCTTCCTATTATGTCACTTCAAACCTTGGCTTCTAGTCCTTTTATCTGTCAAGAGAGGAAAAATCCCATGATCACCTCTGAGAGCTGCTGCTTCTACAAAGTTGCAATGTAACATTTTTGAGTAAGATTTACATCATTCTTCACGCACGATTTTCAAAATGAAGTAATTTAAAATATAGATCCCAACCCAGTCACCATTTAAAATAGTGAAAAAAAACCTCTTTTTTTATCATGTGTTTGGCCATTGATGTATATTCTTGTTCTTTTGTGCCGCAGGGGTTGATACGGACTTGCATCTCATGGGTCCAAGTGGTGGCTGCTTATGAGGGACTATCCGACTTCCAGAGGGCGAGGGTAGAGGCGATGGGCTTTGGTCCATTCCTTAGCATTGAGCTAGTACGCACTGACCTAGTCCTTATTCAGGTGTTGAGAGAGAGATGGGATAGGACAAGCCGAGTGTTTCTAATGCCTTGGGGGCATATGGTGCCGACTTCAGAGGACATCACTAGGATCACTGGGCTGAGAGTGGATGGTGAGGCTATGAGTGGGGTGACCCTCCAAGACTACGGTGAGCTGGCCCAACGTCTCCTAGGCATAGACACAGCGTACGAGCCTCCATGTAGGATGGTTACCCGCACAGACTTGATGAGGGCCATGGGGTTAGGAGATTTGAGACAGAGGTCGGGAGAGTCCTTGGAGGAGTACGGAGAGCGTATGATTGGGAGTGCCCGAGCCACCTACTGCCAGGACCCAGCTGAGAGAGAGAGAGCTGACATGGATCTGAGGAGATTCCTATTTCTGATGCCCGGGAGGTTATTACTGGCGACGAAGGCAGATGATATTAACTACAGATTCCTGAGCGTTCTTGAGGACTTGGAGGGAATGGGGAGGTATGTGTGGGGAGCCACCCTGTTGGCGCACCTGATAGCCGACCTGTCTACGGGGACTGGTCGAGAGATGACTGTCACTGGCCTTTCACCTTTTCTTTAGGTATGAATTTTCTTTTAATTCAATGCTCATCATGACTATGCACTTGATTATGATTATGATTGTTGCATGCGACTGATAAATGCTAATGAATGCAGGTGTGGGGTCACCTCTATATGCTGATGGACTGAGTCACCCCTCGACCAGGGGATGAGGCCGCCTTCCCTTTGGCCCTACGGTGGCTACCGCTGGTGACTGGAGCACCCCATGCCTTCGAGCTGAGGGTCCTGCGTCAAGAGTTTCGAGACTATCCCCCTTTACTGGTATGTATGTAAATATGATGCTTTCTATCTTTATTTCCTGTTATAAAAATGTGGTGATGTGATGCTATGTATGCAGGTCGTATGGTGACCATATGAGGGGATGCCAGATGAGGGCTAGCCGTGGGTTGTAGGGGGCCGACCTCATTTTGGGCATGACATTTGGGTTCACTACCTAAATGAGATCGAGCCGCTATGGCTTCGGTTGGTGATGAGGACACTTGGCCTTCACCAGGAGTGGGTGGAGGTAGTTGAGCCTCACGGTATTGGGCAGAAGACCCGTGGGCGGACAAAGGTGACCGACTGGCATTTGCGGTTCCCTGATCAATACACTGACTGGCAGCGAGGTGGTATCCCAGTCTACTCTCATGCTCCAGACAGCTCAGAGTACCTTTGATGTGACTGGGAGACGTATGCAGACCGGCCTTAGATGAGACCAAGAGGGGTATGTATGAATGTTTTTCTTGTATGCTTCTGAGATACCCAATTAATGAATGACTTATACAGGATGCACGGGATGCAACGGTAGTGGACCTACATGCCCATCTTCACAGCTTGAGGCCCAGCTGGCGACCACGCAGGCAGATCTGGAGACTTTGGTGAGTATGCATTGTCTATATGTTATTGATTATTCCCTGAATCTTTCGATGTTTTAGCCACTGACAGTCTCAAAAAAATGCAGCGTGCTCAGTATGGAGTGGTAGCTAGAGGTGCGTCTGGCTCGAGGGGTCTGACCGCTGAGACCACTGCCCTGGAGGAGTGACTTGCAGGGGCAGTAGCATGGGCTGAGGCGACAGAGCACAACTTAGCTGAGCGGGTAAGCTTTTAAATAATGTTCGAGTTATTTCAACAATGAATAATACTGGGACATGGCAACTAATAATGACGAGTAATGTAGGTGGCCGAATTACAGGACGCACTTTCTCGGGCTATGCGTGCTGATGCCGAGCTGGAGGCCCACAATCGATGGATCGCGGAGTTGGAGGAGGAGGAGAGACGCCACCAGACAGAGGTAAGTGATCCCCGTGCTTCTTAATCCTTATAAATTCCCTACCTCATGATTCTCATAAAACGTACGAAATGATGTAGGCTACCAAGCTACAAGATGATCTTACTCGGGCTGCGCTGGCCGGCACCGAGCTTGCAATTCGCGACCAGCGGGTCGTAGAGCTAGAGGAGGTGCTGAGGCGGCGAGAGGATCTGCCTAGCAACGTGATGGAGCTGAGGATCCTCCTTGAGGTAGAGAGGAGGGAGCTCGCTAGAGAGAGAGAGAGGATCGTCTGAGGGAGCGGGAGGAGCGGCTTGTGCGAGAGCGAGAGCTTGCAGATTTGAGGGCTCAACTGGCCATCTTACAGGAGTGGCTGCGGATTATAGAGGAGCGCCTTCAGTGAGGCGGAGAGCAGGCGCGAGCTGCGGGTCACTCGAGTGCCTTCGCTAGTATTACATACTTAGCAAGTTCCTCGACTCGGTAGAGGAACGAGGCTGAGGAGGAGGCTCGAGGCGGAGGCCCGGCTACTTCCCGAGGGTCCATTCTCCCACCACATTCCCGTGGTCAAGACGAGGCAAAGAGTAGGGAGAGACCAGAGGAGAGTGGTGGTGAGAGTTACAGGGATTGTTTGTACACCACCTCCTCGCTTTTATGCATACACACATATATATATATGAGTTCTTTTTTTGGATGTTACCTGAGTCGCTTCTTTTTTTGATTGCGGGAGATGCTGCCAGATTTGTTCCAGAAATTCTGTATTGATTTTGCAGTGAAGTGTATTTATAAATATCACTCGTATACTCCAGAGAGTCCCATCATGGGACTATGAAAAATAATGTGTTCATTTGTGCTCGAGTGTAAATCTCACACAACCACTAAAAATTGTAAAACAAATGTACAAATGAACCTAAGAAAATTTAATGCAACTTAATCCAAGTTTTGAAAACACTCTAAAAAGATCAAACACCCCTTCAGATGACCCAGGGGCCCATTAATATGATTTCTTCCCTGAAAAACCCCATTCGATGTAGCCCAGTGTGAGTAGGTGGCGACACCACCGACTCTTCCCTCCTTTGCTCAATCGGTGGTGACGCCACCGATTTGCTGTCGCTGGTGATGAATCGGTGGCGACGCCACCGGTTCACTCCTCTACCTACCATATTTCGGTGGCGATGCCACCGAATCATTCACCCACATGCGTCGACCTTCACCCCAGACCTGCACCGACCTCGCCCACATGCGTCAACCCTCACCCCAGACATGCATCGACCTCGCCCAGTTGACCCTTGCCCACATGCATCGACCTCACCCCAGACATGCACCGACTCTCGCCTTCCCAAGCCTGCATCGACCCTTAGCCAAAACCTACACTGACCCCAGCCCGCAATGTGCACCAACCCCAAAACCTACACCGACCCTAGCCCGTAACCTACATTGACCCTCATTCAAACCTGCACTGACCCAACCTCTTTGCCAACCCACATGCACCGACCTTCAACTGTATCATTCATCGACTTCAAATGTGCATAGACCTTGAACCCAAAACATACATCGACCCTCAGCCCAAAACCTGCATCGACTTCACCCATGTGCATCGACCTCTGGCCAAACCTGCGTCGACCTTAGCCTAAACCTGCCTCGACCTTAACCCGTTGTTGCGTAGCCCTCAGCGAAACCTGCATCGACCTTTCCCAAACCTGTGTTGACGCACGTCCCTGTTGTATCCCCTAGTTTTGATGATAACAAACCATGATTTTTTTATCAAATCCTATTGCATAACTAACAATGTTGTTTGAATTAAGGTTTGATCAAGTACAGGTGAAGGAAACATGGAAGGAAACAGGTCGACGCACATGAGCATTTGAGGCTACAAAGGTCAATGCACATGAAGAAAGGTCGGTGCACCTTCTACCATTCTGACCACTAAGGTCGATGCACCACAGAGCACAGGTCGGCGCACATGAGCATTTGAGGCTACAAAGGTCGACGCACATGAAGAAAGGTCGGTGCACCTTCTACCATTCTGACAACTAAGGTCGATGCACCTCAGAGCAAAGGTCGATGCACCTTAGAACTAAGGTCGATGCACCTCAGAGCAAAGGTCGATGCACGCAACTGATGGTCTGCGCACATGTGCAAGTGAAGGTCGATGCATGTTCTAAGGGTCGATGCATGTGACCCAGCAAAGGTCGATACATGTATTGTCCAGTGGCATCGGTCGATGGCTCAAACCACACGAGGGCAAGGTACCAGTGTCGACCTGCGGCCAATGGAGTGTCGACCTGTTGAGCGAAGGAAGCCAGTTTTATCAAGCCATACAAAGGGATGTGTCGACAATTCCTATGAAGGTGTTGACACCAACTCGTTTGCACTGACGTATCTAAAATCGAAAGTGTCCACTTTTTAAGATCCACAACCGATCGTGGAGGATCCAATCGTATTCGAAAATCCTTCTGGAAGCCCACCTTTTCAAAGGTTCTGATCAAATGTCAGAAGATTCTTCCAGAAGTGGGTCCCCCTTTGTAGTTTCTATTCCCTACCTACCATGTACAAAGTGAGCACGGTGAATGAGAACAAACGGCGTGCTGAAGCAAATGCAGAAACTGAAAATGACGTCCTACAGAGTAGTACATATAGCAGAGGATAAGGCTGGAGATCGGAGAAGCTTGGAGAAGAAGCAGTAGAAGCAATCTCTTCAAGAAAAGAAGAGTAAAGAGGACGAGGCAAGCAAGCCGACAGAGAAGAAGTTTTTCATGGAAGAAAGACATTCTCTTCCTTGTGCCACGGGCGTGTCTGCAGCGGAGTAGATCATTCCTTCACCTTTAGGTGTTCTCATGGGAAGGAAGATCATTTGGCACCTGTGAAAGCTGTGAAGCCAGTCTACCTCCTCTCTCGTATTCGTGGTGAAGACCCAGAGAGATGAAGAGGAGAACCAAGCCCAGACTTCGTCCAGTTCCTACCCAGACAAGAGTTTTCTTTCTCCATAGAACTTCTGTTCCATACTCTATCGGGTCTACCATTTTTCCAATTTTATTTTTCCCAAAACTATACTCTTCTACTACTCCCTGCCTGCGTGTAGGAAGACGGATAGTGCGTTCACTGGTCCTTGGTGGTTGGGTTGTGTACCCTCAAGCTGTGTGGCAGCGGTTTGGAATGAGGTTGTCTCTCTGTTAGAAGCTGTGAATCAGCGATAGTGCATTTGCACTAGTGAAGCCTCACCAAGTTGTGTGAGGGGTGGACGTAGGTCTTTAGGCAGAGATCGAACCACCTTAAAATATTGTCTCTCTGTGATTTGTGTTTCTCCCTTGCTTTGGTGCTAGATGCTTGTGTAGGACCGTTCTTAATCCTCATTTGCATATCTAGCTTACCATCTTGTGACTGTTCATGTGTTACAGCTCCTTAGTTTTATCTTGTTGTTATTTCTGCATAGAAGGGCCTGATCTATTCACCCCTCCCCTCTAGATCTGCCTATCACTACACATCACGTGGTATCAGAGCTAGTCTCTCTGAATGAATAAAATTAAAAAAATATTATGTTGACTATTTATTGATAGAAATGTTGCCAAAAAGAAAGAATGAAGTCTGTTGCCATCCCCGACACTAATAGCCCTGCTCGAAAATTTGATCACTGTAAGAGACAAATAGACAGAGAGTGAATGAATGAGAGGGGGGCCTTACCCATCTCTGTGTGCGATAGTGAGAGAGAGGGTAAGAGAGGGGGACAAAGTGAGGGAGAGGGAGACGGAGGGGATCATGCACTTCCCTTTGTGAGTGTGTGCATGTGTTAGAGAGAGAAGGAGAGGGAGATGGAGGGGGTCGGGCACCCCCTCTGCGAGTGTGTGCATGTGTTAGAGAGAGAATCACCTCTGCTGGGGGCCAGAAGTGCCCTCGGTCTGCCTTGATGGTGATGGAACCCTTCCGGGGCTCCTCGAGCTGGGGACGTTGGCGCCTGATTTAGTTGGAGGGACCACCTCAACCTCCCCTCCTTGAGGCTCGGCAGTAGCTCCCTCGATTGGGGTTTGCTCCATGGGAGTTTCGGTCACCAGGGCCTTAGAGGGGGCATGAAGGACCGAGGAGCCTGGTGGTAGCACTTTGGACGTAGGGGCCCTTGACAAGGGAGGAACCCTCGTCTTCTTTCGCCTGCTCTCCTCAGCGGTCATGGCCTTCATGGAGGCCAGCATCAGTTGTTGCTTCGGGTTTTTTCATTTGGACCCCCTTCGCTCTAGCTCATGCTTGGTGAGGGCCTGCTTGCGCTTGTCTCAGGTAGCAGAGGGGCCCTTGACCTCTTGATCCGCCCGAGGGGAGTCCCAAGTGATGATGGTCAGTTCTTCCACGGCCCCCTCTCCAGATGTGGTCTCGACCGGCCAATCTTCCGCCATGTCGTGAACTGTGTCTACAAACCAGGAAGAGATTTTTTTCAAAGAAAGGCTGACAAGATCGAGTAGGCAAACTTGGTTCCCTCAAACTCTTACCTCCTGCAAGCAAGGGGACGCGAGTATAGCACTGAAGATTAGCCTTGGACATAAGCTCCACGATCGTATGCTTGTACCTTTGGAGGATTTTAACCCCCTTTTCGACCTCCTGGGCCATCATCGTGGGCCTCAGAGGCAATGCCGGATGGTAGTTTGGTTGGATCGAGAAATTCCAAGAGTGACCCTTGAGGAATGTTACCCAAAAATATTAGAATTTTCACCCTTTATGTGAGGAATCCTGGGGGGAGAGAGTGATGCAACTCATCCCCTCCTAATCTGAAGAAAGAAGAAACCCCTCCAGACCAACGTATGCTCTTTCAACTCATAAAAAGCGTGAAAGAGGTCGAGGGATAGCGGAATGCAGCATTTACAGCTCAGAACGATGAAGGAAAAAAAATGAAAGTATAGGAGTTGGAGACCAACTGGATGGGAGCCAGTTGGTAGGAGGCCAGTAACTTGATGACAAAGGGGTGGAGGAGAAGATGGAAGCCGCACTTCTAGGTAGGAAGGTAGCTATAGAAGGAGCCCCTGTGAGTGCTCAGGCTAGACTCATGTGGTCGGCAGGGGGAGATGGCATACCGCCAAGGCAGTCTGAAGCAGACTTCGAGCTCCTTCACGTCTGCCTCCGTGAGCTCATTGCGGTGTAGGCGGCCCCCCGCCGAGCTGTCACTTGTCGTTCCTTGCTCCACCTCCTGATTGTGGACGTCCTCACTGCGCTCTGCCATGGAGGATGTGGGGTGATGAAGAAATGCCCAAATCTGAAGAAATCGCAGGGGAAGAAGTTGTCAAACTGCCTCCGCGATAATCTCTATGAGCTTCTCAAAGGCACCGACAATCTCCCGCTCCCGCTCTCTCCGGTTCCTCTCCTAGAGCATGTATCTCCCTAAGAACTCATGAAAGTTAGGGAAGACGAGAAAACCCTAATGAGAAGGTGGGAAGGGAAAAAGCCCGAAGGCTTTTTATAGGCCTGGGCAACCCTAAGAGAGCCGCCGTAACCTCTCGTCGCCTGACGCACCCCGAGGTGGTGCACTCAAATCGACACCAAAAAGATGTGATCATTGCACTTGAGCCCCCACGCATTAGGGCAACCACAATTATGGCCCCGAAAAGCAAGACTGGGATAGCTCACGATGGCCGAATTCTCGCCCCTGTCGAAGATCATCTCTACTCTCTGAGCCCATCCTTGATTCGGGAGTAGGGGGGCAAGTGGAGGGGGGATGATTCATGGCCCACTATGTGCACGACCCAAATAACCCATCAAGGCCTGCCAGGCCCAACAAGTGATAGCCCTTGTAGGGCCCACTTGCCATAAGGCCCCACTCGCTTCAAGCTCGCATAACCTATCTAGCCTTAGCTCGGTCATCTGACCGATAGGCCTCCCTATTTTCGCAAAATCCCTACAAACAGTTTTACCGAGCCACCCCAAGGTCGGAGGAATGCCTCCGATAGATGTTCCCGTTCCTGGGCCTCTGGCCTAGGAGAAGGGTGCCCCACCTTTGTGGATTAGCTTGGTATTAAGACTCCGAGATGGGCTAGGGTGAAGTCCTTGCTGCTAGAGCTTATCTAAGCGGAGACTGCACTGTTACCTGGAAAAAGGAACCCCAAGGGGACGTGGAGGAGGTGAGAGTCCTTGATCGGGAGGAATTTCACTGATGGACGTTGTTAATGCAAGGATTGTTCTAATCTACCCCGCCCCAAACTAATAAATGAACAATGCATAAGTATGCGACGTGAATAATGAAAGTAGGGGCGATAAAGAGAAGAAATGAACCGTGATCGCCACCAAGGTTCTACAGCACCAAAAGGATGAAGAACGGATGAAGATGGTGCCGGTACTGAATCGAACCCAGATGAGGCAGGTCCGTCAAGGGCCGAAGTTCAAACCCTTCCAAACCTAAATGGGCAGAGGAAATGAAGCTGTCAAATGTCAGAGCTAGAAGCAGGATAATGAAGCTACTCAAGAAGCTCCCGACAAGGTTTACAATCTGGGAGATCCTTTCTCTACGTGAAGAGACCCGATAGGCGATCATCACTACTTTGAAGATGCCTGCTCAATATGAAACATGCTTGGCTAAAGCATTGCCAGAGGCCAACATGACCTTCACTTAGGATGACATGCTACTCCCTACTATCAGCCACAACAGGCCAATGTACATGAAAGGGCACCTGAATGGACAGGAGTTGAACAGAATCCTGGTGGATCCTGGGGCGGCTGTCAACATCTTACCGTACAGAATATATCAGAGGCAAGACTTCAACATGCACCTCGATAAAGTAGATGATATGCGTGCTGTCGACTTCAACCAAAAGTGTGAAGTATCACTGGGAGTCGCGAAATTCACACTCACCCTGGCGGACTTTACTACGAGGGTGTAGTTTCATGTCATTGACTCCCGCACCTCATATAAAGCAGTGCTTGGCCGTCCTTGGCTACATGAAAACATGGTGGTGCCCTCCACGCTTCACTAGTGCATCAAGTATAGTCTGGAAGGAAAGGAGGAGAGGATATTTGCTGACCTCCACCCATTTGAAGTGTTCGAGTGTCACCTAGCAAATGCTCATCTATATGTAGAACGATTACAAAAGACCTCTGAAGCCAAGACCCCTACTAGGGCATTGGAAAGCACCTCCGGCGACGACTGGTTCCCTCCATCACCATGTGGGCATATCAAACCCACGACGGTCTCTTACATCGCCGTCACCGGAGACGTGGGCAGGATAGCACCTCCCGCCATATACCTCGAAGCCAATGAAGCCAAGGTCGATCAGCAGCACGACCACATCAAGATCCCAGAAGGCCTTACCAAGCCAATTCTTGGCCTCGATAATGTCACTGTCAAGCCTTTCAAAGCTTGGGAAGTGGTGTAGATAGACGGCCCCAGCAGCTTGTTTTATACAGCTGAGGAGCACCCTACCCGGGAAGACACTGATTGTCATTTGCCCAAAGATATAGACAACCCGTCAGTCCCTGTTCAGGGTCTAGCATTCACAACAAATCGGATGGCCAAGATGTTCTGAAAGTAGCACATCCCTTCCGGCCAGCCGCGCAAAGAGAAGGAAGCATTCCAGAAGATGTGGTATCCTGCAAGTTTGGACAAAGAACTGAGATGTGTCTCTTAGCATCCAGGGTTGGACTTCACCCTTGACGAATACTATTACTGTGGGCGCTATGAAGTGGATATCGTCTCTGCTTTCTACCCAATCGAAGACAACTCACCGGGGGCAACTTTCGATGAATACCTAGCAAAAGCTGAACATGTTGAACTGGCTCAATCAAGAGACTCAGAAACAGAGGCCATGACTCCTTGTCGATGCTGGGAGTAAGTCTATCCTGAAGAAGCGGCCCTTCAAGTCTGATTTGACACGGCCAGCAGTAGCAAGGCCGAAGATACTGAGGAAGTTGGGCTGTCTCCCTCCAGCAGCCCTCCTCTGAGGATGATGTCAGCGTCTCTCATACCGATCGAGGAAGCTTCTGTTGAAACTGATCAAGAGGTGAATGCTGCTAAAAGAGAAAAGGCCACCTCCACCGAGGATATGCTAGTCCAAGAGGGGGATGAAGTTGCTAACTCGCCCCTTGAAACTACAACGGCGATGGATTTGTTGATAAAGTAGATTTGCTGACAAAGCAATTCACACAGCTACTACTGGCCAGGTCAAGAATCCCCGATGAAGCCCAAGTGAAGCAGAATGAAGAGCTCGAGGTGCTCGAGCTTGAAGATGATATGCTAGACTTTGTTGACCTTCAGCCAGCGCCCTCGAAAATAGAGGATGGAGGACAAGCCACAGTCGATGAGCTGATAGAAATCAACTTGGGAGATGAGGATGACCCTAGACCGACCTTCCTTAGTGCCCAGTTGTCCGCTAAAGAAAAGAAGCTGTATGTCCAGTTGCTACAAGAATACCGAGATTGCTTCACCTGGACCTACAAGGAAATGCCAGGACTTAGCCCCGCAGTTTCACAGCATGAGCTAGCTATAAGCCCTGAAGCCGAGTCGGTGAAGTAGTCGCCTCGTCATATGAGGACAAAGCTCATCACTCAAATATGCAAAGAAGTGGACAAACTCATCGACGTGGGTTTTGTCAAAGAAAATCAATACACCACGTGGCTGGCCAATATTGTGCCCGTGAAGAAGAAGAATGGACAGATCCGGATATGTGTTGGCTTCTGAGATCTAAATAAAGTATGTCCCAAGGATGACTTTTTGGTACCAATAAAGGAGGTCATAGTTGATGCTACAACCGGTCATGAAGCCCTATCGTTTATGGATGGGTCGTCTGGTTACAACTAGATATAGATCGCGGAGCATGACCAGATCTATACGGCCTTCCAAACTCCCAAAGGCATTTATCACTACAAGAGGATGCCGTTCGGACTGAAGAACGCCGGTGCAACTTATCAGCGGGCAATGACCTGAATATTCAATGAGCTGCTCTACCATAAGGTTGAGTGCTATATAGATGACCTGGTAGTCAAGACCAAAAAGAAAGAAGACCATCTACAGAACCTCTGAGTTGTGTTTCAGAGGCTCAGACAGTATGAACTAAAGATGAACCCCATGAAGTGTGCATTCGGAGTGTCAAGCAAAAAGTTCTTAGGCTTCATCTTCAGATATCGGGGAATTGTGTGTTGTTCCCGCTTTGCTTGCCCAGAAGAAAGATGGCACATGGAGGATGTGCGTTGATAGCCGTGCGATCAACAAAATTACGGTGAAGTATCATTTTCCCATTCTCCGACTGGATGACTTGCTGGACATGATGTCGGGAGCCACTATCTTTTCAAAGATAGACCGTCGTAGTGGCTATCACTAGGTGCGGATCAGGCCTGGGGATGAATGAAAGATAGCATTCAAGACCAATGATGGTCTCTATGAGTGGTTGGTTATGCCCTTTGAACTTTCTAATGCCCCTAGCACCTTCATGCGGTTGATGACCCAGGTTTTGCGCCCTATGATAGGGGTCTTCTTGGTTATCTATTTTGATGATATTCTTATCTACAGTCACACTAGGGAGGACCACTTAGGCCACCTTAGGCAGGTCTGTGTTGTATTGAGGTGAGAGAGCTTATTCGCCAACCCGAAGAAATGTGCTTTCATGACCGATCAGATTACCTTCCTCGGGTTTATTATGTCTAGGGATGGAGTCTCCGCTGATTCAGAGAAGATTAGAGCCATCAGGGAGTGGCCTGAACCCCGCACACTCCACAATGTCTAGAGTTTTCATGGCTTAGTAACGTTCTACCATCGCTTCATTCGCAGCTTCAGCTCTATCACGGCCACGATCACTGATTACATTAAGAAGGGGGCGTTTGTATGGACTAAGGCTGCAGCCACTGCATTTCAGGGCATCAAGGAGCGTATGACCCAAGCACTTATCCTTGCATTCTTTAGCGAGAAGCTGAATGATGCCAACCTGCGTTACTCCACTTATGATAAAGAATTTTATGTAGTCACACGGGCATTGAGGTATTGAAGGCACTATCTTTTGCATCAGGAGTTTGTCATCTTCTCTGATCGTGAGGCCTTACGATTCTTCCATACCCAGAAGAAACTGAATGCTCACCATATCTGTTGGGTGGAGTATCTCCAGGAGTATACTTTTGTGCTTAAGCACAAAGTGGGGGCAGAGAACAAGGTAGCCGATGCACTGAGTCGACGCATGATGATGTTGATCACCATGAGTGTTGAGATGGTGGGCTTAGAGAGGCTGAAGGACGCCTATGTTGACTGCCCAGATTTTGGTACGATCCATGCCGTCCTTCAAGCAGGGCCCTCGCGTGATTACAACGAGTTTGTGCTTCAGGAGGGTCACCTATTCTGGGGTGACAAGTTGTGCATCCCACGGACTTTTGTTCGTGACTTTCTCACATGGGAGATGCACGCAGGAGGTCTTGCTGGCCACTTCGGCTGGAACAAGACCATAGAGGCGATTGAGCATAGATTCTATTGGCCTAGCCTGAAGAGGGATGTTGCTCGTATCGTGGCCCAATGTCGCACTTGTGCTATGGCCAAGCAGAGGAAGTAGAATACTGGCCTCTATACTCCCCTCCCCATCCCGGAGAGTCCATGGCAGGACATTAGCATGGACTTTGTGTTGGGATTGCCCAATACCCTCCGAAAGCACGACTCCATCTTTGTGGTTATAGACAGGTTCTCAAAGATGGCATTATTCATCCCATGCTCCAAAACTTTGGATGCCTCTAGAGTTGCCTATCTATTCTTTTCACACTATGTCTCCAGGTTTGGACTCCCTTGTACCATAGTGTCAGATAGGGATGTGTAGTTCACTAGCTATTTTTGGAAAACCCTATGGCACATGATGGGCACCCAATTGAAGTTCTCCACTACATATCACCCCCAGATCGATGGTCAGACTGAGGTTGTCAATAGGAGTTTGGGGAATCTTCTTAGGTGTTTTGTCTGAGATTGAGTCAGGGATTGGGATTTGGTCTTACCCCTAGCAGAGTTTGCCTACAACGATTCGGTCAGTAAGTCTACAGGCATGAGCCCCTTTGAGATTGTCGCTGACCATAGACTTAGGAAGCCCATAGACCTAGTCCCATCTCCCATCCAGTCCCATGTGTCGGAGTCAACCGAGTCCTTTGCCGATCATATTAGACAGTTGCATGAGCATGTACGACGTCACATTGAGACCAGCAACGCACGATACAAGGCATTGGTTGATGCCCATAGGCACCACCATGAGTTTCAGGAGGGCGATTATGTCATGATCAGAGTCAGACCTGAACGGTTTCCCTCGGGAGCCGTGAAGAAGTTGCACGGTCGCATTGTCGATCCCTTTCGGGTAGTGAGGCGAGTCGGATCAAATACATATGTTGTGGACTTGCCAGAGGATTACAGGATCAGCTCCACTTTCAACATCTCAAACCTAGTCGCTTATAGGGACCCAACGGTAATAACCAATGAGCCTTTTGAGCCGTATCCACCCCTTGTGAGTGACACCACCCCCGAGCGATCACTTCCCGCCTTGTTACCTCAGCAGCGTGAGCAGATAGAGCATATACTAGACGAGCAGGTAACGACTACCCAGGGTGGGGTGTACCAACGCTACTTGGTGCATTGGAGGGGATGGCCCATGTTCGATGACAGTTGGATCACTCGGGCAGAATTGCAGAGGATAGATCCAGATCTGCTGGATCAATACCAGAGCGACCAGGACCCTTACTCGACGGGGTCGAGCTTCTCGCACCTGGGGAGAATTGGTGAGGACACCAGAGCCCGTGATCGGCTTGACTCAGCCAGCCGACAGTACCAGACGTGCAGCACGACCCGGGCGACGTCGATGTCATTGTGGCTCGGGGACAGTCTAGAGTCCCCACCGGAGCTTTGATACTTTAGTACATATTTTTATACGTATTCATATTTTGTACATATTTGAGTGTATTTAGTGTGTATTTTGCCTAGGGTCAGGGCGCCAACCCATTGGCATGATGCTGGTTATTAAACTTAAAAAAAAAAAAAAAAAAATAAAAAAAACACAAAAAAGAAGGAAGGTTTATCTATTTTCTTAAAAAAAAACATTTCAAAACTGTGCCAGGCAGGCTGTCGTTATTCGAATATCATAAGAAAGATGTTTTTTTATGACTCCTGTCTCGTCGCTATTCCAGGAATGACACCATTGACATGGTCACCATTTCCTGTGACATTCCTTCCCCACCGCCATGCTTCTTCTTTATTGGTTTATCCAAAAAAAAATTTACCTTGCTCAGTGCAGGGTCCATGAACCCTCCCCGCAATGGCCGACGGGGAGGAGGGGGGTGCTCCGCCAGGTCCGGGTTCTCCACCATCACCACCACCGCCGTGTCCTTCACCCTGAGCTCCCCCATCACCGCCTTCTTCTTCTTCTTCTTCTTCTCCACCATCACCGCCTTCTTTTTCTTCTTCTTCTTCTCTGCCATCACCGCCTTCTTCTTCTTCTTCTTCGTCATCATCTTCGCCTTCCTCTTCTTCGTCATCGTCTTCTTCTCCTTATTCAGTCTCTTCTTCGTCACTATCGTGCTCCACTACCAGAGCTTCGTCCGCCGCGAGAGGAAGGGCTTCTTCGACGTGGTCTTCATCGTCAATGAGGACAATGGCGGGTGCCATCACCCGTCGTCTCTTCTCGGAGCCCGAACCACCCACGAAGTCCATGGTTAGGGTGAGTGTGAGGCTACTATTTACCACCGATGAGGGTTACAGAGAACGGAGAAAGGGGGGGAGGTGAGAAGCAGAGAAATGAAATGGGGAGAAGGTAGAAAGACGGAGGCTGAGCGGAGGGTTTTTGATGCTTGCTGTTTCAAATGAAATGACGCCTTAGGGAAGGCCGTCCTTCATAAATTAAACGACCACTCGCAAGGGCGTCATTTTAGGGAAATTCTCATTTTTTAGAAATTTTGAGTAAAAGTGACTTGTATAAAGGCACCACATCATGAAAACGCGGTTGCACAGACGGGCGTTGTTTCTTTGCGTGTATTGGGGAAATCAAAGTTGTCAGGTAATTATGAGGTTGTCATTCGAAGGTCATTAATGATAAGCGACAGTATAGGAGGGCGCTATTTTCTGAATAAATGACAACAGAAGAAGGCATTGTTTAGTTGACATTTTGATGTTTGAGTCTTTGAATGTGCTGAGCTAGGAAGCGATAGTGTGGAAGGGCGTTGTTTCTTGAACAACGACATTTCATAGAGGCGCTATTTTTTTTGGCAGTATTAAAGTGCTGAAGCTAAAAAGAATTAGGGGCAATGAAAGAGGTGCAGTTCAGAGAATTTCGACACCCTGTGGTAGTCGCTATTTCTTATAGAGTCTGTGTTTTTGAACAGAATCAAGGGGTTTTGAGTATTTAATCATTGTTAAACACTTTCATTGGCTCAATTAAGGAAAAAACTTTTATTCATTCAAGAAGGTAATCATTACATGCTTAATGAGCCACTTTGGGCCTCAAATTCCTAGGAGCTATTACATATGTCTGCCATTGCTCTTTGTCTTCTTCCACTCGTTCCATGGGTCGGTGAAGTTTGCTGACCCACCATAAAGCTTGAATTGTCTTGATCTCCTCTTTGTCGCCACTTGAGTCCAATTCTCTCTTCTTGATTGGTGGAAGATGGGAAGCTTCTTTGAAGAGATGGTGAGGAAGGCCGAGTTGGGAGAGGCACCGGTGGGCGTTGTAGAGCACGAACTCGGTGGCACCAATCAGCCGTAGTTCGACCCCGGAAGAAAGTCGTGCATGAAGTTCTTGGGTCTTGAGGAATCCCAGCACGCATGTGAAGTCCTTTTGTGACATTATCTTGAGATGTCCATGCCAATCCACTCGTTTCTTAAGCTTGGGGTGCCGGGGAAGGGGCGATGGGAGCGTACCGGGGAAGGGCGCGAGGTAGCGCACCAGGTAGAGGTGTGTGCGGACCGTGCCGGGCAAAAGTGATGGGAGCATGCTGGGCAGGCGTGCTGGGCGGTGTACCGGGTAGGCTAGGTTTGAGGCATGCCAGGTGCGGCACAGGCAAGGTGTGCCGGACAAGAATTGAATTGGGGGTGTGCCGGATGGGGTCTGGATGGGGATGCACCGGGCAGGGACAAGCCCAGGGCGTGCTGGGCAAGCAGGGGCACTGGCAAGTGTGCCAGTGGAAGGAGGCTGTGCCGGATGGGGGGCTAAGTGGCTGGTGTGCCAGGTGAATGGGGCCAACTGGTGTGCCGAGGAAGGGATAAGCGGTAGGTGTGCCAAGTAAGACCCGTTAGAGTGTGTCGGGCAAGGCACGTTGGTGTGTGCCGGCAGGGGCAACGTTGAGGGGTTTTCTTTTTATTCATGGAGTGGATGTGTGAATTTGATTTGGTTTTCTTTTATTCATGTGGGCCATGTTCGTAGCAATGTTTGGTAGTCCATTGTATTGGTGCGAACGTTCAGTTATTCGGGGTCTCCGTGGTTCCCTTTTTTGTTATTTCGACAAAGCCGCTTCATTGTTAGTTATTCTATTTATTTGTTATTCCTTTTTGCATTATTACTTTTCTTTTATTACTATTGCTATTACGTTAATTCTGGTGAAAATTCGGCAGCATCTCCCCAGGACCTGGACAGTAAGGGGAGTAAAGGGAACGCGCCCACATGGAGTGGCAGAACCCGACAATCTGAGGTACGTGCCAAGGGTGGTAACACCTTTGATAAAACTTTGGAGAGCCCAGGAGAAATCAGCGAGTGAGGGACACTGGGCTAAAACAGGCTAAGGGTGCACTGGGTAGAGTGACTAGCTGGGTGCACCGGGTGGGGACAATCTGGGAGGTGTGCTAGCCAGGACGAGCTGAGAGGCTGTGCCGGATTGGAACGGATTGGGGTGTGCCGGGTGAGGCACAGGTTGGGCCGAGGGTGTGCCGGCAGGGCAGGCCATGGGCATGCCAGGCGAGCCAAGTTGGGGCGTGCATCGGCAGGGACAAGACCAGGGCGCGTCAGGCAAGGGAGGCTGGAGGGTGTGCCGGGCAAGGCACATACTGCGGGTGTGCCGGGCCAAAGGTGCTGGAAGGAAGACCAGCCTGGTACTGGCCAGCCAGGGATGCTACCCATTGGATGGAATAGACCCTGTGCCATCTGGAGAACAAAGAACCCAAGGGGGAAAGGAAACTGAGGAGAAGGAGAGCTGTCCGAGGAGCTTAGAGGTCCATGAAACTTGGGTGCCCTCTCCCATGAGGACTATGCTACTAGTTTGAAGGGGAAAAATCCATGGTGCGAAAGGAAACACGGAGAAGATGGACAGAGGAAGAGACACGAAAGCAAAGCATGAGCATGTCTCAAAATCCTTCTTTTATTCCTTACGAAAGAGAAGTACAGAGGTCATGCATCAAACAAAGGAAACAAAAACTGGAAGAAAGAAAAGGGGGGAATACATAGTGGGGAGGGGACGGAGCATCGGCTCTTCCCCTCCTAAACCTCACACACACACTCTCTCTCTTCTTCTCTCTTCACACAGACGGCGGTGGGTGGATGTGTAGGCTCTTCTTCTTCTCTTCTTCTTCTTCCCTTCGCACGGGCGGCGGTGATCGGAGCGGCAGTCTCTCCTACTCTCTTCTTCTCTTCTTTCTTCTTCCTCTTTTCGCCTATCTCCAGAGCCAACTCGCGAGAGAGCTTCTCTGTCTGTCTCCCTCGCAGCGGAGAGGGGTTTTTATAACCCTCGGCGGAGGGAGCGTTCGAGGGCGGGAAGCGCCCGATGGAAACAGCCATTAAATGAGGATTTGACTTCTCCCATCCTCAGTGGCAGGGGGAATAGCCTGCGTGCCTTCCTCCCTGGGCGACACCTCAGCCAGATCGCTGCGCGCCAAGAATTGTAGGGGATGGGCGTCACGTTCGTTTTATTGGTTGCACCAGGTGGCAAAGTGTGCCACTGAGTGGCCAGAAGCTTGTGTCGCTGGAAGACCCCAGAAGTGTGCCACGGAGGGGCTGGCAACGCATGCCGTTGAAGGGCCAATAGGGCGTACCGCTGGACGGGTCTGTCGGGCGTACCGTCAAAGGACCTGGAGTCTTTGAGGGTGTACCGTTGAATACGCCTGGGGGCTTCGAGGGCGTGCTACTGGAGGGCCTGCAGGGTGTACCACTGATGGGCTAACAGGGAGTGTGCCACTGAGAAGCACCAGGGGGTGTGCCATTGAGCGGGCACCAGGGTGTGCTGCTGGAGGCTTCATAAGGCGTGCCGCTGAGGGGCCATCTCAGGTGTACCGTTGGGGAGCATGAAGGGCTTCTTTTCATCTTCTCTTCTTTATTCCCCTGCACGTAAACACAGGGTGAGAATTTTTTGGTGTCCACAAATACCCCCCACCTGCAGGCGTCGCAAGCGAGGGACGAGAGAGTGGGGCCTGCAGGTGCAGCCCAACTAAGAGATTCATCAACATGATGAGGAGAGCGGGGCTTCAAGAGCCGAATGACATTGGAAGGCGGCTACAGAAGTCGAAGTCGTCGAAAGGCGAGCCACGAGGGTGGAGAGAAGGGTTTATTCCTCTAATGATCCGGATGGAAGGTCTAAATCAGAGGGGGATTCGTCACCCGAAGGGACGGAGAGAAGAGTTTTTTGATTCAAATGACCCGGACGTGAGGTCCAACTCAAAAGGGATAATCACCACCCCTTGGGACGGTGAGAAAGGTTTGTTGGTTCAAATGACCCGGACGGGAGGTCCAGACCAAATGGAGTAATCACCACCCCGAAGGATGGAGGGAGGAATTTGTTTAGTCAATGATCTGGATGGAAGGTTCAAATCAAATGGCATAGTCACCACCCCGAAGGATGGAGAGAATAGTTTGTTTAGTCGATGATCTAGACGGGTGTGGACGTGCAAAATCGCGCGCCCATATGTCCCCGCCAGTCCAGCAGCAACAACAGTTCCGACTGAAGAGACCCTGGAGGACACGTCCCGTCCGAACCCTCCGAAGAGACACCATGCCGACGTGAAGCCATCCTCGGAATCACAATGGCGAAGAGAAATCAATCCCTGGAGGACACGTCCCGTCCGGACCCTCCGAACAGACAACATGCTACCGTGAAGCCGTCTCCGGAATCACGACAGCAAGAGAAGCCAATCCCTAGGGAAGCCTATGATTAAACCCGGTTCGCAAAACCCGTTCTGGAACAGAGCAAGCCGTTTCAGGATGTGGAGTCCCACAGCGTCAACCCACTCAGCATAGAGCGTGGACGCACTGTGATTAGGCCAGCAGCTTGTGAGGGCTGCGTTGACCCAGCCAACCCGGTGCGTTGGCGCACTCCAGTAGCTCAAGCGAAGGGCTGCGTTAACCTTGCCCAGGCCACTGCGTTGACGCACTGGAAATTCCAGTGGCTTTGTGAAGTGCAGCCAGGGGCTGCGTTAACCCTGCCAGCCCACTGCGTTGACGCCCTGTATCTTCCAGAAGCTTGTATGAAGGGCAACCAGGGGCTGCGTTAACCCGTCTAGACCACAGCGTCGACCCTTCAGGGTGCAGCGTTGACGCATTGAAGAAGACCGCGTTAACCCTTCAACGGCACGCTGCCAATGGCCTTCAACGGTACGCTGTCAATGCCCTTCAGCGGCACACCCTCAGTGCCCTTCAACGGCACACTCAAATGCCCTTCAACGGCACGCTCAAAGTGTCTTCAACGGCACGCTCAAAGTGTCTTCAACGGCACGCCCTTAGTGCCCCCAGCGGCACACCGCAAATGGCCTTCAACGGCACACACCCTAGTGCCCCTCCAGCGGCACACTCATGTGGCCTTCAACGGCACACACCCTGGTGCCCCTCCAGCGGCACACTCATGTGTCCTTCAGCGGCACACCCTGGTGCGAGAAACTGCAGGGATGGCCTTAAGCGATGAAAAGAGGAGGAAACGCCCTTCGTGGCCTTTTATAGGCCGAAGGGGAGCTATTGCCTTAAATGATTTTCCCCTCGAAGAAGCACGAAAGGTGGACCCCTTTCCCCAATGCGGTTACCTCATTTTCCACCAATACCCCCTCGATGGAAACATGTGAAGCGGCAAGTCATTTAAAACAGGTGAAGGCAGACAGGCGCCACGCTAGTTTCTTAACCAATCGACATGCAAGATATCCATAGAAAGAATCGCTGCCTTTCCAACAACTACAAGTATAGTGGTCAAATTATGCCAAAGGCGGTAAGGGACAGTCAATTCAACATTTACTATTGCTGCCTTCATATACCCAAGGAAAAGTTTTTACATGGCCATACTAAACAAAGGAAAGGGGAAAAGTAAAAAATCTACATTAGGCCTAGGCCCACCAGGAAGCTGGGAAAGTCAAGGATCCACGACACCAGGCGACCCGCCCCCAGCACCCTCAGTGACGGTCGGTCCAGACACTAGCCCCACTTGCGTGGAAACTGTCTCGATCGCATGCCCTCCCGAAGCTACTGGAGTTGGCGATTGTTCAGACGAAACGGAGGCACCCCGACTTCCGCCCTCGCTTGACGACAGGAAGGAAGAATCCATAGTATCCTCGTCCGAGTCATAGCATTGCCCAGAAGGAAAATCGAGCTCTCCGTGTCCCTGTTCATAGGCTAGATAGGTCGCTCGACGATAGCCGTGGGAAAACCCCTTCCACAGGCCCCAACTGTAACCCAGCTCGTAGTAAGCAAAGGCAGCCTACTGGAGCACCGCATGATAACCCTCCGAGCATTTGTATCACTCGAGCGCCTCCAACCCAGCCAGCGACGCCTTCTCCTCGAGCTCAGTGGCCCTCCGCTCTACCTCAGATTGCCTCCTCTTAGTTTCGACTTGCGCGCCCTCGGCTTCCGCCCACTGTCGCTCGGCCACTCAAACCCGACCCTCGAGCGCCTCATGCTCGGCCTTCCACTGCTCAGCACATTCAACCTGCACTTTACGCTCCGCGTCTAGGACCCTATCTTTCAGCTCAACCATATAACGGGCCTGAACCAGCTGTTCAGTCGACTCCCGAGCCTCTTTCTGGCTTGACTCTGCTTGCGCCCTGAGCGAGGCCACCTCCTACTGAAGGTCTTCAAGGTCGAGGGTTAGGAGCTCGATCTTCCGGTCGGATGCACCATAGGCCAAGGCCAGGGACTCCCTCTCCGAGTTGACCCGAGCGAACAGATCAGTCATTTTGGCCCCCAGTTGGGCCACGATCAAGTCGCCCTCCATGACTCGCTCAAGGAGCACAGAAGGAGGAGTTCGCCCGAGACCTCCCTGGATTGCCTCCGAGGCCACAGAGAGGCACCTGCGGTACAAGGAGGCTCAGACGGCAAAGGTGCCTACCGCGGGAGAGGCAGCCCTCTCCGGAATAGCCGGGATCGGAGAATACCCCCTGGGTACTCCCGCTCTCGGAGGCCCACCGACAGGCTCGGGCTGGGCCGCTTCCCCCCGTGCCTCCGCAGCCTCGGTCGATTGGGATTGGGTCACCTCGCCTTACGACCCCTCGGCCTCCACCGGCTCAGATCGGGTCCCATCGCCCTGTGCCCCCTCAACCCCGATAGGCTACCCAGCACCAGCCACCTCTGCTCGGGACGCATCCGCTTCGGCCACGACTCCTCCGATGGCAGCGGCCCCCTATGATTCACCGGAAGGGAGAGCCAGCCGCGTGCCCCCCTCGACCGAGCGAGCAGCCTCCACCCTCCTCGCCCTTTTCCTCTCAGCAGTCATGACCTTCATCGAGGATCGGAGCATCTTCTCCACGGATCCTTGTGCTTGGCCCCGCGATGCTCGGAAGCACCATCCTGAGCAAGCTCTTGCTTGTCCCGGGCACGGGAAGAACTACTGGACTCTTGAAGTCTGCCGGGGGCAGGTGCCTCCTCCTCGTCGAGGATCACCTCCTCGGCCGGCGATGCCCCTTCATCAGCCCCTCGCCTCGAATCTAAGCAAACAAAAGAGTACCATCAGAAAGAAACTTGCTAATTCGACCCAACATCAATACAAGGCCCTGAAGCCCTTCCCTGGAGGCATCACCGTCTGAGAGGGATACGCCTCAATGTTGGCCTCAGTCATTAACTTGGCGGTGGATCGACGATTCTCCTGAAGAACGACAGCCTTCTTCTCCACCTCGAGGGAAATCACATATGGCTTTGGAGGAATGTTTGGGTGAAAATTGGGCACCAACGAGAAGTTCCAGGACCGCCTGTCCAAGGCTGCGCCCACCCAGAAATACTGGGTCTTTCAGCCCTTGTGGGAAGAATCCCTGGGAGAGAGGGTCACGCAGCTCCTTCCCCTCTTCGCCTGGAGGAAGAAAATGCCTTTCCCCATGTGGGCATGCTCCTTCAACTCAAAGAAGACGTGGAAGAGATCCAGTGAAGGCTCGACCCCACACAAATGGCACAGGAAGATGAAGGAGAATATGAAAGTATAGGAATTAGAGACCAACTGGATTGGAGCCAGTTGATAGAATCGAAGTAATTCGGCAACAAAGTAATGAAGAGGAAGGTAAAACCCGCACTTCCAGGCCAGGAGGAAGGAACAGAAGAGGCCGGAGTAAGTGTCTAGACTAGACTCATGGGGCTCTGCGGGAGAAAAATGATACTTCCAAGGTAGCCCATATCGGAAATGTGGGGAAGATGGTGGTACGATGCCAGTCGTCACTCACTTGAGGCTGGGCTAGGATGCACCTGACTACACCGACTTCTGACCTCGTGCCCCATTTAAGTCAGCATCTGGTATGGGTCTCCACCCCAAGATGCCTGCCTTCCCGGTACCCCACTCGGGCTTTCAGCCCCGAGCCTCAACCGAACCAGCTCCCCGCATGGGTTCCATAACCCAGGGGCAGGGTTCCCCAGCATCCTGTTCGAGTTTCTCAACCTGAACCTCTAAAGAGCAATCACCTCACCTGGGGCTTCAACACCTGGTTCGAGGCTCCCCAGTACGCAGACCGGGTGCACAACCCTAGGGTTCACCCAAGGTCACCCGTCATAGGTCATCCGTGTCGGGCCTTCCCAGCTCTACGACGGGGGCATGTTCCCCACAACTTAGTGACACTGACTCCCAGCACGGGTCTTCCTCCATGGGACGCGGTGACCTTGACATTGACTGAAGGTTCTTCATTTTACCTTTTGATCTCGCCAGCCCCCGGCCCAGGCTCACAGCCTTGGGTCGCTGGTATTTTGGCACCCGCCGCAGTAATGGCTTTTGGCACAAGAGGGTCATCAAGAGTGTTTGCAACACTTCTATCAGCTTGGGCAAGGGTTTGCACTCAAGCCACCCAGCCGTCGGCCTTCACTACAGTCTTTATGCCATGGGGGCTGACGCCAGTGTGTCCAGTTGATGGTCTTGTGCCGCCCGCAGCCATAGGTCGAGTCTTCTCGGTCTACTACCTTAGAGCAGGATCGTCCTCGGCTCCCTGGAAGAAGCATCACTAGGGTCGTAGAGGCAGGTGACTTGCCACTGCCACTAGTAACTCCAGCAAGACCATCCTCATCAGTGATCTACAGATTCACCTCGATGGGGGCAAACTGATTATACTGCCAGAGCGGATCGTCTCTGCAGTCCCTACCACCAACCGCTTCAGCCTCCTGCGGCGGACACGAGAGGACAAAGCAAAACTCAGAAGGGAGGATGCTCTGGCAACTGCCCAGAGACATTAGCACCAACTCGATACCCAAGATCCCCAGTCCCGTCGGAGAAACAGTAATAAGGGAGGCCCACAACCTAACTTGAGAAGGATCTGGGTTACCCCAGAGGAAGCTCAAGCAGTTTAGAGGGCGCGCCTTAGAGACCCCCGCTGGGCACTCAGATACGGTGCCAAGCAAGACGCGGTTGATCCAACCACCATGTTGCATGACGGCACCCAATCGTCCAGCGCCTCTCATCCGAAGAGGTGGAGGCAGAGACGGGCTTGCTTCGGGCCTCACTAGCAGCCAGCCCCAAGGTCGCCCCAGGTGGATACCGCAACAGAGACTCCCCTGCAACGTACCTCTGTCTTTGACAGGCTAGGGGCACCCGTCAGCCCCAAGAGGTGCTCCCAGAAGAAGCTTGTGGTCTAGCTCCTTAATGATGTGGTCATGGTGTTCACGTAAAATGCCACTAGACACTAGCTTGAGGTTTATACTGATGATCTGAACTAGAATATATCTCAGCACAGGAGGCTTCATCACCCGACTCAGCCGCCGGCTCCGGTCGGCCATGTCGGCACCTCCGCTGGATCTCAAACATCGACACGAGTGGGGGGGTTCCTGTTGAGGAGCATGCCACGCCTATCAAAGTGGAGCTGATCAACAATGATCCTCTAGCTAGAGAAGTCCAGGAGGTGACTCTCGAGACTCCTATGAAAGAGAACCAGCACTTGAAGGCCCTCCTGCAAGACATGCTTCAAGAACGTGACCTCCATCCTCAGTCGCCTACCTAGCCTTCGACGGAAGCACCGATCCTACTAGGTGGGCAAAATGGTGCTAATACCTCAGATGTAGCTATCTGAACCCCTACAGTAACTGGGTTTGGCACGCCTTTGGCCGAAGTTCAACCATGGCCATCCAACACGTAGGTGTAGGTGAATCTCATGGCATAGTGCCAAATGATCGAGCGGATCTCTACAGTGTCCCCTACCCACTGCTTCACCAGCTCAAGAAGCTTCCCCCAGAGTATGCCCAATCACTGAAGCTGTAAAAGTTTGACGGGCAGGGATCTCTGCATGAACACTTGGCCTACTAAATTACGGCCATGGGCGAGCTCGCATTGGATGAATCCTACCTCCTTCGCTATTTCACCATCTCACTCAGGGAATGGCCTTTCAATGGTATTCCTGCTTAAAGCCCAACTCAGTCATTGACTGGATGGATCTACAGAAATAGTTCCTCGATCGTTTCCAAATGGCTGAGTGAAAGATCTCCCTAGCTGAGCTCTGCTCTCTCTAATAGAAGAAGGGCAAGAGTGCTCTCGACTTCATCAAGAAATGGCGAAACCTCAACATGAGGTGTGTCAACCCATCAGTCTAAGAGGATGCCATCACTATATGTCACCGAAGTCTGGCGATGGAAGTCAGTGAAAAGATTCTAGGCACTAATATCAAGTGCTTCGACTAGCTCAACTCGACCGTTGCTGAAATAGAGATGTTCTTCACCGATAACCCAAGTTACGCATCAGTAAAGGGTAAGTAGGCATGAGAACGCTAGCCCGGTAAGGAGGTGAACATCATTGAATTCAACCCTGCCGCTAAAGCTAATAAGGAGGTCGGAACGAGTAATTCTGACAAGAAGCCAGCTGATAAGCCAACCGCTCCCTCCTTCTTAGAGCGTATGAAAATGTCATTCTCCTTCAAGAAGGAACACACGAAGATGCTCTTCCACCTTGATGGGGACATCACTTACCCTGCCACATTTTTGAAGCCCGGATGGATCGTCATTATGTGCCCTCGTGATCTTACATTTCTATGAGTCATGTCATGTAACTTTTATATTTTATTTGAGTCATTTTGATGTATCCCTTCCCACCACCCCCAGGTAATCACGCCATCATATTCTATCTCTCACTGGTTATTAGAATCGTTACTACACTGCACAAGACTAATGGCCTTGTTTTCTTTGTTTCTGTGAGCCTTCATGACTGTTTGCAGGATTTTGGCATTTCGGGACGTAGCAGGGCTCTCCACCCTTGGCTGGCTGAGGATGGAGAAGTTGGGACCCTACGTTCTCCCTACTTGAGGCACTCCCCAAGTGATCACTCTGCTCTTGTGAGGTTCAGATAAACACCTCTGGCGGTCACATTGGTATATACATTCTAACCCCTTGTGTTGTAGGAACGTGGACGTAAGCCACGCTGGGAAGGAGAGGAGTGTTGGAGGAAGGGTTTTCAATCCACTTTCCCAGCCATACTCACCCGGGCGCCTACAGTGGCATTGTACCCGGTTATTCCCTACACTATCGTAAAATTTCTAGGGAGATCTCACCTCGTGGTGTGGTTCCAAACGTGATTGGCACCGAGATGCGTCCCTTTGGGAGGAAGGTTGTGCCAGAGAATCCATACAAGGGTGTGTGTAGTCGTAAGAAATAACGTCAGGGCCACTTTCATTATTCACTAGGATACTTTGGATGGTACATTGATTATCGATCGCCGAGTCCACCATAGCATCTGAGTGCTGAGTGACTACACCTTCTAGGCCTTTGTTCGAGAAGACGATGAGATCCTCGGGGTGCTTCCCGGGTGGCAGCTTCCTATCGGCCGCTGTCACCACACTCCATAGTGTTAATTACTGATGTGTACCGTCGACATCTCCTAGAACTGTTGCCTCCTGAAGTCGGCCCTCCGGAGATCATTATGATCTCTTTCCCATTGGGTCGGTTGTCGATCGGAGAGGTTCACTCGCGTTGTCGCTTCTCCTCAGCCTTGGAGACGAATTTATCAAGGAGTCCTCGCCGAATGAGGTCCTCGATGGCATCCTTGAGTTGGATGCAGTCGGCAATATCGTGGCCGTGGTCGTGGTGGAAGTGACAGTATCTCCTCCAGCTTCGCGGCCTCGGGTCGGACTTCATCTTTGGCAGCCACTGAAGGAAGGGCTCCTCACGGATCTCCATGAGTATCTGGTCGGGCGGAGCTATTAGGGGCGTGTAGTGACGGTAGCTGCCCCTCTCCTTATTTTCTGAGCAGTCGCGGCGTTCTCTATCTCGTCGTTCCCGCTTATTCTGCCCCTCCTAGGGTGAGTCGGCAGATCTTCCCTGGCTGGACCGCTCAGTTCTAGCTGGACGGCCTAGGGTCACGGTGTTCTCCTCACATCTGGCGTGTTTATGCACTAAGGCGAGGAGGTCGGTCAGGGCTTCGACTCCGAGCGACCATCGGAGGATGGAATCTCGAGTGCCCTGGGTTAGTGAGGTGGTGGCTACGCTGATATCGAGGTGAGGGATACGAGTGCCTCTGCTTGGAAATGGGACACGTAGTCCCAGCGGGTCTCCTCTCGTCCTTGCCTGATGGCGACCAGACTCGCTGTGGATTTGGCTTCCTTGCGGCAGCCAATAAAGTTCTCCTTGAACAGCTTCTTCAACTGTTGGAAGGAGACAATGGTCCCGGCCGACAAGGACTCAAACCACGTCTGGGCTTTCTCCCAGAGAGTCGTAACGAATGCCAGGCATTTCATAGCCTCCGATGCCTGGTGGAACACCAGGTTGGACTTGAAACTGTGCACATGGTCGGCCAGGTCGGTGGTGTCGTCGTAGGGGGTGAATGGCAGTAGCTAAAATTTTGGAAAGATGGGAGCCTCTATAATCTCCCTGGAAAAGGGAGCGTGGAAGTCGAGGCCTCCATAATCTCCCTGCAAAACGTCATCTAGGTATCAAACCTTGTCCTCGATTTCATTCATGCGTCGTAGTCGCTGTGCCATCTCTGGATTAGAGTGGAGCGGACTGCGTGCCCTCGATGTGGGCGAGCTGCGCAGTTGTCGGGTCCGCACGATGGAGGCCTGGGACGCCTTCCTTACTCGGTGGGAATCCGCCACGGTCGGATCCCCCCCTCCCCCCGTTCTGAGATTGTTCCGAAGGAACGTGCTGGGGCCCGGTGGTTTTGTTTACGAGATCCTGACATAGTCCCATCGGGGCTTAGATCTACTGGCATATCTCGATGAGATCGTCCACAGTGACTTCCTGGCGCGGTCGGGTGGAGGATGAGGCCTCCTGTGACCCTCGGCAAGAGCTGGGACCTTGGAGAGAACCTCAGCCCCGGTCACTGGCGTTGTGAAGACTTCCACGAGGTGCAATGACTTTTTGATCGAAGTTCTCACAGACGGCGCCAAAAAGTGTATAGGCAGAAAATTGGTCTCTAGCCCTCATACCACCTTCTCTATTTATTTATTGGGGATGACCATCCGGCACTCGTGAAAGCTTGCAAACACTAGGAAGAAAGGCTTCAGAAGGAGCCTCGGGCGTTATCCCAGGGGACAACCCTCCGATGCTTAAGTCAACACGGGATCAAGCAGAGAATAACGAAGAGTAGAGGAGAGAGAGGGTGGTAGAAGTCGCAATAGCAGGTCCGGGAGAGCAGTAGGCCTTTCAGGGGAGTGCTAGCCGTTGCTAGTGACCACTCGGGGAGTGCTCGCTAGGTGGTAAGGGTGCTCGGAAGGAGATCTCTCTCAGTGGACGGTTGTGACCTCTTAGTAGCAGGGAATGTAGCTCTCGTGCTTGTCTCTTAGTGAGATTTTCTTGGTGGAGCTCACCGTCTGTCAGTCAAGACCACCGTGCCTGGTGTCTTTCATAGGGGCCCCTTTTATAGGGGGTTATCCTGGTGGCTACTCCTATCATAAGAGTCTCAAATGTTTATTCTCACAAAAAGAATTGAAGCTGAGACAAAGGCGTTGGCTAGAATATCTCAAGGACTTCGACTTTACAATACAATATCATCCTGGAAAGGGTAATTCCGTAGCTGATGCCCTTAGTCAAAAGTCGAGAATGTTACTGGCCAGCTGTATGATTCAAGAATGGAAGATGTTAGAACAATTCTCCAAACTGAATCTCAGTATAGATGAAGGAAAGGGTTATGTTACTCTCTCACATATGAGCTTACATCCGGACTTACTCTCCGAAATCAGGGTACTGTAAGACAATGACCCAGTCCTAGTAGAAATCAAGGGCAAGCTTGATGAATGACCGGACTTTAAACTAGCATCTGATGGAAGACTATTATTTCATGGGAGGACTTGTGTGTCGGATATTTTAGAGATGAAGAATAGAATCTTAGAAGAAGCTCACCGATCGAGGTATACTATTTACCCAGGCCCCAACAAAATGTACCAAGATATGAAGAGGAACTTTTGGTGGACAAATATGAAAAGAGAGGTAGCAGAATTTATCTCTCACTACCTTACTTGTGAAAAGATAAATGCATAACATCAAAGACCCACTTGTAAATTGCATCTCTTAGACATTCCAAAGTGAAAGTGGGAGGACATAGGGATGGACTTCGTCATGGGTTTGCCTAAGACCAAGGACAGACATGACGGGATATGGGTAATTATTGATCGGTTGACTAAGTCGGCACACTTCCTGCCCATCAAAAGCAAATGGTCAGTTGATGTGCTGGCTGCTTCATATATCAAAGAGATTGTCAGGTTACATGGAGTCCCTATCTTAATCGTGTCTGACCGAGACCCTCATTTCACATCACACTTCTGGAAGGGTCTGTAACACTCTTTGGGGACGAGACTGATGCGGGACGCTACGTGACTATGAAGCTAATGGACTACTAAGACCAGCAACAACACAATATGTCGAATGGCGTAGCCTCAACACCTAGAACTCCCACGAGGAGTAACATGCCAAAAAATAAGAAACTTGAGCTCACAGGCATTCCAAGAGTGGGAAGCGCGTCGATCCACATGGTTGAGAAACTGGCAGGGTCTAGGGTGGTCAACTCCACACTCACGATTCGAATAAGTCGCAGGATGGTCACACTCTCTCACCGCGGTAGTGATATAAATAAATATACGAGCTAGGCACCTATGATCTTAGAAGCAGCGGCGTCAAGAACTATACTAAATGAGCAAGTAACACAAGGGAGGAGTAGACGCATACCTCCATGCTCATGGCGTGGGGAAGAATCCCGGCCAAGTCACATGATCTTCAGTACAAAGCTAAAAAGATACAACCCAAACAATGCCCACTCCTCACAGGGAGGTAAAAGGCAACACAGTGATCCAGGGTCGTGAGACGTAGGGTGACGGGTCCTAGGTTGGTGAAGCTCATCATCCACGTGTACTGCTGCGAACTGATCAGACTGAGCTACAACCACGGACCTGGATCCAGCAGCAAGGAAGGCAAGTCCCGGGCGCCAAGGATGGAGCGACGGTCCCTCGAGGTGGGCAGCAGTGGATGACGATCACTCTGGAGGAAGGTGGACACTAACGGCGCTGATGTGGACCTCCGGCGTGATCTCGAACGGTGGGCAGACTGCTGGTCGATTTGCACTGGCACAGGTGAATAGCAGGAAGATGTGGCTGGATCGTGACCCTCTACTTGTCCGTTGTTCATGAAATTCAGCATGGACGCTGGTGGGGATGTCCCAGGGACGCCCGTGGAATATCAGCTACAACCGAGCACCGTGGTGGTCGTGGTAAATTTTGGAGTAGACCCCTACCCATTCTGGTTCATCTTCTGGCAGCAGGACAGGGGGTGGAAGAAAGTGATGGAACCAGGGCTTCTTGGTGGCTTTTGGAGTGAGATTTTCTTTGGTGGATAGGTGAGGGTCGTGGGGCGGTTGGGGAGAGGTGGCGGGGCAGCGTGCAGTCGGGGTTTTGGGCGTGCGAGGTGATAATAGACATGGCTCAGTTCTGTAGAACAGTGTAGGTAGAACTGAGAGCTCTAATGGAGGGCAGGGAAAGCAGGCAAAATGGGCTCAGAAAAATGTAGGAAAAATGTGGGGGACGTAAAATTGAAGTGCTCAAACTTTCAAGGTGTTTAGTGATGTTTTGTAGGACATCCCTTTGTAAGGGTTTTGGATCTATCTCTGCAGACCTGCACAAAGACTGTCTGCGCAGCTGAAAGAGCTATGAAGGGATCTCTGGCCTCTGGACGACTTAGGGCTTGAAACTTTATGGGGATGTGGGGGACATGTGGAGGAAGAAAAACTCTGAAGGGGTGGAGGCGATCAGAGGATGGGAAGGGGGCGTGCCAACGTGTTCTTCGTGGCTCTGTCATGTAGATAGACACCCAGGGGTGCACAGGGCAGTAGGGGTTTTTCTCCTCCACGCTTGCAGCACGGCCTCGATCTTAGAACTCCAGGCTTGGGGAGATGTTGGGGAGGTCACCTCCCAGTAGCTGGTGTAGCAGAGAAAGAAGGGGATGGGGCTAGGGCATCACACCCGAGAGGAAGAGGAAGAGGGAGAGGGAGGGGGAGTCACACCCTTGGGGAAGGAGAGGAGTGGGGGCCGTGGCCATCACATGCTTTCTCAAAACCAATTCTTCATTAATTAAGTTCAAAAAGAATACACCATGTTTATATGTGGGGAGGGAAAATAAAAATCTATTTTCCCTAAAGGAATTCCTAAAAAAGGTATTTATTTGAATTTCCTACCTAATAGGAAAGGAAGAGAGAGCCAGTTTGAAGAGTTTTGATCCGTTGTGGGCTCTGCTTCTATAGAAGCTACATTATTTTATTTCGAGAACTCGATTGATTGTGTTTTTCTGTTTCTTCATCTTTGAATTTTTCCTTACAACAGTCCTGTTACCCTCTGGGTGTGTTCAGAGGAAGGGAGAAGATCTCTGATTTCCCTCCACTGTGTTGGAGGAAGAGAGGATTGTCCCCCTGGTCTGTAAGCTACTGGGAGCAGTTTACTAGGTTTCCCTTTGCGGTGTGTAAAGGAAGGGAGGCAGTTCCTCCAGTTGGTTTTTCACTTCTGGTAGCCAAAAGTTTGAGGAGGGTGTTCCTCGAGGGAAAGCTGTTCATTAGCATTTGTTAGCAGACTGAGTCTGCTGTGATCTCATTGCATCTTGCAAGGATGCCTTACTCCAAGGAGTAAGGGGTGGACGTAGATTGTGGGTAGCAATCGAACCACCTAAAAACCCTCTGTCTCATGTGGTTTGCCTTGTCTGATCTATTATTTGATTACTTGTACGCATATCGCTCGATCAATCTCTTGTCTGATAGCCTTTCTGTTCTCGATTGTTGGGTTCTATTACCTGCTACGTCTCGAGTAGTTTAAGTTAGATCAAATTGGGGGTGATCTATTCAACCCCTCCCCTTCTAGCTCACCTCCCGCCTAGTCTGTCAGGTCTCTCTGCCCCGGTACTGCCTACCTATCAATGAGAACTCCCGGTTTGACAGGATCCCTTGGTCGTACCCAAAGTTCCTCGTGAACCGATGTGGGTAGTACGGCTCCAAGGAACTCATCACCGACCAGTGCAACGTCAGCACCGTCGATCGGGTACTCAGTATCCACTCCGTATGCAGCCCGACATCTGCCACCTCCTGACCAGGATGGGCGCTGGTCTCCCCTCCACCTGAAGCCCCCAGGAAGAGGCTGGAGTCCCTCGTGGCGCTGTCAAAAGGCAGCCCCCCCCTCCTCACCCCTAGCGGGCAAGTGATAATGGGCTTGCTTAACCCCCTCCAGCTACATCTCTGCATCCCCATCGGGCTCCCCGGGGATCCTCACTGTCCCTCGCATCAGCAAGCCTAGAAATAACAACCAGGCCCACACATTGAGGTAGTTGGTCGGCAGGACTATGCTCCTCTCTCTCAGCGTCGGGTGCACCGCCAGAACTCCCAGCCCCTGGTAGATGTTGGCCAGTACAGTAGGAGCTAAAGCCAATTGTCTCCCCTCAGCTAACAGATAGGCCGGCCACAGTAGCTCGGCCCTCAGCAGACCATCATCTCCGTGAGGAACCATGAACGTTGCCAACCAGTAAGCCAAATAGGTGGCAAGGTGTGTCACGTCTAGCAGACCATGAGGGTTCCACCACTCCCGTGGAGCATAAATGTATTGGCTGTAGGTCTAGAAGCGCAGCTCCACCTCTGTGTACTCCTCCCAGGGAGTCTGGTCCCTGGCAAACTCCTGGTAGAAGCAGAATGACCCATTGTAGAAATGACGGACCCACACATTTAGTGGCACTCTCAGAGTCTATGCCACTCTCTCTCTCCCAGCCAAAGTCAAGTCCCTCCAGGTCTTCAGGAGGTACCAATAGCTGAAAGGTACCTGGTACCTCCCCTGTCCATCACTGTGACTGCGGTGGAGGTCATCTAGCACTACCTCCTCGTATCCCTCACCGATGATCGGCAGCCCAAAAATCCTGAACAGAGACCACAAGTCCAGTGAAGTCTCACCCTCTGCTGTGGCCACCGTGTTCCAACGGAGGTTGAAGCACTCTAGTAGCCCCTTCAGCAGCCCAGTGTAGCAGGGGTATGCGTACAAGGTAGGGGTCACCGCGTACCTGATCCCTGCTCGCTCCAATAGTACCCGGTAGTGATGGATAATCCCCATCAGCCACTCTGTGGCACCCTGGCGGTAATAGTGCGATGGAATCACGGCCCAGCGACCGCATGACTCCATCTTGCATGTTGTGGTCATCATAGCCCTCTCCAGCATACTACAAGCCTGCAGGCTCCAATACCAGTCCGACGGTTCCCTCTGTCTCAGCGCGATGGTGACCGTGCAAATCCCAAGAAGTAGGCCCCAGTGGCCCAACTCTGACCCCTGACCTCTCTGCTCCGCCAAAGAACCCCAGGCACTCAGCACTGGGGAATTGTCACTGCCTCCAGTAGTCCTTCGAGAAGCTAGGGTAGCTGTAGGAGGCTACCCCATGCAGGCTGTCCCTGCCGATCAAAATGGGCCGCTCAAGCCGACGACAGGCTCCAGGAATCCACGATTCGTCCTCCTCCATGCCAGGAGGAATGTAGCTTCGAAGAAACTCAAACAAATGTCGGTCCAGGGGGAACTCCAATGGGTAGCCTCCACTCTTGTCATAGATGTACATGCTACAGGCCTCCTGAATCTTGGCCACCTCCACGGTCCCGACTCCAGCGGCTCTCTCGCCAAGGGGACCCTCAGACACCACTGTATGCCCACTGCCCAGCTGCTCCATGCTAGCCACAGTAACCACCGGCTGGCCCAGAGGGGGCATCTGTCGATCGGTCCTCCGCACCCAATGATCCTCCTCACGGGCCTCCGTCTAGGGACCCATCCATCTCTGCCAAAGCGCACCATAGCCGCAAGACCAAGCATAGAGAAAGGGTCAGAACACCAGCAAATCAACATACACAGCACAGTAAAAATAAAGACATATCAAGTGTCAAAATACAACTACAGTAGCCCGGAATAG
The DNA here is from genome assembly GCA_024336825.1 of Amorphophallus titanum. Lineage (NCBI taxonomy): Eukaryota > Viridiplantae > Streptophyta > Magnoliopsida > Alismatales > Araceae > Amorphophallus > Amorphophallus titanum. The sequence continues at coordinate 15,978,341 of JANBPO010009603.1, read as the reverse complement.
GAGTCTCACGGGCCGTACGCCCTCGTCTCTGCCTCCGACGCACGACCCGTGGGGGGCATTTGCCCCCCCCCCCCCCCCCCCCCCCCCCCCCCCCCCCCCGCAGGTTGATCTCAAAGTGTTGCGTTCTCAAGGGAGCTATGTGTTTCGGTGGCTGTTCTCTTAGGTTGCACAGTGTGTTCAGGATGCTCAGGTTGCTCTCAGGGTGCATTCGTGTGTTCATATATCTCTCTTTGGGTTGCTTGTATCTTTCTCAGGTTGCAATAGAGGGTGTTCAGGCTATTCTCTCAGGATGCAACAAAGAGTGCTCAAGCTATTCTCAGTGTATTCCTTTCTGTCTCCCGCGAAGGAGAACATGAGGGGTATTTATAGGGTTCAAGGGGAGATCAAAGGGAGGAAGGGCCAGAGAGCCCCTTCCAAAGTTGAATATAAGATCAAACAATAGTAATGCTCAATCTGGGAAGGTAGAATGTAATTCGGACACGAAACCAAAATCGCGATCGGGACATGACCATTATTCATGAACAACGCCCCTGGGTCAGCCGCCTATTAGAGTTGAAAATTCAGACTTTTCATATTTAAAAACGTGATACACGACCAATGGATGGGCACGTGTCAAAATTAGCGCCCACAGCAAGGGGATTACTTTCATAAATTGATTTCCAATAGGATTCGTAAAGCTTTATTTAGGTGCCTGAGATGCGGGCGCGAGTCACTAATAGGCAACTTTACCAAGGGTGTGTCTTAATAAGCGATCGTGGGTCTGTCACGATTTCCAAGAAAATCATGAAAAATGGAAAAAACTTATTTATTAAATTGGTGATGAAGTCCACTTGGGGCATTGCATTGTAACATTAAATTTACTCAACATAGTGTCAAATTTGGCGTGTCTACAGTTGCCCCGCCTTAGCGTCGACTTTGCAGGGGAGTGAGACGGAATAAAGATGAAGTAAGACGGACTGAAAAGTAGATGCTAATGTGTGATGTGACATGCCTCAAACACTAAGTGAAGGAAATCTTTTCAAAGATCTCAATGAAGCCATTTCAACTGACTTCAAAAAAGCATCAAATATCTGGACGATAACTAAGCTATCAAAAGGGTGTGCACGCGGGCACGAAAGGGAGACATCATTGGAGAGTGATTACCAGCCAGTGGACGTGCTACAACCAAGGTGGATTTGCAAAAGGTAAAGTGAAATGAGGTAGAAATCCTGATAAAGATGCTTCCAAGGAATCAGCCTTAGCGGCTCCAAAGAGAACAAAGTACTTAATTTGGAATGGAATATTTCATGTTAACTCAACTCAAAATGAGTGAACTTCATCACCGATTTAATAAAGAGATTTTCGCGTTGAAGCTCAAAATCCTACATGATGCATGCTGGGCTAAAAGAAAAAATGAAAATAAATAAAAATATAAGATAATCAAGGATAATATGACTAAGCTATCTAGACTTAGTCAAGAATCCATATTTATAAGTTGACACTAAGCCAAAGCCCGTTTATCCACGCATCAACTTAAAAATAGGAACCATCGTCCCAAGCCTTTGGACGACTCAACGGCCTATCCGTGCAGTCAAGATTGCCCTGGAATTATCACTATTTTTGATGGAGGGGAACTCAAATTTCAGGTTTATCAGAACCCCAAGGTCCTTAATATGCTATAATAGCGTAGATATCCTATAGTAGAAATGCTTACAGAAAGGATACAGGGTTGGAAATGTCACTTCGTGGGAGTATACTGGTAGTCTGCATTGCCTGCGCTAAAAGATCATTAGCATCATGATGCACAATAGATATAAGTAGTTAAAACCATTAGAGCAATGAATAAGAAAGCATTTTCTGAAATAGCGACCAGTGCATGGGTGTGTCTTCTTAAGTCGCGACCAAAGTGAAGGCGCTTCTTTGCAAGATGAATCTGTGTTGTAATCAAACTATTTTGAAATGGCGCCTATTAGACAGGCGCTTCTCATGAATAACGACTGGGTGGAGGGCGCTATTTTTCCGACTGAATCCATATCAAACTCATATAGTTCATTTAAATGATGCCCGTGCAAAGGGCGTTTCTTTATAAGGTGTGACAGCTGTATGGGCGCTATTTAAAGAGCGGCGGCTGCATGGCAGGCGCCATTTCACTATGACTTCCGAATCTCCAAGTTCTGTCGGGAAACTGTGCTTCAGGGGGTTTCTATGTTACACTAAAACTTGATTTTGAGTTTAAGGTGTACTTGGGAGGCTTGTACCTATAAAAGGGGCCATGGGCTCCCTTAGAAGCATCAACAAAGCTTAAAGTTCTCGATAGGTGCATTCAACAAGGATTTTTAAAGAGTAAGGAGTTTGAGCAGCTTCTTACAAAGGTTAATTACTAGTCATGGATCGAGCTTTACAAAGGCCATTGAAGAAGAGCAAGAGGAGGTGCTGCGGTGGCGAGAGGCACTGCCTGTTGACGTGGTGGAGCTGAGGGTCACCCTCGACATGGAGAGGAGGGAGTGTGCCCGCAAGCGAGAGGAGCAGCTTGCGGAGCGTCTGGTATGAGAGCGGGAGCTGGCGGAGGTGAGGATGCAGGTAGCCACCCTCCAGGAGCGGCTCCATCTCATGGAGGAGCGCCTGCAGTGAGGCAGGGAGCGGGCTCGAGCTGCAGGACTCTCCCTCTACACGATGTGCCGGCGGGTTCTTCTTCTCGACAGAGGACAGGGGCTGGGCAGGCTGCGAGGTCGACAGCCTTGCAGGGGCCGATGAGGCCCCCACATGCTTCTCCCAGGGATAGGGATGAGGGACTAGCAGAGAGTGGTGGTGAGAGTTAGAGAGAGATATTTGTACACCACTCCTACTTTTGTACACAGATATTTCATCACAAATATCATTTTTCTTTACATCTTCATTATTCATATAATTTTTGTGGAGAAGAGTGGGCTAGAGAGGAGCCAAAAGGAGGCTGAGGGTGGACCGGGGGTAGCGTGCCAGCGAGGGGCTGCAAGGAGCACACCGCTGAACGCCATGGGTGTGCCGGCGAAGGGTGTTAGGAATGTGCCGGCGAGGGCTGGGGGACTAGTGTACCGGTGAAGGGCTATGCCGACGAAGGATCAATTGAGGGGATGAAGGGTGTACCGCTGGAGGAGGGGTTAAGGGCGCACCGGGGAAGATACCCATGGGTGTGCCGGTGAAGAGCTCGGAAGGGTGTGCCGGGTAAGCTCGGGGAGGCATATCGGCGAAGGGAGGGCTAGAGTGCACCGTGGAAGGCCAAGCTAGGGGTGTGCTGCTGAAAAAGGCACTCAGGGTGCATCGCTGAAGGGTCGCGGGGGTGTACTGCCGAAGGGTCAGGAGTGTACTGGCCAGGGAGCAAGTGCGTTGGCGAAGGGTGCTGGATTAGTGTACCGGTGAAGGACTGGGACAGGTGTACCGATGAAGGCCCACTCCTCCTCCACTACTCTTATGGCCTTTCTTTTCTTTTTTTTTTAATTTTTGTACAGTTTTATACGAATTGTCCCTTCCTCCTGTCATTACTCAGTCCAAATTTCTTTGTGGTATCCATGGTTCACTTACCTTAATTGAGGTGTTCTATTAATTATTGTTCCGTTTGTTTATTGCTCCCTTTGGTCTTTTAACGCATTGTTGTAAATTCTGACAAAAAATTCGGTAGCATCTCCCCTTGGCCCAGACGTAAGGGAGAGGTGGGGGATGCGCCCACATGGAGTGGTGGAACCCAACAATAGGAGGTGGACGTCTGTGGACGGCAACACCTTTAACGAAACCTCGAAAAGTGCAGAGGGGATGATGAGAGAGAAAGACAACTCTCGGACGAGCTTTGGGTAGCTAGGGCAAAGGAGATGAGAAGGTGTACCAGCCAAGGAGCCCAAGTGTGTACCGGGCAAAGGGAAGGGAGGCGTTAGGTGTATATCGCTAGAGGACTAGGGTGAGACTAGGTGTACCACTGAAGGACTAGGGTGTACCGCTGGAGAGTAAGACTGGGTGTGCCACTGGGAAGAAGGCTAAGGGTGTACCACTGGAGGGTTGTTCAGGGGTGTGCCAGCCAGAGAGGCTGAGGGTGTACCGGCCAAGGGTTGTTCGGGGGGGAACCAGCCAAAGGCTAGAGAAGCTAAACTGAGGGCCAGTTGAATATGGTGGAGCCAAAGGGGGGAACAGCCTCAAGGGCCCTGGCCTAGCTGGTCCCGAAGGGGGGAGGCCTCGGACGAAGGAGAGGGGAGTGCTTCTGGATGTCCAGAGAAGGCTTGGGTTACAGAAGAAGGGAAATCATCGAGGAAAGGTGAGGGAAGCCATCAAACACGTAGGAGAACCCAAACAGACGGAGGCGGTGGCGAAAACCTCAAGAGAGAAATTTTGCTCATGAAAGACGAGGGCCATAACTGGCCATGTACATTTCAAAACACCGGGGTGGAAGATACAAGCGATGGGAAGGGAGAGAAAGAAAAGAAGAAAGAAAGGAATGAAGGAGGTTGAGGTCGAGCAGGGGCGACTACTTCTTGCTCCCCCAAATACCCCCGCTATAGAATATATCTCTCTCTCTCTCTCTCTCTCTCTCCCCTTACTCTCTCTTCTCTCTCAGACGGTGGTGGCGGAGTAGCGATTGGGGAGGACGGCAGGCACTCCTTCTCTTCTCCTCTTCTTCTCTTTCTCTTCTGGCGTCTGGTCGTCTCTTCTCTCTTGCTCTGCGTATCCCCCTTTTTTTTTCTCTGTGTCTGCTTTTCTGCCTATATCTCCTTTGTTCACCGTGGAGAGGGCTCCTTTTAAACCCCAACGATAGGGGGCTTTGGGCACAGAGCGATGGAGGCAGGAACATGGTTTATTACTGGGGATTTGACCCCAGTTGTCCTTTGTTGACAGTAAGTAGGGGGTGTGTCTGCTTCCCTATTTGACACCTTAGCCATCCTATTGCGTGCCGAGGATCCATAGGGGAATGGTGTAAGATTTGTTCTGTCGGCCGTTGGAAGACCCGTACCGTTGAAGGGGCTGGGTGTACCGCTGAAGAACTCCACCGACGTGCCGTTGAAGGGCTGGAGAGTGCGCCGTTGGAGGGGCACAGGGACCGTGCCAGCGAAGGCGCACGGGGGCATGCCGGCGAAGAGGCGCCAGGGGCGTGCCAGCGAAGCCCACGCTGGGCGTGTCGTCGAAGAGCCCACTGAGGGCGTGCCGCTGAAGGCGCCATGAATGTGCCGCTGGAGGGTCAAGGGTGCGTGTCGGTGAAGGCTGTAGGGGCGTGCCGGCGAAGACCCGCTGGGCATGTGTGCCGGTGAAGAACCCACGGATGGGCATGCCGGGGAAGGAGCGTGTCGTTGAAGGCACTATTGAGTGTGCCATAGGAGGCACTAGGGAGTGTGCCATTGAAGGCCGGCCTTGAGCCCATTTCGTGTACAAGTTTTGGTTCATTTAATTTTTCTTTGGGGCCCATGGGTTGTGGGCTTCCCGGGGGTTGATTTCTCTTCGCTGTCGTGACTCCGGGGACGGCTCCATGACAGTGTGTTGCTCATTCGGAGAGTTCGGATGGCCCGTCCTCTCCTCAATTTCTTCGGTTGAAGTTGTTGTTGATGCTGGACTAGTCGGAACACGCGGTCGTGTAATTTTACACATCCACAAATGCCCCCCACCCCAGGGTAGTGCGAGCGAAGGATGAGCCGGGCGGTGCCCGTGGGTGCCCCGGGATCGCGGCCCCCGCCCCCCTTTGCTACACCGCCCCCCCCGGCGGGGGGGGGGGGGGCGGATGATTCTATTCATTGAATGGGGATGCCAGGGCATGGTACATCCTCAGGTGTCTCCCATTAAGAGGCGGGAACTGAACTTTTCCGTGGTGGTTGACAATTACATAGGCTCCGCCCTCGTAGGCTTTCTGGACTACGTATGGTCCGAGCCAATTTTTATTCAATTTGGCTTTGGGGTTGGCGGCCATGACATCTCTTCTCTTGACCACGGCGAGGTCACCTTTCTTGAATTCGCGCTCCCTGACGAGCTTGTCGAAGGCGCGTGCTATTCGGGCCTGATAGACTTGAATATTCTGTTGGACACGGAGCCGCTTTCCCTCTAGGCCAGAGAGCTCTTCGAGTCTTCGCTCGACATTTGTCTGTCCCTGAGGGACCAGTTCATGCTGGATAGCGACCCTGAGGGAAGGTATCTCTAGCTCGATGGGGACGATCGTCTCTGAGCCGTACACCAGGGAGAAGGGTGAACAGCCCGTTGGGGTTTTATATACTGTGCAATATGCCCATAGCGCCTCGTACATCTTTTCTTCCTAGTCCTTCTTATTGGAGCTGACAATCTTGGACAGGAGCGTGCAGAGAGTTTTGTTAAAGGCTTCAGCCAGACTGTTGGCCTGTGGATTGTAAGGAGTTGACGTCCTCCAGTCAATCCTGTATTTTTCTGCCAGCCCGTAGACCTTCTGGTTACGGAAGTGGCTGCCATTGTCCGAGATGATTCGGTCGGGAGTGCCGAACCGGAATATAATATTACGACGGACAAATCTGGCGATGACTTCCCCGGTGACCTCCTTTAAAGCGACAGCTTCTGCCCAGTGCGAGAAATAATCGGTTGTTGCCAAGATGTACTTGCAACCCGTGGATGAGGCGGGCAATGGGCCCACGACGTCTGTTCCCCATTGGGCGAAGGGCCAACTAGGCACCGTAGGATGCAATGGCACGGGTGGCCTCCTGGGTATTGTGGCATGCTCTTGGCACTTCTGACATGACTTAGTATACTTGCAACAGTCATCGAACATCGTTGGCCAATAATAGCCAAGCTTCTTTATTTCTATCTTCATTTTCGGTCCCGCCTGGTGTGCCCTGGCTGCTCCGGTGTGCACCTCCTTCATGGCTCTCCGGGCCTCTTCAATGGACAAGCATCGGAGGAGCACTTTCTGCCTAGCGTCGGCCACGATTCGGAATAAGATCTCGTTCCAGAGCTCATAAGAGTCCTTTGTTATGATCAATCTGATCTTCTCCTCCCTTTACAGGGGTAATTGCCGGTACTTAAACCACTGCATATAGGGGGCCCTCCAGTCAGGTGGGCTGATGCCTTCTACTGTGGCAACTTCTAGCTCTTCTTCTTCCTCTAGTTCCACATCTATCATGCTAGGCACCTGGTGCTGGTTGATCACTCGGATGTCGAGCGACCCATCCGGCGGGATTGCTAGCGAGCTCGCCAATTTCACCAATGCGTCAGCTTGGGCGTTCTCTCCCCTGGCGACATGGCCTATCTCGAGGAGGTAGAACTGCTCCATGAGCCCTTTTGCCTTGGTGTGGTAAGGGATCAGTTCGGGCTTCCGGACATCAAATTATCCCTGGACCTGCCTGATGATCAGCAGTGAGTCACCGAACACTTGCAACATCCTGATCTCCATTTGCAAAGCGATCTGGAGACCAATAATCAGGGCTTCATACTCTGCTTCATTATTTGTACAGGGTTTATTGATGTAGCAAGAGGTGTGCATCACTTCCCCGTCAGGAGATTTAAGGACGATGCCCGCTCCAGCCCGCACTCTGGCACGTCCAGAAGGAGCTGTCTCTATTCTGGAAGCCCCATCGAAGTACAACTACCACACGGCCTGCTGAACCTGATCTGCTTCCAATGTCTCATCTTCGGATAACTCAATGGCCAGTGGGGAGTCTTCAGGCACGGGATGCGCCGCGAAGAAATTCGCGACGGCTTGCCCCTTGATGACTTTATGTGGTATGTAGGTGATGTCGAATTCCATCAGTAACATAACCCACTTGCCGAGACGCCCCTTTGGGACCGGCTGGGAGAGAATGTGCTTGGCAGGGTCGGCCCGAGAGATCAGGCTCACTTCATGGGACAGCATGTAGTGTCTCAGCTTCTTAACTGCAAAGACCAAGGCGAGGCAAACCTTCTCGATCAGAGTGTACTTGGCTTCTGCCCCCACTAACCTTCGGTTGAGGTAGTAGAGAGCTTACTCCTTTTCCTCGTCATTGTTCTGGGTGAGCATTGCCCCCAGTGAGTATTCAGTAGCCGCTATATAAAGAATGAGCGGCTTGCCCTTGACAGGTGCCCCTAGCACATGCGAGGTTTTCAAATAATCCTTCAGCTGGTCGAAGGCATGCTGGCATCCATCGCCCTAGCTGAATGGTGCGTTCTTCATCATCAGTTTGTGGAACGGCTGGCAGCGCCCTGACATGTTGGAGATAAACCTGCGGATGTAAGCTAATCGGCCCTGCAGGGACCTCAGTTCTCCCAGGTTCTTCGGAGGCGGCAGCTCCTCGATGGCTTTTATTTTGAGGGGGTCACTCTCGACCCCTCTATGCCGGACTATGAAGCCCAAGAATTTTTTGCTGGAGACGCCGAAGGCACACTTCATCGGGTTCATCTTCAGCTCGTATTGCCAGAGCCTCTGGAAGATGATCCTGAGGTCACTCAGATGGTCACTCCTCTTCTTCGTCTTCACGACCGAGTCGTCAATGTAGCATTCGACCCTGCTGTAGCATGCACATTAAGGATGCCATTTGGGAAGGAATGCATGAGTCTAGGCATACAACACCACTTGACATGATTCCTAAGTTTGGTACATTCATTCATTTCACCCACATGTCAAGTAGGAAACATGAGTGGTCTATATACGGATGTCATGGTCCACCTTCATTCATAAGTCTTAAGCATGTTCGGAGCATAAATGGATGTCCGGGACCCCCGGCATTTGCTACACTCATTCATGGTAGGTTCATCTACGGATGCCCCGGTCCCCCAACCGTTGCAAAAAGGTCCATGCATGATAGGGCCACCTTTGGCTGCCCCGGCCCACCTAGGTGCATCATAGTCTTCATAACATCAAAGCATGACTGGTCCACTTTTGGTTGCCCAGGTCCTCCCCTCATCTTTAGAGGTCCATCATTCATGACACTACATGACATCATTCGCAAGCACATGTCTTGAGCGGGTACGCGCGTCCAAAAAGACGGGTGGCGGTCACCATCCGAGCGGTCCGCGTCGTCGTTTTGCGTTCACGAACCTTGCGCCGTCGCTGTAGTTGCATCGCGAGCACTCAGCGAGGAGGAGACCGTTGACCTGTCCTCGTACGACATGGCCTGCGGTCCAGTGGGCTCGAGGGTTGGTTCGTCGGATCTGCGTGAGGGTCTTACGGCACCGCCAACAGCGGGTCGATGGGTCAGCGTTCGCTGCTTCCCTGACTAGGCGTGCCTGGGTGGTGTACGTCCCTCGGTGGTGAGCAGGCTTCATCGTGGTTCACCAGGGTTCGGAGGGTGTGCCATGCGTGGGCGATGGCGTGGTCCATGTCCAGGTACCGGTACAAGCCGAGCCGGCCGCAGATCGTCACCCCTGGGGTGGGGATCTCGGCGTACTTGGTGTACAGGGCTGCGTTGACAGCGTCCGGGATCGGGTACTCGAACCCGTCCTCATCCGTCGGGGAGTAGGGGGTTTCGGTCGTTACCACTGTCCGGTCAGCCGGGTTGCCCGGGAGGTAGGACCAGTCGATCGTCCGGATGTGTTCACCGTGGCCGGGGTTGTTGATCTGGACGTACGGCTGTTGCCGGGCCATCCATGCGACGTGCTTCCGGCGTTGGCCTCGATAACCAAGTCGCCCGTACCCGTACCCGTGAAGGCTGTCGATGGTCCCCGTGTAGACCACGTGGGACGCCCTGTTGCGGCGCCAGTCCGAACAGCCGAGCTCGACTGGTATCCCTTCGAGTACCGCCTCGATGAATGCCGTGTACCCATCTGTCGGGATGGCTTGGTGCTTGTGCTGCATCAGCCGGCGGTCACCGCGGCGAACGTCGAAGCGCTTAGCGAGTGATGCGTCGAGGATCTGGTCGGGGACACCCCACTGCTTCTCGGTGTAGCCCTTCACGAACCGTTCGTAGATCACCGGAGGCATCATCGACAGGCACCGGGTACGGAAGTCTGGTCCGTCAGGTCCGGGTATCCAGCCGCCCGGGTAAAGCTCGTCGATCAAGGCTTGTTGCACGGGCCACGGGAAGATGACGTCGCCGATTCGTGTTGCGACCTCTGGCTCGAACGGCGACCAGTCAGCGAACCGGTTCACCCACGCCCAGATCCGATCCGAGTTCGTACGGAAGTAGTGCGGGCCGTGCGTATGAACCCGTACCCCGTCGATCAACTGATCGTGGATGTTCCCCGCGACACGGTCACGGCGTTCCACCACCAACACGCTGTGACCGGCGTCGGTCAGGCCCCGGGCGACCGTCGCACCCGTCAACCCCGCACCCACAACCAGGAAGTCCCACATCGGCACCACCCCGAACGCGGCACCGCCCCACCATCAACGGCGGGGCGGCTGCTTGCCCGGCTACACGCCTGGGCAAATTACATGGACGTAACCCTAACACGAATCCGAAGGTGAATGTCCATCCCTCGTCGGCACTCCTAACGAACGCCCAATGTGGAACCCGTTCGGGCCGGGGTGGCGGACCACATACCCGAGCGCCACTAGCAGCTTGAGCTTGGCCTTGACTGAACTCAGGGAGAGCCCCGAGAGCCGGCTGATTGCCCCGGCTCCTTCGGTGGTCACACCCCCCGGCTCGGCATTAGTCAGTTCGGCAAGCACGAGCGCCACGAGACGGGCCGGGGCATCTAGGCGCTCATCGACCAGTACATGCCATCGCCAGGCCGCTCGGTCGCCCGCCGTCGGCGAGGGGGTACAAACGACGTTCATCAGCCGGCCTTCCGTACGATTCGCCGGCCGTCGTGCCGGCGCTGCAACACGTCCATCGGGGGTAGCTGCTTGTGTTCGGCCTTCCAGCCACCGCAGAACCTGCACAGATCCCGATAGTACGGGACACCCGGTTTCTGTTCCTCCACCGGCACCAGCGTCTGATCATCGCGCCAACACGACACGCACCACCCTTCGGCGCCAACCTGGGCCTCGAGCATCTCCCGGCCCTGCAACTTCCTCGGCTGTTCCGGTAGGACGATCCCGTGGATCCGTACGAGACGGGCCGCGTCCGCGGCGATGCGCTTCACGAGTGTTGCTACCTCGTCGTGGTAGCGGGAAGCGGCGGCGTCACCGATCCGCTCGGCGACCACGTCTTCCGGTGGGTCCTCTCCCGAACCTCCCCCACGGATCCCGTTCTGTACTGCCCCTAGGCGCTGCCAATCCACGGTTCTTTCCCACATCAAGTCCATGTCAGGGAGATCCGCGAGACGGGTGAGCTGCTCGTACATGTGAACCAACGCCGGAACCCCGGACATCACGAAACTCCTTCAGTAGTAGAGGCAGAACTGCCAGAAACAGGCGGGCGAATGATGATGACCGGCTCGTACTCGTGGTCGCCGTCACCCCAGTAGGACAAGCCCTTGCAGTCCTCCTCGATGAGCCCGCAGCACGAGCAAACGGTCTTCATGTCGAGGGCGATGACGACCGCACGAGCACCCCAGGACGGGATGGATTCCTCGTAGTTATCGCCCCTCGGGGTGAACGCCCCAGGGTCAGCGATGGCCTGGACGAGCTTGCGGTGGAGGGCGTCACCCATCGGTGTTCTCCCTGGTCAGGCACGGTTCGCAGACGAAATGGGGGCCGTCACCGAGGAATAGGTGGGGCGTGCAGAAGTAGCCAGCGCAGCCGTGCTCGGTGTCGCCGTGCATCCCGCCGCAGCAGTACGCCAGGCCACGGTCGATGGGTGTGTCGCACCCGTCCTGGTCGCAGGTCGCCTCCACCGAGTAGCCGACCTCACGACCATCAACGACGCCGTAGGACCAGCCCATCAGCCCTCCCCGCAAGCGTCAGAAAGGGCCTGCTCAACGAGCACATAGGAGCCCCCGTTCCAGAGGTACTCGTCGGCAAGAAGGGTGGGGAGCGTCCAGGGGTCGGCGTCTTCTCGGGTCGCCGTCGCCTCCTGCTTCTTCGGCACCAGCCAGGTGGGTGGGGGTGACCCCACGACCCACATGTCCGCACCCCCAGGCATCCGCATCGGACGCCCTTCACGCTCACCGAACAGGCCGCAGACGCGGCACTCCCTCCAAGGCTCCATGCCCTTGGCGGTCCAGACGTGCTCGTGGGTGATGCCGTAGTCGCACTGGGCGTAGTACAGCGCCTTCTCGGCGTCGTCTCCGAGCCGTGCCGTCATGGTGTCGGCGTACTCCTGAACGATGTCCTGCTCGGCAGAGGTCAGGAACTCCCAGTCCCACAGCGGCTCGTTCACGACCCCGATCAGGTGGTCGTCATCGTCGTAGATGGGCCACCCGATCTTGGTCATGTTGACCAGGATTCGGTGGCGTTCCAGGGGGATGAGTCGCCCCCGATTCTCGGCATTCCCGGTCATGACGCCTCCTTGAGCTTGTTCTTCGCTAGCTGGGCCTTCAGCTCGTCAACCTCGGCCTGCAACCGCAGTGCCTTGTCATGCCAGACCGCGAGTAGGTCAGCGACCGTCGCGTCGCCCTGCTTCCGGGCCACCTCACGAACGAGGTTCCACACATGCCGGACCCTCTCCCGTTGCTCCACCGCGAGCGCTACCGCGTCCGCTGCGGAGATGTCCTTGGGGATCCGGCCCCACGCATCCAACTCGGCGCCCATCTCGAACCACTCAGACGCGTTCACGCGCTCACCGGACCTAGCTCGGACCTAGCCGGGGGCAGGTCCCGGCCTGACCCGTCCCGAGTCGCGTGCGCCGCGTGCGTGTGGGTAGGTCCGGCCCCGGTTCCGGGTTGGTCCGGACCTGACTCGGACCTAGCCGGGGCTAGATCGGGGGCAGGTAGCAATGTCATGCCGGCTTCCTCCGGGGTGCGGTCCTTCTTGCTGGTGTTGCAGTCCCGGCAGGCCACGACGACGTTTTCGAGCGTGTTCTCCCGGAGAGACGGGTCGACGTGGTCGTACGTCCCCCCTGACGGGCCGACACGGTCCCGGAAATCGACCCTGACCGCGCAGTACCGGCAGCGGTCACGGTCCCGAGCGAGGATGTCTTCCTTCAGGCGGTGATCACGGTGCAGGGCCTTCGCTCGAGCCTTCTTCCACCTGACTTCCGGGATCTTCGCTTCGTCCCGCGTGTACTGGTAGTCCAACCAGTCATGGAAGTAGTGGGCGCCCGCAGGGAGCCGCCCCGCGGCGGCAGCGCACCGGTCGCAACGCTTCACCGTCTTCCCGTCATGCCACAACCCGGCCTCGACCAGCGCCGCGGTCGCTTTCTTCGCCCCGACACCGGACAGGCCGGCGTCATGCAACGAATCGTCCAGCAGATCCGGTGACACGATCCCCTCAGTCGCCGCGGTAGCGCACGCCGACCCCGCGATCAGCCACAACGCCAGAGACGCAGGCGCGAGCCGAGCGGCCTTCCGCACCTTCCGGTGGCAATGGAACCCGTCATCAATCTTGAGCCACACCTAGCCGCCCAACCCCTCTCGTAGCGGGGCCCGCATGTGTTCCTCCAGGTGGACGTGCTGCGAGTGTTTCCACTCGACCCGGTCACGCTGCGACCCCTGGAACACCCGACCGCACGAACAGGCGGCCTCGTACTCGCGGCCGACACAACGGATCGGGCCGAGTTCGTGCGCGGTCATGCCACGTCCCGTTCGGCCCGCTTCCGGGCGTCGTAGGCACGCTGCGCTGCGCGGTGGCGTTCGGGGTCACGCCAGTAGTACGCGCGGCGCTTCTCCCGGAGTTCCTCGCGGCGCTTCTCGCGGTACGCGGCTTCACGCAACCGGATCGCCCTAGCGGCTTCCTCCCGGTACCTGCGAGACCGCTCCAACTCCTCGGCACGGAACCCGGGATCTGTTGCGTACCGGCGGCGCTTCCATTGACGGGAGTACCAACGGTGGTAGCAAGCCGGGGAGCAGTACCGGTGACCCTTCCGGGATGGGATGAACAGGCCATCGCATTCGGCGCACCGGACCGACACCTTCTCGGCGACCTCGTCGGCCATCTCCGGCCACACCGTGAACGGATGCACACCCAAACGCAACGCGTACCGCTCCGCAGCATCCAACGACGCCCCACGATCACGAACGACCGTCCACGACGAACCCGACAGGCCCAGGAGCCGACCCAACGACGGGAACGGCTCCCGGACAGCCTCAGCCAACGGCTCGAGCCGGTAGAAACGCCGGGCGGTCACTCCCCCACGCTCCTGCCAGTAACGACCGCCAGGATGTCGTCAGCAACCTCGTCCAAGTCATGCGCCCAACAGTCGGGAGCGACCAAGTCGCGCTCGGTGTAGTCGGGGGTACAGCCACACGGGAAGTGGTGGGCGAGCACCCCGAGGATGCGCTTCCGACGAAGCTCGTCTCGAAGTTCGCTGAACGGCCTAGCCATCGGTGTTCTCCCTGGTCAGGGGCTTGCAGAAGCGAGGGCGATGACCCGAGCGAATGGACTTCGCTGCGTCGTTAGAATCGGATAGGGTGGACCCCACTAGATTCTCTCCTAGTGCGTGGAGGGAAGACTCCCGCCAAGAGGTTTTCGGAAGGTACTCAGCCATGTGTCATAAGTGGAGGTTATGACGATCCACGTGACATCTTCTTTCTGGGACTGTCTGCCTTGGATCACGTGTCCAAACATATACTGATTAACTCCACGCACGACCTTTCCCACCATACCTAGGATCACGTGCCCACTTAAGTGATTGAAGCTTCTACCCTACAGGCGTTTGATAGAATTCCTGCCAATAAGAAGACAGTCATTTAGTCAAACACTTTATACGATAGAGCTCATACTTAGGCAATAATCAGATAAAACCATATGCTCAGACTTATCACATGAATGTTCTGCATATGCCTTAAAGAAAGAACACAGGTGCACACACTAGATGACTTGAAACCAAATGAGCATCGACCTCATAGAAGACTAATGCAAATGTGCATCGACCTTATATGAAGTCTTAACAAGATGTGCACTGACCTTATACAAAACATGCACAGACCTTATAAAGCTATATGTAAAACATGCTATACTAGCATTGAGCTTATCGTGCTAGCATCGACCCTATGCATGAACTAGCATCGACCTTGTCGAGCTAGCATCGTCCTTATATATAGACTAGCACCGACCTTATACACAAGATACACAGTGCTAGCGTCGACCTTAGGTAAGCATGAAGTGCAGCTAGTACCGACTCTATGTGATCACTATGAGTACTAAGGTCGACCTTAGTTACTGCCCTTGGCTGACAAACAAAAATGTGCACAAACTTCATACCATTGAAACCAAAACAAGCGTCGACCTTAGTTTGCATGTGTTCTTCGCTAGCGTCGACCTTAGTTGCATGTGGTCTAAACTAGCATCGACCTTACTCTACTCATGACAAAAGTATGCATTGACCTTATGTGAAGATCAAACAGAATGAGCATCAACCTGATGAAGTTCTAGGAAAATGCATCAATCTGGAAATACACATATCATGTAAATGATTATGATGACATCATTGAATCCAATGCATAAAAATCAATGCATAGCAATCAATCCTCATTAATGCAAAGAGCAATGCCAAATGCATATAGTGTTTGCTATCATCAAAATCACAGTCACATGATGACTTATACTATTTGCTATCATCAAAACCACAGGGACACAACAAACTCCATGGGTCCGGCCGACCCGATCGTGTGGCCGATATGCCGCCTCCAGTCACCGGCCGCCGTATCAGCAAAGCTCCCTACAGGGAGCACCCGATCTAGCGAGCCCTTATTCTGGAAGCCGCAATCGGCTAGGAATTTAGCCCACCAAGTCTTCGGCGCCCTCGGTCGAGAGGTCCTAGCTACAACGCCGCCAGTCGCTGCCTGCACCTGCGTTAGGGGCTTTAGCTCCCCGTTGCCACCTTGACCCGTAAACAACGAACCCCGGCCGCTCTGGGGCCACTGCTGCGCTATCCGCTCCACTTCCCAGGGGATCCGGGCAACACGAGTCCTCAAGTGCCCGTCATCCAGTGGGATGGGAGGCAGATCCTCCCTCAGAAGATGACCTTCCTCAGCTCTCCTGATCACTGAGGCCTTCTGTCGGTACAGGTGGCTGTGCTCGAACCACCACCTGATGTAGTGGACGTCGAACCATCCTCGACGCCCCAGTCCCGACGTCTGTAGCTGCTCTGGCTCCCTGTGGCAGTAGAAATCCCACCATGCTGGAGCCAGCAACTAGGTGTCCCGGCCTCTGTACTGTCAGCTTGTCAAAGGAAACTCCCAATTCGGCGGGATCCCTTGGTCGTAGCCAAAGTTTCTCGCGAACCTGTGCGGGTAGTACGGCTCCAAGGAACTCATCATGGACCGGTGTAGCACCAACACTGCCAACCGGGTGCTCATCACCCACTCTATGTACAGTGACGCATCCGGCTCCCTCTGGTAGGGGAGGGCACTAGTCGCCCCTCCACTCGATGGCACTAGGACCAGGCCGGAATCCCTCGTGGCGCAATCAAAAGGCAGCCCCTCCTCGCCCCTCCTCGCCCCTCCTAGGCAGGTAACATAGGGCCCTTCTGGCCCCCTCCAGCTGTGCCTCAGCATCCCTATCTGGTTGGCCGGTGAAGCTAAACAGAAAAGGCACAGTCGGGTTCGCCACGGTCCCCCCAGTCACCAGCCCTGGAAACAGCAGGCCAGCCCACGCACTGAGATAGTGGGTCGATAGAAGCAAGCTCCTCTCTCATGGCATCGGGTGCGCCGCCAGTACTCCTAGCCCTTGGTACATAGTAGCCAACGCTGCAGGAGCCAAAGCTAGTCGTCATCCCTCAGCCAGCAAGCATGCTGGCCACAGTAGCTCGACCCTCAGTAGGCCGTCCTCCCCGTGTGGGACCACAAATGTCACCAACCAGTACGCCAAGTAGGCTGCCAGGTGTGTCATGTCTGACTGCCCATGGGGGTTCCACCCCTCTCGCAGTGCATAAATATACCTCGAGTACGTCCAGAACCGCAACTCTACCTCTGTATACTCCTCCCACGGGGTCTGGTCCCTCGCGAACTCCTGGTAGAAGCAAAAGGGCCCATTATAGAAGTGGGAGGCCTACACATTCAACGGCACCCTAGGAGTCTGTGCCGTTCGATCTCTCCCAGCTTGGGCTAAATCCCTCCAAGTCTTTAGTAGATATTGATAACTGTAAGAAACTCGGTATCGCCCCTGCCCGTCAGTATGGCTGCGGTGGAGGTCATCCAGCCCAACCTCCTCATATGCCTTGCCGCTGATCGACAGTCCAGAGATCCGTATGTTAAGTGCGTGGGCGTGTCAGTCACAAAGTGACGATTTATTCGGGCTTCGTGAAAGCCTTGTGCACGCCGTCTGACTGGTCAGACAATTGTATGGTTCGTGTCAGGATCGAAACCCGTCGTGCCATAAAGGTCATGGTGTTAATTACATCCCCTCGGAGAGGGGAACACCCTTGATGAAATGCCAAGAAAAGAGGGCCCTATGGTCTAAACAACTATAAACTAACTGAGGTTGAGAAAGCTTAAGGTGGTATGACAAAGTTTCGCGCTACCGAGACGAACAATGGAAATGTGTCGGTCACCTAAAGACCATTCTGCATTCGTACAGACATCCGCTTAAAGGAACACAGTAAGCATGGAACAAACCCGGAGAAATGTCTGCCGGAGGACGGCAAGTTCAATGTTAGATTAGGGAATGGATCGGGACAAAATGAATGTTGGCCCATGGGAGGCCAGTCTAGAACTATATTGAGGAGTGGTCCTCGGAGTTCATAGCCGAGCCTCAAGGCAACGTCGGTGTTCCCACCGCAGGGTAAAGGGGAAGAGAGGACTTTCAAGAGTGTGTGCCAGGAAGTTGGAACTTTAATTAGTCAGTTTTAATCACCCGTGGGTGTAAGTTTCGTTCAATTGATATTCCCTGGTTATTTCCTAAGTCTGGTGACAATGCAGAAGGGGTCCAATGTTGGCGTGTGGGAGTCACAGCAGGTAGAGCCATCTTCAGGATGTGGGTACCCTACGAAGTGTGTCCGTTCTAGGGGTAGTTCCTACTCACGTCAAATGCGGGAACTATGGGGGGGTTCGAGCGTGCACAAGATCGGATAGGGATTGGACTCGAGTGTTGGTCGCGGACACGAGGCGGAGGTTAGTCCTCACGCATAGGAACGGTTTCCAACCAGAAGTGGTCCAATCTTTCACAAGTCGCTCTTCTATATGCCGCGGGATCGCAACATGTACACCTACATGGGGGGATGATGTAGTCATATGCCAAGGAACGTGGCTCCCTTATTCACGAGATGCATGCATGCTCCTTTTTATCCACCCGTGCGATGGATGCCCATGCTTATGCCCGTCAAGGTGATGCGACATTGTCATGTCCAGCTCTCTTCGTGTCTTACAAGGTTCTGTCAATTCGATGAAGGTGTTTTATTATTACTTATTAGTTTGTTTGTTCTTCCTCCCCCCCCCTTTCATTATATGTGTACAGTCCTGGTAAAAATTCGGCAGCATCTCCCCCACCTCCGGATACAGGAGGGGTAGAGCGGGTACACGTCCATAAGGAGTGACGTAACCCAAAGTAACAGATGCCCACCGGGGTGGCAACACCTTGGTAAAACCTTGCGAGATACGGTACGAAAATGTCTATTCACGGTCAAACACCAAGCAAGGGGAACGACCCCACCGGATCAGTCAGGGCGAAGTGGCTGCGCCACCGGATCAGCCAAGCCACCAGATGAGGAAGTTGGGGAGAGGGGCGCCCCCGAATGGAGACTCCACTGTATCGAACGGAGTGGGGGGGGTGAGTGTGCCACCGGATCGAAAGGAGAAGGTGGACGTGCCACCGGATTGAGAGAGGGTGGATGAGCCACTGGATCAAAAAGGAAAGGTGGACGTGGCACTGGATCGAGAGTGGGTGGATAAGCCACCGGATCGAAAGGAGAAGGTGGACGTGCCACCGGATCGAAAGGAGAAGGTGGACGTGCCACCGGATCGAGAGAGGGTGGATGAGCCACCGGACCGAAAGGGAAGGTGGACATGCCACCGTATCCAGAAGGAGTGGACAGGCCACCGGCTCGAAGGGGAAAGTGGATGTGCCACCCTATCGATAGGGAGAGATGCCACTGGATGGGAGGATGTCAAGTCACCGGATCATGGGCTCAAAAGAGCCATCGGATCATAGCGGTGAGGATGACACCGGATCAAGAAGGCGGGAATGCCACCGGATCAACAGGGGAGAAAGGAGCACCGGTTCACAGGCTCAAAAGAGCCACCGGATCAGTGGGAAGTTGAGGTCATCATTTCAATAGGTGAGAAGGGCCACCGGGCCAAGAGGTGGGAAGGCCACCGGATGTGGTGGTAGCAAGGCCACTAGATCAAGTGGTGGGAAAGAGCCACCGTATCGACGGTGGTAGTAAGGGCACGCCACCGAATGGGAAAGCAACAAGGGAGTTGCTGAGCCACTAGATCATGGTGGTGGAGATGCCACCGGATCACATGGGTGGAAGGGGCATCAGGCCAGGCCAAGGATAGGTCACCGGATCAAGATGACAACGAGCATCGGATGAAGGCCTCGCATGGGTCAGAGGCTGATATGGAGGAGGGCTTGTTCCCATGGAAAGCGGTCTGTGATACAGAGAGTGTCTGGATCTTAACCATGGGCTGGCAGGATCCAAACGTCGGCACTCCTATGACCAACACTCCAAAGAGGAGAGTCAAAGGAGGGAAACAAGGAGAACTCAGGGTATGCAGCCCTCTGGAGCTCCGGATGACGGCCTTGTCGTGGGATTTGGAAGGTTCACTCTCCCTAGACATCAACTCCCCACACCGAAGGACACATCGTCATATGGCATGAGGAGAGGGATGGGGATGCAGTGGCGTTGGTGAGCAGGGCACGAGCCAAGAAAAGAAAGAGTAGCACCCTAGGCTGAGGAACAATAGAGAACGCAGAGGAACACAGGGTGGCAAAAGGAGCGAACATGACACAGTCAAACAACCTAAACACTTCCCAAACCTTCTTTTATTCCTAAAAAAAGGAGATAGCATGGGGAGATAATGCATTGTAAAGAAATCAATCAATCCAATGAACTCCAATCAACTCAATAAATTAAATGAGCCAAATAAACTCAGTGAATCAATAAATCCAACAAACTAAATAAGCCCAATACACTCAATCAACTAAATAAACCCAATAAATCTAATAAAACCAAACAAACCAAGAAACTCTATAGAATTGACAAAATCCAACAGACCCAATAAACCCATCAAAATCAACCCAATGAATCAGTAAACCCAATAAACCAAATAAACTCCAAGGAACTCAATTAACTTAATAAACTCAACAAAATAAACCCAATAAACTCAACAAACCCAATAGACCCAATAAAAAAATAAATGAATAAACAAATAGCTCAACAAACTCAATAAACCTAATAAACTTGAACAAATAAACTAACAAAAGATTTCTTCACTTTATCTTAGACCATTCGTATAAGTAAGGTTTGTTGATCCCGACATCTCCACGGGTCAACATCCATATTCTATCCTGGCCTAAACCTCACGTCTTCGCCAAGTTGGTCAACTTCGACATGACGTCAGGTTGACATATTCATCTACACATTCCACCCTTGTTTTAGACTTTTTGTCTGAGCGAGGTTGGTTGACTCCGACACATCGTCAGGTTGACAGTGATATTTAACACTGGGTCTGGGCCTCTCATACGTCTGCATTCTAGTCAACCCTTTCCCCAAACCTTCTATCCGGTAACGGCCCATTGGCTTCGATGTTTCGTTAACTCAACACCTATTTTATATTCTACCTTTGGCTTAGGCCCCATGTCTTAGCCAAGTTCGTTGGCTTTGATATGACGTCGAGTCAACACTTATCTCATATTTTACCCTGAGCTTAGGCCTCACACCTCTGCCAAGTTCGTTGGCTTCGACATGACGTCGAGTCAACACTTGTTCTATATTCTGTCCTTGGCTTAAGCCCCACGTCTCTGCCAAGTTCGTTAGTTATGACAGGACGTCGAGTCGACACCTATCTTATATTCTGCCCTTGGCATAGCTCTTACGTCTCTGTCAAGTTCGTTGGCTTCGACAAGATGTCAAGTCGACACCTATCTTATATTCTACTTTTGGTATAGGCCTCACGCCTCTGCCAAGTACGTTGGCTTCGATAGGACGTCAAGTCGACACCTATCTTATATTGTGCCCTTGGTTTAGGACTCACGCCTCTGCCAAGTTCATTGGCTTCGATAGGACATCGAGTCGATGCCCATTCTATATTCTGCCCTTGGTTTAGGCCTTACGCCTCTACCAAGTTTGTTGGCTTCAGATGTCAAATTGACACCTATCTTATATTCTACCCTTGGTTTAGGCCTCACACCTCTACCAAGTTCATTGGCTTCGACAGGACGTCAAGTCGACACCTATCTTATATTCTGCCCTTGGTTTAGGCCTCACACCTGTGCGAAGTTCGTTGGCTTCGATAGGACATCGAGTCGACACCCATTCTATATTCTACCCTTGGTTTAGACCTTAGGTCTCTGCCAAGTTCGTTGGCTTCAACAGGATGTCGAGTTAACTCCTATCTTATATTTTACCCTTGGCTTAGTCCTCACGTCTCTGCCAAGTTCGTTGGCTCTGACATGATGTTGGGACAGCATCCATATCCTATATTCTTCCCTGGACTTAGGCCTCACGTCTTTGCCAAGCTGGTTGACTTTGGCAAGTCTGGCAAGTCAACAACGTATTCTACCCTGGCCCATGTTGGGTTTGGTGTGATACATTGAGAAGGGGGGGGTGAATGAATCCCCTTATAAAAACTTTACCCAATTTAAAAACTTATAGTAGATGATAATGATGCAGAATAAAAAGGATGGTGCCTAGACGATTTAGATGCACTCTCTCCGAATGGCGAATGGAAGATCAGATGGACTTGGCTTCTGATCTACTCTCTATATAGGCTAGAGAAATGATAACTAACATGACCCTCTCAAGATTGTGATCTAACGCAGGGCATGTAACCAAATAAATCCTTGCTAGATAGAAGATTTAGATCGGGCCTAAGCAAACATCTAGCGAAACACAATAGACAGTCAAACCACTGAACACAAAGAATTTTTACATGGTTCAGTCTGCAGCCTATAGACCTACGTCCATCCCCCACTCAAACAAGAGTGAGGCTTCCCGCTGATACACAGCTTAACTCGCTGGGCATTACAGCTTGCCTACAATTGCTGGGCCTTACAGCTTACGCCATCCAGAGGAACCAACCCTCTGCAACGCTAAGCAACATAGCTTGCTATCCAGAGGAACCAATCCTCTGCAACACTGAGCAACACAGCTTGCTGTCAGAACAAATGTTCAAAAGAAAACAAAAGATGTAAAAATAACAGCACTGGAAAGCTAAAATTAAAACAGATAGAATATGGCTCTCATAGGCGCTGACTGGGTTAGATCTGATCCAAAGTCCAGTTTGAGCAGATCTTCAATCAGCTTCGTGAACTCTCTCACTCTTTCTTCCTCTTCTTTCTTCTTCTTCCTAGCTCTTTGCTGCTCTCTCAATCTTCCTTTTTACTCTTCTCTGCTACTCTCTCTCTTTCACTTTTCTCTCAAAATCACCACTCCTTTTTCTCTTACGGATCTCTCTTTCTTTCTTTCTTGCTCTCTGCTTATCTTTCTCTTTTCTTGTTAGACTCTTGTATTCTTGTTCACTTATCTTCTCTACTACTATCTTTTCTTTATTTTTACACACACACACACACACACACACACACTTTTTTTTCTTTTATCGTAGAGATGGCGTATATAAAGCTTCAGTCTGGGACCTACGAGCTCACCCCCTAGGCGTGTAAGGAGAACGGCCGGCCCTGGCTGCACCAAAACAGGGTGGTGCCATCTACCCTGCATCAATGCATCAAGTACCCCTGTGATGGGAAAGGGGCCAGAATCTTCGTCGACCTCCACCCTTTTGAGGTGTTCGAGTGCCATTTATCAGATGCCACTCTGTACCTGGAAAAGCCAAGACGAGCTCCCCAAGTCACCCAAGACAAAGGAAAAAAGAAGATGGAGTTGGATAGCTGGTTTCCTCTGCCACCCCCAGGCTATGTGGCTCCCCCACATGTTTTGTTCATTTCAGAAGAGGGAGGGGTATGAAAGGCCACTCCCCTTACCATCTATCCTACACCGGGAAAGCCATACCTCGAAGACCTGCTGGAGGATGTCAGAGTCCCGCCTGGGATCATCAAGCCTATAGCAGAAGCTGACTGCCAAGTAGCTGAGTCACTGAAGATTTTCGAGGTGCCTAACTCAGAAGGGCCATCCACTATCTTCTATGTAGCTAAAGAAAAGCTAGTCAGAGGAGATGACAAGTGCTAACTCCCCGACGAGCTGCATGATCCATATGTCCCGATCATGGGACTTCCTGACATAGCTGATCGTGTAGTCGGATTGGCTAGGAAACAAGGGATTCCCTTCTATCAACCCTCCAGCCGGAGAGCAATGTTCAAAAGAATATGGAACCCGCCAAACCTAGATCGAAGACTGTTGCAAATCACCAAGCATCCAGGTTTGGGCTTCTAAATAGAAGACTCTTATGAAGCTGACGTGATATCAATTTTGGCTCTGTCTGGCGATGACCCTGCCAAAGCTATAGATCCGCAGGAAATCCGCCGCAACAAGCACCATATGCCTTCGGCTGAAGAAGTGCAAGATGAAGAAGTGTTCCTTTGGAACCCTCCTCATTGCAAGGGCATGGGGAAGGTCTCACCCTCCTCTGAGGGGTCGACCCCGAATGACCACGGTACTGGGGTGCCCTCGCCCCCGCCTGTCAGCGAAGTGAAGAGCGGTAATACAAGTCGTGCTCTAGGGCTCCCCCGATACGACCCCGTCATGCTTTCTCTATATCATCAGCAACAATGGGAGATCGAAATGTTGAAGACACGGCTGGCCGAAGTAACCGCACTCGTGTCTGATTTGATCAAGGGTGCTTCCTTCCCTCGAGATGAAGACACGCTCTAGTCCCTGAATGCAAGGCCCGACACCTCCACGCACTTGAAAAGGGAGGTGAGGAATGTAGCCGGATCTTCAGCCAGACGGTCGACTGAACGAAGCCCTACACTACAGGAGAAGCTACAGAAGCCCTACTCTTTCCCAAGGGATAAGACTCGAGGGATCTTCGACTGGGCCTACCACTACGGTAAGGTCTCTCTCCCGAAGTCCAAGAGGCTGCAAGATGCCCAAAGGAGCGGTAACCCCTTGTTCTGCCCCTATCACCAAATACTGGGTCATGTTGTACTGAAGTTGGGCATGTGTGGAACGTGCTTGATTCTATTGTTTTGATGATGTCCAACTATGACTCCTTTGTACATGTTGTGCTGAAGTTGGGCATGCGTGGAATGTGCTTGATTATATTGTTTTGATGATGTCCAACTATGACTCATTTCTACTATTTTAATGATGTCTTGATGATCTCTAACAATGAGCCATTGATAAGTCTGACTTGCATTTAATGATGTCAACGTTATGCATTTCAGGTCAGCATAGGTATGAGAATGGCCTCATGAAAAGGAGAAAGCCAAGCAAGGTTGAATTCAAAGGAGCAAGCCAACCATGGTTGAAGAAGGTGTCAACAAGAGTCGACACCCAGAGTCGACACCTTTTTAACAAGGCTCTGTATAGCATCTGCAACATCTAGAGTTCAGCAGACAAATAACTCTGAAGGCCAACATATGTTCAAGCAGCAGTGAAGAATAGCCATTCAACGGTGAAAGATAGCTCGATTTGAATATAAATGAACAAATCTGAGCTACTGTAGCAATCCAAGCTATTGTAGCACTCTGAGCCAAAGTCAGAGAAGGCCGAGCTACTGTAGCAAATCCGAGCTACTGTAGCACCTTGAGCTACTATAGCAGGCCGAGCCACTGTAATAAATCTGAGATACTATAGCAATATGAGCTATTGCAGCAATCCGAGCCACTGTAGCAGTCTGAGCTCATCTAAAGATGGCCTAGCCACTGTAGCAGTCCGAGCACTGTAGCTGTCTGAGCACTGTAGATGCCCAAGCTATTCGAGCTCATCCGGAGATGGCCTCGCCACTGTAGCAATCCTAGCACTGTAGCAGCCCGAGCCACTGTAGCAGTTTGAGCTTCTGAAGAAGTCTGGGCTATTGAAGAAGTTCGAGAACTGTAGCAGGCCGAGCCACCGTAGCAATCTGAGCTTCTGAAGAAGTCCGAGCATTATAGCAGCCCGAGCACTGTAGCTGGCCGAGCTACTGTAGCAGTCTGAGCTTAAGTTGGAGAAGACTGAGTTACTGTAGCTAATCTGAGCGACTATAGCACTCCGAGCTACTGCAGCAACCCGAGTACTATAGCACCCTGATCACTATAGTAGCCCGAGCACTGTAGCAATCCGAGCTGCTGTAGCAGTCTGATCTATATGAAAGTGGTCTGAGCTCATCTGAAGATGACTGAGCTACTATAGCAGTCTGAAGCCACCATAGCAGTGCCGAGCAGAAGGGAGCAGAGAAGGTGTGCAAAGGGACTGTAGTGAAGAGAAGAGAGAGTATGACTATGCCGAGCTAGAAAAAGGGGAATGCTCGCACATTGCTACGTCAACTTCATTGAAGATCTCTATCTCTTTTCTCTACTCTACCCTTTTTTTATTAACAGTTTTAATTTAACAATTATACCAGAGTCTAGTCCTATAGAAAGATAAGTACAGTTGACAGAAAAGAAAGACGTACCCAGAACTCGGGGGAAGCCCGACATAGGTACAGCTGACCACTACGAACTCGCCACCAGGAATCGCAGAAGCAGAACACGCCACCCACCTGAAAAGTAGGGGTGAGCCTCGTGTCACTGGCTCAGTAGGGGTCACGCGGATCCCCATCGAAAAACACGCAGTAACACAGAACAGAAAATAGCAGGTGTAGCAAAGCAGGAAAACTACACTACAAAGATGCAAAGAAGAGGAAGCAAGAGTAGGGAACAGGCAAGGGAGAGGGAGGCTAAAAGAAAAGGGAAAAGCTGTACCGAACAAGTGCGACTGTCGAACTAACCTCGACTCCCAAGCTACTCCTAACAGCAATAGAAGGGCGAACTGTGAACTGGCGAGGTCAGAAGTTGCCAATCCGTTGACAAGCACCAGGCCTACAAGGCCAGAGAATAAGTCTAGAAAAGATCTAGACAGACACCGACCCGACACGACTAGAACGTCGTGCACAAGGCATAACACTGACCTCAGGTAAAGCCACGAGAAGGCTAACCCAGAAAGGTCACGACACTCGAGAAACACGAGAGCCACAGAAGAGTAACTGGTCACGTGACTGGAGTACCCACCACTAGAAGAACAGCCAACTGCGTACCCTAATGTCTTATGCTGCGCCTACAAGTATCTCATCTATGATGCCGCCTGTACAAGCATGACAGAGAACTAAGACACTCTGAGAACCAGAACAGAAGTTCCGTCGTGAGTGACTAGACAGGGTAACGTCCGTCGGTGTCAGTCCAAAGCCCCTGACCACATGTGCACACACCAACTCGTGCCTAGAGCCGGGCCTCTAGCTAGTATTCCCCCTCTGTGGACGCTGCAGTACAGAGCCGGGGGCCCATGGAACTAGCCTAAGAACCGTAAATCGAGAAGTGCCCCGCTACAAGAGCTGACATGCCGTAACGTGTTGTAAGGCTATGACTAGTGGAGGATCATGAGACACAGACTCTAAAACGCGAGTGCCGAAGTATAGACAGTCAAAGAAGCCCTGTCGCACGTACTAAGAAGCACCAATGGTAGCACAGGCAACTGCCGATAGACTCAGGACAAGGCAACTAGACCTAAAACGACAACTATCCTTGAGTCTCGCCACTCAAAGTCAAGATCGCCGTACAAAGTGGAAGAAGCCGTCAATCCGTCTAATCCTAAGCCAGAGGAAATGACACATCATACGAAATGACTCATGGAGACCTGAGGGAAACACCAACAACCCTCAGCACACCTGGACACGTAGGCCGAGGTAAGACAACACCTCACTACATCCAGAACCACTGTCTCGAACTGGACAGAACTATCGAGACGTACACCAGGTCACCTATCAACCACTGGGTCACACCGGGTTGACCAGAACCAGGCAATGACGACTCTACAGTAGGAAAGAGAATCCTACCACAAGCAAGAAGACTCCTGGCTACCTTATGACGTAGTCTTACCCTCATAGGATGTCAAGAGACATCCACAGGAAAGCAGGTAGACCACAAGGACAAGCCAAGATAATCAAAAATCAAAACGATGAAAAGTAGGACTCTAGCACTGTGACGGTCTACCTTTAGACTGCTACACAGAGGTGACGATCTAAGGATGAGCCGTTACACTCTAGAGGAGACAGCACTCTGGTGGTCTAATGAAGACGCGCCACATGAATGTGATGGCCGAGGAATGGAGCGTCACAAACACTGCCCTACAACAGTAACCTAAGACAAACGGCACTATAACGGCCTAAGAAAGGCGCATTACATGACTCTGACGCACAGGGGAAGGACTGTTAAAGCTAGCTGACTTAACTAGTCAAACCCTGGTCAAACGTTGTGACGGCCTAAGGCAGGTGCGCTACAGCACCCTGACGGTCTAAGGCAAGGCCGTCAGAGCGAACCGACTGACACGAACCTCGAGAAATGACAAGGTTGTGACGCACCAAGAAGGAGGCGTCAGAGGACTATGACGCCCCAATGGTGAGCCGTCACACTCCCATAGCCACGAACTAATCCACACGTCCGAAGGCATGTGACGGTCTATCGTAGGACCGTCAGAGCATGTAACGGTCTCTGGTACGACCGCCATAGCGATCTGATGATCAAAACAGTGGAAAAGCTGAATCAGCCTATTCTACGCCCCATTCACGCCGAAGCGCAGCGGAAACAGTACCATGCGACAAAACTAACCTTCCACAAGCCAGAAGGGCCACATGCGATGATCAAAACGCGAGATCGGGACGATTCCGACGAATCGACCCTAAACAAGTCACCGAGGTTCCCGGACTCCTACCGGCCCCGAATGACGACCAAACACGACGAAACTTACGGGAATGGGATCCACACATCCCAGCGGTCATTTTGACACTAACTAGACTAAGAATGGTTGCCATTTTCCGGTGAACCCTATAAACCCCAAAAATAACGATTTTGCTAGAACTGGCTTGATCTAGCCCGTTCGAGCACCAAACCACACACAAGGACAAGGAAAACGTGCAGGAGGAAGTGGCGATCCATCTCCCTACCTCCACCGAAGAAACTGAACACCGAGGTGACTAAACCGCACTGAAAATCACAACGCAAGCTCAACCGCCAGCTTTGAATCCACCGTTCGGGATCGCGCCAAAACTGATCTGATCCTCACTCCATCACGCGTCTCAGCAGCTTCCCGGCGTCGTCAGCTCACCCACGAACCCCTCCGTCTCCGGCTCGCCTCGCGAAGCCCCTCCACCATGCCCTCTAGGCGGGCAACCTGGAGGCGGGCCTGCTCTGCCTCTGCACGGTAGCGCTCCACGTCTGGGCCGCCGGCTCTACTCTGTGCCAGCTCTCCTCGGGTCCGCACCAGCTCTACCTGGGTCCTCTCGAGCTCCACTTGGTAGGCGTCCGCATCAGCTGCGTGGGCTCGGAGCACCCCTGCCTCAACGACACCCAGGCGAGTGCGCTCCATCTCGCTGATAAGGCGCGCTGCCTCCTCTAGCTCTCGAGTCCTCTCCTCCAGCTCGCCCCGGAGGATCGTCAGCTCGATCGCGTGCATGCATGTAGCAATGGTCAGTAAACAGCATATAATAATCATGAATTGACCAAGGAGTGTACCCTCTCAGTGAGTGTTGCCTCGGCTCTCTCCACCATGCCCCGCAGCTTGGCATCCTGCTCCGCTCGGTCAGCCGGAGCCTGTCTGGAGGAAGAGGGAGCGTCGGTCCCCTATCTCTGCGTCTCCTTGCCCCGCTGCGTTCAGAAGGATTAGAAGTCAGTCGTGTCATAGAATAAGCATAATAAAAATTGCATAGTCAAGTCTCAGTTCTTACTAGTAAGGCTAGCGCCTGGCGGGCCTCGTCCCGCTCCATGATGGTGGAGTGGAGCAACCCCTGGAGCTCCACAATCCTGCCTGCTAGATCGGTCTGCATTTAGAAAGCAAGTGTCAATGCATGGTCACACATAGGTTATAATTAGAAGAGTTTTAGGGTTTAGGAGCCGTACCGGTCAGCGAGCACCCCGAAACACCTGGTCCCGGTAGTGCTGAGCGTACGCTGTGTAGTACGCGCTGTCACTCTCCGCACGGGCAGTCACCAACCACCCGTGTGCTGCCCAGTCAGCTAACTAGTCAGCAGCCCGTACTGTCCAGTCTGTCACCGCAGCTACTCCCCGTGGGTGTCGACCCACGCGCTCCGCTGGCCTCTCTGCCGTCGGGAACTCTATGGCAGGCTGATGGATGCCGATCGTCCTCAGCACCAATCGGGCGTAGAGTGGCTCCACCACGTTCAAGCAATGGAGCCACACGTCCCGACCGGAGTAGGCGAGGGCCCCAACCACCCAGGGCTGGTCCTCGTGTCCCTCCTCGACGTGGGGAGTCCACCGCACCTGTCAAGTAGCAAAGTCAAGTCAACATCATAAGCATGGACAATTTCTAGCCAGGAGTCTAAGTTTAGAAGTGTACCGAGGTGTACGGAAAGGTGTCTAGGTCATCCTGAAGGGCACGGACCTGTCTCCTGAGCCCTACCGTCTCCCGAGGTGCAACCCATTGTCGCGCGACCGGAATCGTGCTGGGGAAAGCCATCTCCCCTCGCCCGAGCCTGGGTAGCCGGACGTAGGCCCAGACCTGCATCACAAATAGCGATTCAGCATTTAGAAAGCATCTAGAAGTCATAGGAACTGAGCTGAGGTCAGAATAGTACCTTGAGCAGGGGAGAGAAGCCCCCGAGCATCGTCCATCGGGTCGTCGAGCCCAAGGTGTCAAACAAAAAGGCGAGGACCGCCACTCCCCACGCATAGTCGCCTACGTAGGAGAGGTCCTCGAGGAGTGGAAGGAACCTACAGCTGATCACGTCCGCCCTCGTCGCGAAGAGGAGCTGCCCGAACAGCAGCATCAGGAATCGTCGAAGGACTCTGTCCGCCTCTGCTCCCGCCACCACCGTGACTCTCGGTCTGGCTCGGACCACGAGCCGCTAAAGGTGCTGCTCGGGCAGCTCACCAGTTGCTATCCCCGCACCTCTGAGCCCCAGGCTATCCTGGAGCGCCACTCTGGTCACCGTCGTCGACTGCCGCTTTGGGTGCAGCAGGTCCAACTCCAGCAACTCCGAGGCGATGTCACGGTAATCGGGGTAAGTGCTCCTGGTCACCGGAGACCCATGTACGCGCAGGCCCATGATCCAGGCCACATCCTCTAACGTGGCGACCATATGCCCCCACGGGAAGAGAAAGCACTGACTCACCGGGTCCCAGCAGTCATGTAGAGTATAAAGTAGAGGTGTGTCAAAGCGACACACCTCAATGCTCAGGAGTTCGACGAACCCCATCGCCACCAGTCTCTCTCTCTGAAAGTCTGGCAGTGCTAGGTACACTGCCCGGACCTGCAACCACGAAATCTAGGTCCGCGCTTCCCCTGCAATCATTTCATATCTCAGTGAGTAAAAATCCACACCTTGCTTTGTAAACGGTTCGTAAGGAACCGCCCAGTAACTCAGCGGTCACACCTGAACCGCCCTATTATTCCCTACCTAAGTTTTGGATGGTCTGATGTGGACCGCCTGACCCACCTCTCACAGAGCTTCCCCTGCCTCACTCTCCGTAGAGCGATCCATGGCGGACCGTCTACATGCTCCACGGTCAAAAGGAGACCGTTCAGTTTCAACATCACTCCCCTTATCACGGTCCCCACATGACCGCTTGGATATTCAACGGTTTGAAGTTAACCATTCTAAACCCATCCCTTCATCTTCTAAACGGTCCAATGTGGGCCTTCCTGTTTTAAACGGTTTGAAATCAACCGCTCCAATCCTGTCCTTTCCCTTTTAAACGGTCCCCTGTGGGCCGTCCTGTGGATTGAACGGTCCCATGTGAACCGTTCCAAACCTGTCCCTTCATATTCTACACAGTCTAAGGTTGGCCGTCCTATTTTAAACGGTTTGAGGTCAACCGTTCCATTCCTGTCCTTGCCTATTCTAAACGGTCCCTTATGGGCCGTCCTGTAATTGAACGGTCCTTTGTGAACCGTGTTCATTAACCTAGGTACATGACTCAAATAAAA
The DNA here is from genome assembly GCA_024336825.1 of Amorphophallus titanum. Lineage (NCBI taxonomy): Eukaryota > Viridiplantae > Streptophyta > Magnoliopsida > Alismatales > Araceae > Amorphophallus > Amorphophallus titanum. Next base: position 15,947,265 of record JANBPO010009603.1, on the reverse strand, counting down.
GGGAAAATATAATGATATGACTCTCATAAAAATAAGAAAATACATCATATGACTCAAAATAGATAACTAGACCATGCTAGATGTGTCCGAGGCGAGGAGACGAGCCATGAGTGTGGGCAAGGGAGGTGATGTCCCCATCAACATTCCTCCGTGGCAAGCGGTGGCTTCCCCTGAGGTGGAGAAGAAGGCTGACCTTCTTCAGAAGAATCGCTGATCAACTGCTGATTTGATGTCTGAGGCTAACATTGAGGAGTATCCTTCTCAGATGGTGGCACTCCGGGTAAGGGCTTCAGGGTCTTGCATTGACGCTGTGTCAGATTAATAGACTTCCTTCTGATGATCTACTTTTCTCTGTTAGATTCGAGGTGGATGGCAGATGAGGGGGCGTCGCCGACCGAGCTGGAGATCATCGATTTGGAGGAGACGTCTACTCCCGGTGGACCTCAAACGTCTGGGAGTTCTTCCCGCGCCCGAGACAAGGGCAAGTAAATTGCTCGGGATGGAGCTTCCGAGCGCCGCGGGGTCAAGCGTAGAGACCCTGTGGAAAAGCTACTACGGTCCTCGATGAGGGCCGTGACTGCTGAGAGGAAGCAGGCGAAAAGGGCCGAGGTCGCTTGCTCAGTCGAGGGGGGTGCACATTTGGCTCTCCTGGCTGTTTAATCAGAGGCGGTTGTCACCACCGGAGGAGTCGCGGCTGAGGCGGATGCGTCCCAGGTAGAGGCAGCTGATGCTGGGGCGCCTATCGAGGCTGAGGGGGCGTAAGACGGTGGAACCCGATCCTAGCCGGTCGAGGCCGAGGAGTCGCGAGGTGATGCGACCCAATCCCAGTTGACCAAGCTACTTAGGCGCGAGGTGAGGCGGTCCGATCTGAGCCAACCGGTGGGACCCCCGAAGCAGGAGTACTCGGGGGGGATGCCCCATTCCCAGCTGTCCCAAAGAGGACCTTCCCTCTTGCGGCAGGTGCCTTCGCCGTCTGAGCCTCCCTGTATCGTAGGTGCCACTCTGCCACATCGGAGGCGGTTTGAGGAGGCCATGGGCGCAGCCCCCCTTCCATGCTTCTCGAGCGAGTCATGGAAGGCGGCTTGATTCTAGCCCAGCTAGGGGCCAAGATGATTGATTTGTTCACTCAGATGGACTCGGAGAGGGAGTCTCTGTCCTGGGCCCATGGCATGTCTGACCGAAAGATCGCACGCTTGACTTTCGACCTTGAGGACCTTCAGAGTCGAGCCAGAAAGAGGCTCGGGAATCGACCGAGTGGCTGGCTTAGGCTCATTATATGGTTGGCCTGAAGGATGAGCTTCTGGACGCAGAGCGTAAGGTGTAGGCTAGGCGCGATAAGCAGTGGAGGGCCGAGCGTAAGGAGCTTGAGGGCTGGATCCAGGAGGCCGATCGACAATGGGCGGAGGCTGAGGGCGCACGAGTTGAAGCTGAGAAGAGACAATCCGAGGTAGAGTGGAGGGTCGCCAAGCTTGCGGGGAAGGCGGAGCAGGCTGAGGTAGAGGCGCTTGAGTGATATAAGTGCTTGGAGGCTTATCAGGCGGCTCTCCAGAGGGCCGCCTTCTCTTACTATGAGCCGGGCTATCGTCGAGGCCTACAGAAGGGGTTTTCCCAAGGCTTCCACAGAGTAACCTCTCTGGCCCATGAGCGGGCGGACGTAGAGCTTGAATTTCCTTCCGGGCAATGCTATGACTCGGACGAGGATGTTACAGATTCTTCCTCCCCAACGTCGAGCAAAGGTGAAAGTCAGGGTGCCTCAGTTTCGTTTGAGTGGCCGCTAACGTCGACAACCTCGGGAGGGCATGCGGTCGAGACAGTTCCCACGCAGGTGGGGTCAGTGTCTGGATCGGTCGTCACCGAGGGCACTGGGGATGGGTCATCCGGTGTCGAAGATCTTTCATCTGTCGAGCTCCGTGGTGGGCGCGAGGCCTGATGTATATTTTTTGCTCTTTCTCTCCTTTCTTTAATGTAGCCATGTAAAAATTTCCCTTGTGTAAGTGATGGCGGCAGTAGTAAATGCTGAATTGACTGTTCCTTACCGCCTTTGGCGCAATTTGGCTACCGTACCTGTATTTGTTGGAAAGGTGGCGATTTTCTCTGTGGATATCTTGCGTGTTGATTGGTCAGGCAACTGGCGGGGTGCTGGTGCCTGTCCATCTTCCTCTGCTTTAAATGACTTGCCACTTCACGTGTTTTCATCGAGCGGGTGTTGGTGGAAAACGAGGTAACCGCCTTGGGGGAAGGGTGTTTCTACCTTTCGCGCTTCTTCGAGGGGAAAGTTGTTTAAGGCAACAGCTCCCCTTCAACCTATAAAAAGGTCCTGAACGTCCTTTCCTCCTCTCCTCATCACTTAAGGTTTTCCCTGTAGTTTCTCCTCTCTGCGAAGTGTTGTGCTATTAGTCTTGGTGAGGCATGGAAGGCGTTTTGGAGGATGAAGATGCAGACCGCAGTAGGGGGGAGGTTCCTGCTTCTCCAGTTTGAAAGAGCGTTCGACGGTTGGCAGGTAGCTCGAAAGAGGGTTCAACGTGTGGTGGCACGTCCACTTCCTTCTTTTGGACCGACAGCACTACCTTACGAGGGAGGTAGAAGCGGACAGATGGGGGCATCAAGCACCGCACCCTCCTCCTGTCCCCGCTCCCCCTCTTCCTCTTCCCCTCCCCTCTTTCCGCCGTCGATCCCATCGATAAGGGGGGCAGCTCTTCAAGCTCCCTCCTCACCTCTTCTGCTCTTCAACTAGCCTCTTTTCCTTTTTCTTTGAGTCTACCATTTCTTGATGACCTAGGACATATTTGTAATTTTTAGACTTTTGGGGCACATGCACAAGTCTTCATGCTTGAATCTCCCTAGCCGCCCCTTGATGCTTAACCCATGTTCTTGAATTCACTTCCTAAAGTGTCCCTTCGGACTTTAGGGATAATTCACATAGGGACATATATGCAATATATGCCATTTCATGTATTTTTTTATACATGTGTGGTCCTGAGCACAAGAACAAGACCACTTCTACCCCCAAGCGATCCTTCCCTACATGTTGCCCCTTTCCTTCATGCTTGATCTTTGATGGATGTCTTCCATGAATTTCTCTGTAATTTTCCCACAAGCGGGGGTATATTTATACTTTCTAACCCCTTTTGGATATTTATACCATTTCTGACCCTTGCTAGATATTTGTGCAATTTTGACCATTCTTAGGTATTCATGCAATTTGTCCCTTCCTGGGTGTTTATACAATTTTTGCAAAGTTGCAAGGTATATTTGCAATTTTTGAACATGTCAGGGTTTTCCGTACTTTTCATATTTTGCAGGATTTTTCCCATGATTTCCAGACTACTGGGTTTTTCTCATGATTTCCAGACTTTACTGGGCTTTTCCCATAGTTTTCAGACTTTATTGGGTTTTTCCTACAATTTTCAGACTTAGCCTGGTTTTTCCCATAATTTTCAGAACATTCATGCAACTTTCCGAAAATACAGGGTATTTCTGGAATTTTTAGACCATTTCACAAGTTACAAGGACTTTTGTGTATTTTTTTACAGAGTCATCATCATCATCATCATCATCATCAGAGCCTTATCCCAATTATTTGGGGTCGGCTACATGAATTCTGTTCCGTCAAAAGTTTCTATCAAGTGCTATATTCATATTTAAGTCTAAGAAATTAATATCCTTCCTAATAACATCGCACTATCTCATTTTAGGCCTTCCTCGAGCTCTTTTACTAGCATCCACTAAGATTCGGTCACATCTTTTAACTGGCGCTGAGTTGGGGCGACGAAACACATGTCCAAACCACCTAAATCTATTTTCTCTCATTTTACTATCAATTGGGGCTATTCTTAAGTCCTTACGGATGCGCTCATTATTACAATTCCTCCATTATTTGGATGATCAACTGACGGCTTTTCCTCAGGCCCCGAACGGAATGCCCGCGAATCCCTGTGGAACGGGGGCAAGTATCCCTCCATCTGCCCCGTTGAGACCTGGCTCGGGCGGTTGGCTCTCGGAAGACTCTTCAAGCTTGTCAGAAGAGGCAGAGCCTGTTAAGCTGTACTCTTTCCACCGCGAGCAAACATTGCAAATCTTCTTTGCATGTTGCCGTGCAGAATTGGTTACCCCTTTAACGGTGTCTAATCACCAGCGGTCTGAGGCTCGATTTTATCAAGACTACTGCCCCTTTCATGAGGCAGAGGGGCATATTATCTTTTACTGTCAATCCTTCAGGGATCTCGCAGAAGACTTCATTAAGCGAGGGATAGTTGATATGGACGACTCCTTAGTGCGCCCCCCACAGCCACATATGCAAGGAGAGATGGCTTTCTCTGTCAACGTCATCCACACTCCGTTGGCATTCTATTTGCCTGAATCCTCCGGAGAAGAAGGCAACTCTCAGCAACTTGGCACTGAGTCCACACTTTGGTACCCAACATGGCGACCTTCTCATCAGCGTTCTTTTCCCAAGGAAGACACTGAGAAGATCTTCGACAAACTACTGGAGGATGGTTGGGTGTTGGCACATGATCCGCCGTCTTATTATAATGAGACGGCCAAAAGTCACCCCCGCTATTGCAAGTACCATGCGAGGGTGTCTCATCCTACCCAGCAATGTCCAGATGTTCAGGACTTTATTGAAGCCCTCATTTAGAGAGGGGTGGTTGATACCCAGGGGAACTCCATGACGAGATTGCGTCTTGCGGAGGCCGCCAGGGAGACTCTCCAGCAGGTTCGGCGAGAAAATGAGGCCTTCTCCCGATTAGCCCGGCCAAGTGAGCCTATGGAAAATGAGGAATTTTCGTTGCTCACCAAAGGCAAGGCTACCTGTGAGGGGCCTAAGATCCATAACTCGGGTGGCCAAGCCTTGGGACCAAGTTCCGGGGCCCGTCCCAGGCCGAGCCAGCCCGGCATCGTTATAAGAGAGAGCCCTCGGTCAAACAATGGAGGAAAAGCCAAGGTGCCAGAGCTTCCGGCCAAAGCTTCTGCCAAGTCAGCAAAGCCACCAGTTATGGAAAGGCCTCGACCCCTTGAGCCCGTGAAGGTGCCAGTCAAAGCCCCTACCCAGTCTGGCCACTGCCAGAAGGCTGTTATTGGCCATCCGCGGCTGAAAGATAAGGGTAAAGCCAAAGTTGCGGAGGTTGAGCCCAAGGCACAATCCTATGCCAAGCCAACGGGGTCCAAGCCACCAGCGAAAGCGAAGTTGGCGACACCGCATGACCCTTTGGGGTTTCACTTCGGTCAGCTGGAATTTCAAGAGTTGCCACCTTATTGTCGCTCAGGCGATTGAGGCCACTTTTCAACCATCCTCTGACGCAGGGGAGTGGACCTGCGTCGTTCCAAGAAAAGGTCGCAGAGGTCAAAATGTTAAACGGCCAGTTCGACGTGGGAGACAAAGCACCAGGGGCAAACCACTTCGCCCTGCGACGTCATCTCCCCCTTCATTCGAGGAGGTTGCTCGCCTCAAGAAGCAGGAAAAGAACCGAAAGAAAAATTTGAAGAGAAAGCTCAAAAAACAGGCGGAGCAGGTAGCTGCCATGGAAGCCTCCCAAAAGCTAACCCCCGTGATCGGGAAAACGCGCGAAAAAAGTCACGGAACGCCTCCGGGCCTCCGGAACAGCTCTGGATTGCACCAATCTAAACACGAAAGATATCCGAAACGCAATCACGGACACAACGGGATCGGACACTCGGAGAAAATAGATCCGGGACCCGAAAATAAGGATCCGAAAGGGTCCGAGACATCACAGCCCTTTCCCCTTAAACAAATTTCATCATCGAAATTTAAGAACGAAGGCACAGGAACAGGGGAAAGACTCACGCAAACAAACAAGGATATAGCTACCGCATCTCATCCTCACGCTCCCATGACACCTCACCACCAGAATGACGCTGTCAGACCACCATAATCAGAGGAATAACCTTGTTCTGTAGGCGCTGCTCTCGCCGATCGTCAATGTGGACAGGGTACTCCGGAAGGGACAGATCTGGGGTCACCTCAGGCCAAACGGTGTCCTCTAGAACATGGGAATCATCGGGCATATGCTTCCGAAGCATTGACATATGAAACACATCATGCACGGCAGATAGCTCCGGAGGTAACTGCAACCGATAAGCGACTTCTCCAACGCGCTCGGCAATGAGGAAATGACCAATGTAGCGGGGACTCAGCTTCCCATTCCTGCCGAAACGCATTACATCCTTCATGGGAGAAACTCTCAAGAAGACTCGGTCTCCCACAGCAAAGCTGAGGGGTCGCCTCCTCCGATCGGCATAACTCTTCTGTCGGCTCTGCGTTGTCAACATCTTCTGTCGACCGAGATGCATCACCTCAACACACTGCTGCACCAAATCCGGTCCTGTCAGGACACGCTCGCCCACCTCGAACCAATCAAGCGGAGTTCGGCACGGTCGCCCGTACACTGCCTCCTAGGGAGTCATACCAATGCTCGAATGATAGCTGTTGTTGTAGGCAAACTCCACTAACGGCAAATGGTGGGTCCAACTCCCCTGCCACTCCAGGCAACACGATCTCAACATGTCCTCCAAGGTCTGGATGGTCCGCTCAGACTGACCGTCTGACTGAGGATGATAGGCCGAGCTGAATGCCAAGTCAGTGCCTAGAGCTCACTGAAAACTCCTCCAGAATCCCGATGTGAAGCACGGATCACGATCGGACACAATGGAGATAGGGACTCCATGCAACGGGACGATCCGCTCCACATGCAGACGGGCCAATCTCTGCACGCTCCAACTGACTTTGATCGGCAACAACTGAGCCGTCTTCGTTAGTCTATCCACCAGTAACCAAATATAATCATGCCCACTGGACGTCCTCGGTAACCCAACCACAAAATCAGTGGTCACGTAGTCCCACTTCCACGCGGGTATCTCCAAGGGCTGAAGTGTGCCTCCTGGTCGTTGGTGCTCAGCTTTCACCTGCTAACAGGTCAAACACCTGGCCACAAACTCTGCTACATCTCTCTTTATGCCAGGCCACCAAAACTACCTCTTCAGGTTCTGGTACATCTTGGCCGATCAGGGGTGCACGGCACCGACTCCCATGAGCCTTGCGCAACACCGTACGCCTCACCTGCTCCTCGGCTAGGACGTACAACCTACCTCTGAACCTCATAGCTCCATCCTCTCCAAGCTCCACCTCGGCCATCGGCAGAATACGAGGTAGCTCGGGGTCCGCTTGCTGAGCCTCAGTCACCTGTCGACAAATAGCTGGCGTGACAGTCAGACTCGCAAGGACAGTTGAACCCTGATCCTGAGGGATCTTGAGCCTAAAAGTCATGGCCGGCACCTACTCCCAAAGCCTCCACTTTCGCAACAACATCTGACTGACCGCGACTCTCCTGCTCAGAGCATCAGCTACGACATTCATCCTGCCAGGCTGATAAGACAGAGTAAAATCATAGTCCTTTATGTACTCCATCCACCTCCTCTGCCTAAGGTTAAGGTCCTTCTGAGTGAACACATACCTCAAAATCTGATGGTCAGTGAACAACTCAAACTTCTCGCCGTACAGATAATACCTCCAGATCTTTAGGGTGAAAATCACTACCGCTAACTTAAGATCATGAGCAGGGTAGTTCGCCTCATGTGGCTTCAACTGCCGAGATGCATACGTCATAACTCTGCCATGCTGCATCGGCACAGCACTGAGACCTACCCCAGAAGCATCCGTACACACCACGAAACCTCCCGATCTAGAAGGCAACACCAACACTGGAGCAATAGTGAGCAATCTCTTCAGCTCTATGAAGCTTCGCTCACACTACTCCGTCCAGACAAATGGCACCTCCTTCCGCGTAAGCCTGATCATCGGGGCTGCAATACGAGCAAAATGCTGGATAAATCACCGATAATAGCCCTCAAACCCCAAGAAACTCCGAATCTCCGTGACAGAACTCGGTCTTGGCCACTGCATCACTGCCTTGACCTTAGCCGGGTCCACGGAAACACCATCACCAGAAATCACGTGCCCCAGAAAGTACACCTCTCAGAGCCAGAACTCATACTTGCTGAACTAACATACAACTGGTGATTGTGCAGGGTCTACAACACCACCCTCAAATGATGCACATGCTCCTCAGCAGACCGTAAATACATAAGGATGTCGTCCACGAACACGACCACGAACTGGTCCAAGTACGGACAGAACACCCTATGCATCAAATCCAAAAATGCTGTGGGGGCATTGGTGAGCCCAAATGGCATCACCAAGAACTCATAATGCCCATACCTCGATCGAAATGGCATCTTCTCCACATCAGACCCTCGAATCCGTAGCTGATAATAGCCCGATCTCAAATCAATCCTTGAAAACACCTGGGCCGACTGAAGCTGATCCACGTCCCGTCCGGACCCTCCGAAGAGACACCATGCCGACGTGAAGCCATCCCCGGAATCACAACGGCGAAGAGAAGCCGACCCCTGGGGAGCCCACTGCTCGTGGGCCCTCGAAGATAATCAAACGGCTCGTCAATCGAGTCCGGAATAAGCTGCGAAGTTCACTTCAAATACACCCAAAGTGCCTTCACCGGCACACCCCTTGGGTTGCCCTTCGACGGCACACCAAAACCCCCCCTCAAACGCCCTTCAACGGCACGCCTAGGGAGCTTCAACGGCACGCCCAGGGAGCTTCGACGGCACGCTCGCTGGTGCCCCTTCAGCGGCACACCTGCTTGAAGCCCTCAGCGGCACACTCGTGGGAAGCCTTCAACGACACACCCCTTGCAGCCCTTCAGCGGCACACACCATGCAGCCCTTCAGCGGCACACCCCATGCAGCCCTTCAACGGCACACCCCCTGCTCTCCCAGCGAAGGCCTCAGCGGCACACTTGTGCCCCTTCAGCGGCACGCCTGTGTGTGCCCTTCAGCGGCACACTCTAAAGCTTCAACGGTACAGTCACTTGACCGTCCGACACGGAAGATCTGGCGCCACCCTACGGGGATCTTTGGCGTGCACTGCGTGGGCTGACGTGTCGACCGGAGGCGAATACATGGAGTCTACACCCTGTCAACAAAATTAATGGGAGGTCAAGTCCCCATTAATGTTCCTTTTCCCGCCTGTAACACCCGTTTTTGAAGAAGGCTGTGCCGCTGGGGTATATATACCCCTCTCCACCGGCAAACAAAAAAAAAGGAGGAAGAATAGAGAAGAGACACCCCGCAGAGATCCACACGGGTGAAGAAGAAGAAGAAGAAGAAGAGAAGAAAAAAAGAGGAGGGACCTGCTGCCCTCCCCGCTGCTGCCCGGCCACCGCTATCCGCACGAAGAGAAGAAGAAAAGAGAGAGAGATAGAGAGGGAGATGTAGCAGAGAGGGCCGGGGAACGGGGCTCCGTTGTCTCTGTTCAGCCCCGACCCTTTTCTTTCCTTTCTTCTCCATCCCTGTCTCCCTCTCTCCCCATTGTTGTATTCCCATTTCATATTTTGCATGAATAAACACCTGAGCCCCCTCTGTTACCCTTGCTATCTCCTTTCACCGAATTTATGTTTGTGTGGTTTCCCCGTCCCCGGTGACGTCTCTGTCTGCGTCTCCACCCTGCTGGGCCTCGCCATCCCTCTTTGTTTGGAGATCCAGTCCTCAACCCTGCTAGCTCGCTAAGACCCCCTCCAGTTGGGTCGAAATCAGAAAACCCCCGTGGCCTTCCTCCCCGTGGTTTCACTTCGTACCCCTTCAACCCTTCCCCGGTACGCCTTAGGTTCTCCTGGCCTGGTGCACTTCACGGCCCTTTATCCCCTTCACCGGTACAACCCTCTGGCCGGTACACCCTTTTCCCCCTTCTTAGGCCTGCTCGCCGGTACTCCCCTTGGCCTGCTCACCGGTACACCTGTCTCCACCCCCCATCTTGGGCCCAGCAGCCTTGGCTAGCTTTGCAGTCTCCTCATCGTCACCTCCCTTCACGCTTTACGAGGTCTATTTATGGTATGTCATCTGCGGACGCCCACCTACAATTGTTGGGTCCCGTCACTCCATGTGGGCGCGTTCCCTGTATCTCCCTTACGCCCGGGGTCAAGGGGAGGTGCTGTCGAAATTTTACCGGAATATGACAAGGGCGGAAGGAAGCAACAAACAAAGGGAGTAATAATTAACAAATGTATCTAATTAACAACGACTGAATAATGAACGTTGCAAGAGTATTTGGAATAGACAACAGTCGAACACTTTAAATAATCACCACAACCGTGGAAGAAAATAAGGTGTACAAATATATATTCAACTAAGAGACAGAAGAAAAGAAAGGCCTTAAGGCCATCAAAGAACAAGCCATGTCTGCCCTCCACCAGAACATTCAACTCCCCTTCATCTCCCTTTCACCGGCACGGCCTACAGCCCTTCGCCGGTACGCCCCCTTCAACGGCACACTCTCTCATCGTCTCACCCCACCGTCCCACCCTCTCCTTCACCGGTACAACCTCCCCCATCGTCTCTCTCCCTCTCACACTGTCTCTCCCTCTTTCTCCGTCTCACCTCCCCTCATTCGCCGGCACAGTCTTCCCCCGCCGTCTCTCCCTCTTTCTCCGTCACACCTCCCCTCATTCGCCGGCACAGTCTTCCCCCGCCATCTCTCCTTCTTCGCCGGCACGCCCTCCTCCATCTCACCCTCCGTCTCTCCCTCATCGTCTCTCTCCTCCACCGTCTCTTTCCCCCTGCGTCTCTCTTTCTCTCGCCGGTGCACTCTTTCCCCCTGCGTCTCTCTCTCCCTACGTCTCTCTTTCTCTCGCCGGTACACTCTTCCCCCTGCGTCTTTCTCCCACCGTCTCTCACTCACCCACCGTCTCTTCTTTCCCCCCCGTCTCACCGTCCGTCTCACTCCCACCGTCTCACTCCCCTCACCGGTACACCCCGTCCGTCTCACCGTCCCTCTCTCACCGCCACACCGTCTCTCTCTCCCTCGCCTTGCGTCTTTCCTTCGCCGGCACACCCGCACTAGCCCCCAGCCCGGTACACCTTAAAGTGCAATAGGTTATAATAATAATAATAACAATAGCAATAAAAAGAATTCAAAAAAGGGGATAATAAAGGAAATAAATGAATGAATAAATAAGTAATGATAACAATAATAAAAAGGGAGGTAATAAAAATGAACAAAAAATAAATAACAAGGAGACATGATAACCCCATGGCCAAAAATTCTCTACACTGCGTTGACGCACTAGAAGATTTGGTTGGCTTCAAACCTTGTAGCTTCAACTGCTGCGTCTACGCACCATGCTGCTGCGTCTACGCTGTGGCTCTTGCATACACCAAGGTCGACCTTTAACTGGCAAGGTCGACCTTTGACGTGAAGGCTTGAAGGCGTTGTTCAGCTGCGTCTACGCTGTCGTCCTGACGCGTTGACGCAGGCTTGATGAAAAGCTTGGACATGAAGACACTGAAGACTGCTATACTGCTGCGTCCACGCTGCCGTTCAGCAGCGTTGACGCAGTGACGTTTACTTCATACTTCAACTGCAGTTGAGCTTGTTTGAAGGCTGCGTCCACGCTGGAGCCTGCAGCGTCGACGCAGGCCTGATGAAACTTCTTGGACTTGAAGTTTATTCAAGGCTGCGTTGACCCTTGGAGTATAAGGCGTTGACGCTGCCTTGGCCTGATGAAAGTTCTTGGACATTGTTCAGCTGCGTCCACGCTGCCGTTACGGAGCGTTGACGCTTGAAGGCTTGAAGGCTTGAAGGCTTTGGACTATACTTAACAGCGTCGACCCTGTGCTTTGATGCGTAGACGCTAAGGCTACTTCTGCTTGAGTTACTCAGTTGCGTCCACGCTGTATTGCTAGAGCGTTGACGCTGGCCTTGGAAAAACCTTGCACAATGGAAAAATAGTTAAGATACACACAGATTCACTGTGTTGCTATCATCAAAACATACAATTGTCACTGAGTTGCTACCATCAAAACAAAACAATATATAGTATACTTGTGCCCTAGGGGTGCCAACACATGTCTTGGGCTCTGGGCACGTCCCTGAGCAATGTCCCCAGTGATGGAGGATCATCAGTTAGGACGATCAGCTTTGGATCCATCAGGTGCTCGGCTCCCGTGCCTTGCTTCTCTACGCCTTGCTCCTCCTCGCCCCGTTCACCCTTGGGCTCGAACGACATGGAAGGAGGCTGCATGACCGGTTCTTGGACCCCCGTGGCGTCGACAGATACCTGAAGAGCTGCCACCCAGCCCTCCTTAAAGTCGACATCCCTCGTCGGGCCATAGACCTCGACGGCGATGGCATTTAACTCAGCCTCGTATTCTAAAGACTCTTAGAAATGCTTAACAACTTCCTCGCCAGTCGCCACCACCTCTGCCCTAGCCGCGGTGACCACCGCCGCCACCTCCGCGATCCTAGCCGCTGCTGCTTTTACATCTTTTCTCGCCTTGATGGCGGTAGTCTCCAGCACTACTGCCCATTCCTCCGCCGCCTCTGCTCAGTCCTTCATATGCCGCTAGGAGTCCTCGAACCCCTAGACTAGAACCCGGAAAGCATCCCGGTCACGCTAGGCCTCCACCAGCATGGACCCTTGGGACGCTAGTAGCTCTTGGAGGTTGGAGTGCTCGGCCACCACTGTTTGGAGTTGGGCTTCCAATACTGCCCGTTCCATCCGACTGGCGGCCAGTTGTCGTGTGGCCTCCCAGTAATGGACCGCCCATAAACCTAGGGCTCGGGCCATTAAGCATAAGTTCTTGGCCGACAAATTGTATAACTCCTCATCAATTCCTGAGGAAATGATCACTGAGCCCACCCTGGCTTTAATTACTTGTCCAACAGTGTGTAGGCCTCCATGTGATGGGCATGCACCCCAGGGGCATCCTCGACTTGGGGAGAGCTGGGATCGACAGAGGGGCACTACGTTTCCCCCCATTCGGCCTGTCCCTCGATAGGAATCGATGGCCCAGCCCCGGTCGGCAATGAGCGAGTAGGTGACAATAGCAATAGTAGTTGTGTCTCCACAATGTCAGCTCTAGTGACCAGAGGAGATCTAGATGGTAGGGGAAGTGGCCTCTGAGCACACGGAGGCTTGGCAGTCGCCTGGTCGACGATAATTTTCTTCTTCTTCTCTAGGTGGCATTGGCGATCGATTGCCACCATGGCTCCCAAATCGACTCGCTGGCACTTTTCCCCGACCATCTATGAGACTTCCCCCAGCCCACCCGACGAGCTCCCCGGACCACTAGAGTCACCCTGGGACTAGCTGCACGAGTGCTCGAGCCGACATTGGGCACAGAAGCAGTGGCTGTTGGGGATGATGACAGAGGAGGGTGTGAGCCCTCTGCCTTAGCTGCTGTGGGCAAAGGGGGATACGATAGATGCCCCAGCTAGAAGGCAGCTACTAGCTGGGGGGCTGCGACTATCACCTGATCAGCCCCAGCTTTGATGTGATCACACGACCATGCAACGAGTAGTGACAACTCCACCATCTCAAACCGTAGCTCTGGTGGCACCGAAGCCCCTGCAACATGATGAGAAGAGTTAGAATTCAAAGATAGAGGAACTGAGAAAATAACAAGGGCCGTACCATGAGACAATGGGGGGCTCAATCCTAGTTCTTGAAGAACAGTTGGGGTCAACCTCGTGACAATGTCGTGAAGGGGGTGACAGAGAATGACTTTTACAACCCTAGCCTCCTCCCTAGTTGGGGCTGACAGATTGTCACCCATGCGAAGCTAGGGGATCAGAACAAAGCCCCAGTCACTAGCCTAACCAGAATCCCCTACTTTCGTAAGGATGACGAAGCGCTCGACACATCACTTGATGTTAGAAATAGCAGAAGAAACGAATAATATAGACCTATTATTCCTAGTCTGAAAATAAAAAGATGATTGCTTAGCATGAGGACAACGTTGAAGATTGTAGTGTTGTGTGTGAATGGCTGATCTAGAGGGGAGTGGTGAATAGATCTGCCCCTCTTTTTCTAAAGATAAAAACACTACAAGAATAAAGTAAGTACATAAAAGAAAATGTTGTTGAGTACCTTTTACTATGCAGTAGGTGAAAATACCTTTCATTTTGAAATTTCACTTAGTGATATTTGGTATTGTCTGTGGGAATGTTTGGTGGACTAGACCTTGAACCAGGTCCCATTGATCAGACTCCCCCAAATTCACACATGATATAGATAGATCGAGATTCTAAGCAGGTTGTGCTATTAATGGCCTTGCGCAGGTATCTCATATGTGTTTTAGAAAATAGCCCATATTTTCATAGTCGTGGCCTCACGACTCCACATATGTCGGTGAATCCTACAAAGGATGGAAGCAAGGTAACCATCCTACCACTTGGGTCTCGGATTCATTAAGAGTATATCACTCACCCTTACCACTTACTTTTAAATGAGCACTAGTGCCATAGGGATGATAACATAATTTATTAGTGCTCTCGCAAGTTACCTATCAAGCTTGTTTCTACCCATTGAACCTCCGTGAGGTTGGGTTGCTGCCATGGTAACTTCTTTATCTTGGGCTCAATCCCATCCCCCTCGACGCCTCTAGAATCAAGATTCTAGACAAGCCTTTTGTAAAGACATCTGTCAAGTTTCTTTCTGATTTTATAAAGTTTAAAGCAATTAGTTGTTGCTTCATTTTATCTCCTATTGATTTATGTCTCACTTTTAAGTGTTTGTTCATCTTTACATCTGCATTAGCTTGCATGCATTTATCAATGGCAGATTTACAATCACATAGTATAGATATGAGAGGTAGTAGATTAGTCATTAAGGGAATATCAGCTAGAAGGTCTCTCAACCATTCTGCCTCCATACAGGTGGTGTCTAGTGTAATCATTTCAGATTTCATAGTGCTTCTAGCTAACACAGTTTGTTTAGTTGATTTTCAAGATATTGCACCTCCTCCTAGGAGAAAAATAAATCCTGATGTGGATTTTACATCTAAAGAATCACTAATCCAATTTGCATCACTATATCCCTCTAAGACAGAAGGATAACCAATGTAGTGTAATCTGAAGGTTATAGTCCCCTTTAAATACCTAAGTACTCTTTCTAAAGTTTTTCAATGACTCTCGTCAGGGTTTGTGGTGTATCTACTAAGCCTGTTGACTGCATATGCAATATCAGGCCTGGTGTAATTTGTTAAGAATCCAAGTGACCCTATAATTTGTGCATATTTACTTTGTAGTGTTGGATGTCCTAAATTTTTCTTTAAGTGAATATTGGGATCATAGAGAGTAGATACAGGTTGGCAATCTAAGTAGTAGAACTTTTTAAAAATTTTCTCTATGTAGTGAGATTGTGATAAAATTATCATCGATGAATCTTTTATTTTCTGGTATTTTTACTTTAGCAAAACACCCCAACACTTTGAGATAATTTAAATTAGGTCTTATTTTCTTCTGAACTTCATAGGGTGTAGTATCATTTTGTTTGAATAGTATTATGTTTAAGATATAACATGCCGTTAAAATGGCCTCCCCCCACAAGTTCTCAGGTGCTATCACTAATTACTAAGATTAGGCCAAACATGGTTAGCAAAGCCTGTGGTTGATCGAGCAAACATGGATCATCTATTTGATCATCTAGTATTATAAATGTTCTCTGGCTATCATTATGTGATTTTCTGTCCATAAAGGAGCCTTAGAATTGCTCAGACTCAGCAACTAGGATCACCACTGATCTATCATGAATGAGAAAATGATTTGGTCTGCTATTGTCCATGGCAGGATTGGGGACAGCATGGAAACAGAAATAACAAAAGATTTAGATGAATATTCAAATGAATTTCAGAGATATCAAAATGATCTCTAAATTTCACAGACGAATCAAAGGCGTCCAATTAGAAGATCAACAATAATGCATGATTCAAACTGGGATCTGGAGGTCTGCTGAGATGATTTCTTTGAATGCACATTTTCACAGTCCTGGCGTCCTCGATCCCTCGTCGCATGCAAAATTCTTTGGGATAACTCCTCCCTGTAAATTATTAACTTAAATTAACCACCGATCGAGTTTTTGTTTTGCCACATGGTAGTCTTGTAGGTTACTTATCTCTCTGGGCCGGCCGACTCATTGTAAGAAGGGTCATTATTCTCTCTCATTTGGCCCATGCTCATCCGTTGCTGTTGGGGCTACATGCCCCTCGTAACTCCTTCAATTTTCAATAACACCAGCGCCATGCATGCGCTTTATTAAAAAACAAAGTGCATCTATATATTATTACCTGATCCACTATGTATGTATCTTGACTTGACATTAATTATATCTGCTAACTTGCCCATTTTAAAAATTTATCGATCATTGATCTGTGCAGTCAGATATTTATCGAGCTAATTATTAGTCATCATTTTGTATTCCAAAACAAAGACCGAACACAATACCGATCGATCTAGACTGTGTTAATCCCATCTTCGGCGTTTGCCTGGGGTTTGAGCTCTGAATTTTGCCGAACGTTCGTGGCTAATTAATTGCCAAGTTGGGAACAAGTTGTGCCCTACGTACGTACTCATCCATGTATATATATGCAGCTTGACACGAACCTCTTTATGGACGCGTAGTTGATGGCCGGAGAGATTAATTTGGTGATCGACATCCTCGTTCATATCATGTATTCAGGTCTCCGGCAAGACTTAACGGTAGCCCTGTCAATGGATCAGATCCAGATCAGATTTATTATGATCCGAATCCGGATCAAATCTCTTTAGATTCGGATCTGACCTTAATCTGAAATTGAATGGTATTTCGGATTCGGATCTTATCTGAATCTTAATATGAATTGTTTCATTGCCGGGCCGCGCACGCCCTGGTCGAAGCCAAGCCGCAGCGGCAGCCCGGCGATCGGCTCGAGCTCCTCGTCGCCGCAATGGCTGGGATCGTCATACTCCGGATAGACCGGCTCGCCGTCGCGCGAAAAACCCTTGAGGCCGTCGACCATGCGGCGCACCCAGTCCGGCCGGTGCGCGTTCATCTCGGCCATCTTCTCGTAGGTCTCGCGGGCGATCGCCATGCGGTTCTCGCCGTTCGGGCCGCGGCCGGACGGCTGCCGATAGAGCTTGTGCCCGGACGGCCGCTTCTCCTCGAAAACGTCGTAGACGTAGTTTTCGGGGTCGGACGGGTTAAGGTCGCCGGTCACGCCGGTGTAGTAGCTCGTGCCCGGCTCGAAGAACCGCTTCGGCGGGAAGCGCTGCTGCAGCACGCGGCCGAGCACATAGGGCAGCACGTCGGGCGCCTGCATGTCGGCCTCGCCGAGATTGGCCGTCGTCGGCTCGATACCGCGCAGGGCGGCGTCGACGTCCATGTCCTGGATCGCCTGGAAGATGATCTCGAAATAGAGCAGGCTCCGATCGGCGAGCTCGAATGTGAGCTGGTGCGTCGCCTTGCGGTTCTCGCCGCCCGACCAGTTGCCGATGTCCGGCCCGAACCACCCCCACCAGCTCTTGATCGTGGTGCCCCAGAGGTTCGCATAGGTGTCGCGGATCTCGAGATGCCGGAAAAGCCGATGCCCGGCATACTGCCCCTTGGTGCATTTCGGCATCTCATGCGCCAGCGTCAGCTTGTCGAAGAAGTTGACGTTGGTTTTCCCGGAGCCGATCGGCCCGTGCAGGAAGCGCACGTTGTTCACGCGATCGCGCAGCATCTCGGTCGCGACCGGGCCGGGCGGCGTATATTCGCGGATATCCATCTTGTCGACGGCCGCCTGGCGATAGAGGCGCAGGATCTCGGGATCGACGGTCATTGGGCGCTCCTGGCGGCAAGGCGCGGCCGGAGCTTCCCGGATCTCGCGCGCTGCTCGATGGTCATGGGCGCGCCCGGCCTGGCGGTGAAGACGCCGGCGAGCACGTTGCGGATCTGGTCGGAGCCCGGTGCCCCGGTGGCGAGGATCATCAGCGCCGCATCTGCCAGCGCCTCGCGCACATTGCCGAGCGTCGGCTCGATCGCGCCGGCGGCCTCGGCCTCGCGCACCTTCTGGCGGCTGCGCTGCTTCGCCTGGCGGAAATAGGCGCGGCGATCTTCCGCCGACAGGTTGATGAACGTCGCCGGCGGCGTGCGCGCGGTCATCAGCTCGTAAAGCTTCATCAGCGCGACGTCGGCTGCCGGATGTTCGGTTTTCGGTTTTGACATGTCCCAACGCGATGTTGTTGCGGCGCTCATGCCTTCCTCCGATGCGCTGCGTCGTGGGTGTTGTGGCAGCGCTGGCACCAGTGCCGCAGATCGTCCGGCCCGTTTTTCCCCAGCTCGTGATTGACATGCGCGACGGTCAGGACGACGATCGCGCCTGTGACAGGATGAGGTTGCCCGTTGGCCACGCGGCAATCCGGATAGGCGGGCGATCCCTCGCAGGCATTTCCCGACCTAAGGCGCACCCAAGCCCTGATGTCCTGCCACAGCTGCGAGCGGATCGAGCCGCCCGGGTAGGCCTTCATCTTCGCGGCGCTTATCGGCACGGCGCGCCCTCCCCCAGCCCCACAGGGGCAGCGCCCATTTTCGATTTTCCCGCAAACTGGTCTTTCGTTTTGCAGCGAGAAAACCTCACGGGCTTCACCCGCTCACACAGCGAAACCCGGTTTCGAGGACGCCCCCCGGCCTGCGCCTGGGCGGGCGAGGGGACACCCCTCCGGACGGATCGCGCCTGGTCGTGGCCGGCGCATGTGTCCTGCTGATTTCCAATCATCAGGGCAGGGTGCAATTTGTCGAACAACATCAATCACTTGTCCTCTTCGTGAGACTGGCCGCCATGAGACTGGCCGCTGTCGTCGCCGCTAAGTCCTTGATTTTGTTGATGCAGCGCCTCGCCCTCGATGACGCGCATGTCGAGCCCCTTCGCGCCCTCGCCGACCGGCCCGCCAAGGTTGATCACCAGCATGCCGGCGTTGGCCCCTGCCACCTGGACGGCGAGCGGCAGGCGCTGCGCCACGTAGGGCGCCAGGTCGCTCATCACCTTGCGGTGGTACTCGGCCGCCTCGAGGCGCGTGCAGTCCAGCGTCTTGGCGATCGCGTCGATCGGCGTCGCCACGATCTCGGCCATGGCGAGGATCGGATGCCGCCCGGTCTGCTCGATCAGCTTGACCAGGTCGCGGGTGACGCGGCTTGGCCCCCTCGGCCTCCCCCGGACCTGGGCGACAACGTTACCGTCGCCGTCCTTCACGCGACCGAAGACGCTGCTGCCCGAAAAGAGCCCCAGCTGCTCGGCGTCGGGATCCGCGCCGCCGGCGCCCGCCGCGCGCGCCTCAACAAGGTCGCGGGCCGCCTGGTCGAGCTGCAGCGCGTCGGTCAGGCCGCCGTCAGGCTTGCCAGCCATTTTGCCCCCCTCTGATATTCGTGGAACGCTGGAACCGGGCTGGAACCGCCGCGCCGATCAGGCCAAGCGATTGATTTTCCCTATCAATATCCCCCTCTGGAACCGTGGAACCGTGGAACGTAACAATCTGCGCGCGCGCGTGCGCATACGGGAAATGCCGGTTCCAAAGTTCCAAAGTTCCACTTTCCGATTTTGCCATTATTATCAATGGCTTGTGCCGTTTCGGCTCTGGAACCGGCCCGGTTCCACGGTTCCAGTCTGAAACCGAAGGCCGGTATCAGGCCGACCTAAACCCGATCTCAACATGACTCATTCCCTAATTCTGACCATAAGAGAGAGATATACTCATTTACTCCCTCCCCACAATCTTGTCAAATGGTGGGCACGAGTTTTGAAGTTAAATTAATCGGGCGGTCTCTGCTTTAGACACAGAATAAAGGCTTTACGTGGGATAACATGGGTATTTACAATTGGGCACACGAGACTCTGTTAATTTCGGTGGATTAAACATAGATTAGGGCGTGTTCACGTGATTAGAGAGGGATTAAAGAGAGATAATAAAAGAGATTTTTAGAGTATATATGTTTTATATTTTTATTAAAGATAGTGAGAGGGCGACGCAAGCCATGCGCCCTGCCGGCCGCGCTTCATACGCGTGCGTCTCTACAGATTACACTTAAAAACGTCATGCTCCCGCGACGCGATTCCATGTCGTACTGCAACGCGATCCCATGTCGTCCCGATTAAATCCTCAAACCATGCTCATTAAACCTGCAACTTTTTATAAACAAAAGTTTAATCGGCGATGAGAAGAGGCGATGGTGGAGGAGGCAGACGAGGCGGAGGAGCGCAAATGGGTTGCCCAAATGAGGTTCCTTTTTTTTTTTCGGAAAAATCTGTGACACCATCGCAGGTGTACTTCTGCATAGATTTCTTCCTTCTCCCTCCCTTTCGCATCAGAAACAAACGGTCCCCAAGGGTGACAAAAAGCCAACCTGCTTGAACTCTGGACACACTACAAACCCTCCCTTCAGGATAAGGATAAAAAGAGACCTGTAAGCCTAGCCTGCAGTAAGCTCCAAAACATACATCAGCTCAACAAGCACCCCAAGTCCTCGGCCATGGAAGAAAGATTGAGATACTGGATGTCCCTGCCCCAAAAAACGCCAAACCAGTCATCAACTGCCACAACCCCATGACTACAAAGCAGGGGCTACATGCCACCTGAAGAAACAAAGTTGGAGCATAGCATGGTCTTCTGGGTTTGGCACTGATTGACTACAGGATTTCCCTGGAACAAGGGTACTCATCTCAAGAGTCTTCTGTCCACGACACACATGGTGGATTCCACCAGACCCAGTGGCCCCCCAACGGGGCACAGTGCATGATGCTGCACCAGTCAGCCAAAATAATTGAAGGGTCAATATCGGCTTGCTGGAATGGTCTGGTTAGGATGCCGTCATGTCGGCTCAATCACGAAGCATCTCTGCATGTTCCGGAAGATTTTTTTTTCTTTCTTTCCATTCCAATAGACGACAGGAATTGAGTCATAATGGAGGTGGGAAGGAATGATGGTTGCCATGGCAAACTTCACAGGGAAATGAAACCAAACACAATTCTGTGAGTGGGGAAAGGAAACCATGGTGAATGAGGTGTGCATATTTGTCAAGCTAATATTGCCCGGCGAGGAGGAACTGCAGCCAACCTGATAGGGTGGTCTGACTAAACTCGGGCATGTGAAATAGGCAGGCCACAGGTGCTCTGGGTCAGCAAAAGTAAACCTGTGTTTCCCAATTCTGATAGTGACAAGCCAACCACTGCTGCGAAGATATCTCATGTTCTCAGCATTCAGAAACCCTGTGCAACAAATCCTCCAAGCAATTTGTAGTGACGGAAGACTAGCTAGCAGTGACCTGAGGATTGGAGGATGGAATAAGCCTGGCAAGCTTATAAACAAGGGCTCGAGCATGCTTTTGCTTGAGCTCATTAACTTGAAGAACACAACTGAAGAACATTAAGCTCAAGATTGATGCAAGCCCTAAACATGTGCTTGAGCTCGGCTCGGCTTAAGCTAGTTAACAAGAACATAACTGATCCTGATTTTAAATCCCATGAGGCGCCTGCATGAGTTATCGAGCCATATGGATCCAATCAAGCACAAATAAGCTAAATGAACTAAAATATATTTCTACTATATATACCTATAATAAAATAACATACGCCTAGCGACCGTCACTAGACCATTTCTGTTCCTTTGTGGTCTGTCGGGTGACCGTTTCTATCCGCCTTGTGGTCTCATCAGGACCATTTTTCACGTCTGCAGCTGGTTTTCTCTCCCGCGGGCGAGTGTGCTTCACTCGGCTTCTTTCCAATGTACGTAGTGTAGTTTCGCTGCATTATTTACTTTGGTGGTGATCACGTCTTTCTTCTCTAGGTATTTGTCATCATATTCTTCTATCTCTTCTTATTTTCTTTACTTTCTTTTAGTTGCTCCACACCCACGATGTGTGCTTATTTTATTCCTTCTTTCGCACCACACCCACGACGTGTGTTTAGTTCTTCTTTTGTTTTATCTTGTACTATTAAGATGACATGCCCACATGCTTCATGCTTGATGTTATTGATTTCTTGAGTTAGCACATATCACCCATCTCTCGCACACCTCACACATCACTTCACACCACTTCACATATCTACACCTGCGTCGACTCCGTGCACAACAAGGGGATCAGCCATGCGAGCCAGGCAGTGGCTGCGTCGATGCGGGGAGATGCCCGCGTCAACGCAGAGCACAAATGGGAGCAGCCTGGGAGCAGGGGAGTGGCTGCGTTGATGCAAGGGGCTACCTATGTCGACACCGCACGCAACGGAGGGGAATCAGCCCTGAGAGCTAGGGAGAAGCGGCGTAGATGCATGGGGGCTGCCTAAGTCGACGTAGCCCTCCTTATCATTTTATTTCTTTGTTGTATTGTTGTTGTCTTCTCTCTTTTTTTTGTTGAAATGGGGGGATCGGCCAACCAAAAATTTAGTTCGGTCGACCGATCCTCCCAGGGATGGGGGCCGGTTGAATATTTCTGTTGCAACTAATGCAACTCCACTGTGGCACCCACAGCATTGATATAAAATTACAAATTGACTGGAGAACTAAGCAGTATGGAATGTTCTGCAAACAGGATTAAACAGTGAAGTTGGCATCTTTCCTGTATTCAAAAGAAAGAAACTGACATGTTGCTTTCCCTATACCTTATCCTGTTGAAACAAGATATATTATCAAACTCAAACTAACAACTTATCCTTCTAACAGACCTCAGAGTTTCCCTACTATGGAGGCCTTTCTCCTTTACATGATAGAGACTATCCAATGCGGCACACAATTGCTAGTTATCCTGCCTTGAAAAGTCCAAGGTATGAATTGATTGATTACGTTTAATCACTTTCTAATTATATTCTTATCTGATCTTCAATTGACAGACTTGGTTTTCTTGTAGTGATCTTGTTAATACAAGAATGAACTTGTCTTTGCCGGTGTCTCCCTGTTCGAGTCCATTGCGGAGTTTCAGACAGTCCAAGTCTACTTGGAGTTGCTTACCATCTCCTCCTCATCCAGCCCACATGGTGGGAGCCTCAAATGGTGGTCCAAGCAATTACTTACTAAACCCAATTTGTACAAGACAGACTTACCTGGATCCCTGGCTAGATGCCCCCCAACTAAGATCCCAAGCATCGTACGACTCACCAAGGACCTGACTACAGCACGATGAGGAGAGGAGTTCTCAAATCTTTAATTGGGGCAACAGTCGGTTGATGAAACACGATCTGTTAAAGAGGATCATCCCGGATACGACCAGCTGGATGGTTGATCAACGGATGTTCGTGAGATGGTTTCATAGATGGCAGGAAATTTTCTCTGCTTGGACCGTGCATATCGCTAATTTTATTTTTGTTCTTGACAGGTGTGAGATACATTTTGCACAGTCTGTACAAATACAGGGAAAAAAGTTGCTATTTTCGGTTTGGTTCAGCAGTGACCAGCAAAAAATAATGATATTATAAAGGAATTTAGCTAATAAGTGCAGCTTCATCACTGACTTTGGAAATGTGTAATTTGTTTCGCCCTTGGTGTTACCCTGGAGTGTTCTCTGAGAAGCCTACTGCGAATCCTCCATGTGGTCGGATGAAGATCTTGTATATTCTTTGACAACTGGCTTTACAGTTGGTTAATTCAATGACAGTAATAGCCGCTTGAACAGCTAAGAGCTCAGTCTCCTCTACTCTGTTATTGTAGGTTGGATTACAGAATGGTAAACTAACATAGCTATGCTACGCTTTGTCGATGGCGCGTACAGCTCTTCATTTGCGGTTATGCAATTCCAACAATAATGTTTCCAATATGCCTTAATGGAGGCATAGCACTCAATGGTTACTGCTGCATGTACCTGTTGAGTGTTGACTCATTTCGAATCAAGAGTTCGGGAAGCTTTGAAATGGACGCTGCATTAACTACAGGGGCCAGGGGCATTTCCGAACATTTTGCCCCATCCGGCTTTACATGCATATTTGGGCACCAGTCTATTAAGTCTATGAGACAATACCCCAGAACAACAAATGGCTCTATCCGGTATGCAATGTGAGATCAGGTATTGTAGTTCTCGGGTGAGCCGATCAAGTAATTCTGCGCCAAACAGCTCTTGCACAGAGGATTCTTTTTTTTTTTTAAAAGGGTCAAAGTCTTATGTAGTTATACTGCTGCTCTGGAGGGCGTTGGATCGCTGAACTAACATATTAACATATTTGAAATGGATTAATGTGATAGTATACAGTCATGTATGAGCTGTCCTCTAAAAAAAAATCGCAGTCGCAAATAATACAACGTAAATTTGAGAGTGCATATGTTCTGCCTATCATGGAGGCTCGGTCTTTCGGACTCACTATCACGTGCGTGTTAGCTCAACACGCTTCTTGTCTCAACGCAGGCTCAGTGCATGTCATATCCGCGTGCAACTTTCCCGTCAACAGGCACGACATACATCTCCGGCAGTGAATTCATGAGGGAAGACGCATCAGTCTGATGACGGGAAGGGAGGACATCACTTACATCACTCTCTTTAACGGAGCAGTCTCGCATTCCTCTCAGCGAGTCATGTCGTATTAATGGTGGAGTTATCTCTCCGGCGAAGAGACGGTGAGTTAACGTCCACGTCTCCCTATCTCGTTAGACACGTGAGTTGGACAGTTCACCTCTCTTTCGATCACGACAACTCAACAGTCAATACCACGGCAATAGTATAAATAGGACTCTAATCCAACGGTCATGAATAGATGGTGAGTTAACACCCACGTCTCCCTATCTCATCAAACATGCGAATTAGACGGCTCACGTCTCTTTCGGTCAGGGTAACTCAACGATCAACTCCACGGCAATGGTACAAATAGGACCCTAATTCAACGGTCAGGAGATACAAGATCTGATCTCCTCAAATTCTCACTCTCTCACTGTGGTCTTTCTCTACCTCTCTCTTACTCTTCGAGCGCTCGTCTCCTTCCTCCATTGTTGTCTGACTTGACCTCAGAGGATTATCCTCTGGCATAATTTACAGAGCTCCTTCTGACCCTTCATTTGTAACTGCAGATCTTTCTCCCACGACATTTTTTTATTCTCAATCAAATAAATATTTGAGACCCTGTTTAATAACGGGTTAAGCCCGGGTAAGATAAGTTAACTGGGATCGGATGGATTATTCTTGATTTGACATTTATTTTTTAACCAGGATTAGATAGAGTTAAATTGAATTAACATATTCTTATGAAATAAGTGGAATGAGTTAATCCATCCGGATTAGGGTTAGAGGTCGGGTGAGTCGCACACAATATCCAGCTCAATTAATGAATCTAATACGCCTTTTTTAGGCCGGTTCCCAACTCCCAATCTCCAATTCTAGCAATTTAAGCCAAAATGCCTCTTCAGGCCGACTTCCAGTTCCCTGTCTCCAGTTCTAGCCATATAAGTCAGTACACTCTTGCAAGTCGACTATCAGTCCCAGGCAGCAAGTCATCTTAATTCAAGGTCTCCTGCCATAACAAATTCCAGTTCTTCCATATCTTATCCCAGTGAAACGTATTCCCACGTTCTCTCCCTGTGATTCCAAAAAAAAAAAGAGATGGGGTTAAAAATAGAGATACCCCGGCAGACTCAGTTAGCTCCCTCCATGTGACCGCTGAGGGCAAAAATACCACTAACCCAGCTGAGGTGAAAACCCGCAAGGGTGTCTCAGGTAAAATTGGGTAGCCCTTCGGTGTGAAAACCCACAAGGGCGCATCATAAAAAGTAAAAGGGGGCCAACTCTGACAAAAACATGCAAGGGTGGTAGAGCTGGTAAAAAAAAAACCTCTCTTCCTCCTTACTCGTCACTAATGAAAGCTGTTGACCGTGACATCTCACCAATGGCAAACGTAACACCGTCTTACACCAATGGTGGTCCAAACACCCCCGAGGGTCAGTCATCACTAGGTCTAATCCCAACACTAGTCCCTCCGGCTAATACACCTTTGCGGTTAGTCAACCAAGTCCCAGTTCTTCAGCTAATACACCTCAACAAGTCAACCGATCAGTACTAGCATTCTACTACACACCTCAATGGGTAGCTGACCCCATCCTGGTCCCCCGTATACAACACCTTAGTGGTCAGTCGGCCAACTCCAGCACCAGCTCCAATGCTAGCTCTTGTCCTAGTCTTCGGCTACAACACCTTAACGATCAACCGACCAGTGCTAATTCCCACTCCGGTTCTAGTTCCTCGGCTATGACACCTCAAATGGTCAGCCGACTGATCCCAGTCTTGTGGCTACACACTCACCAGTCACGACATCAACTACATTTCTGATTAAACATTTTGACAATCAGCCGGCCAACAACCAGTCATTGGTCAACACACCCCTATGGGTCAGCCTCCAGCTCCCAGCTTTTGGCAACATAGGCCAACACACCCTCACGAGTCGGCCTCTAGCTTCTAGTCTCCGACAACATAGGCCAACACACCCTCACGGGTCAGCCTCTAGCTTCCAGTTTCAAGCAACATAGGCCAACACGTCCTCACAGGTTGGCCACTAGCTCCCAGTTCCCAGCCACAGGCCAACACACCTCATCTATGCAGGCCTCCAGTACCAGTTCCAATATTTAGCTCCAGTTTCTAGCTTACACCCTTCAGTAACAAGTCATCATGCCCCATCCAGGTAGGCCTCTAGTCTCCAACTCTAATTTCCAGTGACGGGTCAGCACGATTCATCCAGGCAATCACACCGCAAGAGTCAGCTGACGATGATTTGAAGTTAACATGCCTCACTGAGATGGGCTCACATCTCCAGTAACAACAGGCTGATCGCCCAGCCGGGGCTGGCCTCTAATAATATTAGACTAGCACGCCTCGCTAAGGAAAGTCTCCATAGATAATAGACTAATATGCCTTGTCAAGGCAAGTCTAGAATATAATTTCGACCAAGACACCTCGAAGGCAAATCAACATTGGCACCCGGCTGATATGTCCTAGAGGAAGGTCAACACCAGCTTCGACCTATGCACCTTGGAGAGAGGTCAATACCATTGTGGCCAACACATCCCAGGAGATGGTCAATGCTAAGCCCGGCCAGTACAACCTTACGGGTGGTCAACGAACAACTTTAAGTACCTCATGTGCATCCAATGCACACCATCTCCATCAGTCCCACGCTCCTAGCAGCCTCGACATATCGCCCTTTGGCAAACCAGTTCCCTTTGGGAATCTCACTCCATAACATCCCAGGCCCAATGGTCTTCTTCAAAACGGGCCACTGTCAAAAAGAAGATTACAACAGGAACATTAACTCCTAGGGCAAGTGGCTCCAACAATGCCAGTAAGGCTAGGAGAAATCAAAACCAGTAGGGTGCACGGGCCGCACGTCGTCATCTCCGCCTCTGATGCACGTCCCATGGTGGGAATTTGTTGCACCCACTTATCTTCTCAAAATTAATCAAGATTTAAGTGAAGGGAATTACTCCCTAAATTTGGCCAAACGGCATGGCTCTCGAAGATACTGTGACCGGTCGAGCCAAGGTCAGAATCGGAATGCCACGACACATCATAATGGCGTAACATGATGAAAAGGGGGGGCACCCCCCACTTGGTGAGCGGTGCTACGATGACCATTTTATGGCACACGGGCTCGACCCAGAGCCCAGAAATATCCCTAAAATGCCTTTCACATGTGGCTGAACACTGACAACTCCGACAGTCGGATCGGACACGGGCTCATAAGAAAAGGGCAACAGGCAGCCAGGTCACAGTCTCTAGACCGACCGTGACCCAACAAATGCAGTCGTGACACCAACTGCATTACAAAGTGAGCTGGATCGGATGGGCCATTTCAGCTCCCCTGGTCACGTCGCCATGAGGACCGCATTCTTGTGAATGTGGTCCCTGTGGAGACTGCATTTAAGTAAGAGTTCCCGAACAAAGCAAGGCACCCAGCAGCCCCACCTGGTCAAGGTGAGGGTGCCCAGTGCTCCCCACCCTGACCATATCGCCATTTGAGCACCTCTATCTCTCTGCTCAATCTACAGTGCCCACTTAGACCGAATGTCCATTCTAGAGCCCCCTACCCTAAGTAAAACCCACTTCTGTTACATAGCATGTCCTTTTCCGTGAAGGAGATAGTGGCTGTGAAGGCTTCATATGTTGGCACCTTTATGTCTGTAGCATGTGCTTCATAGACTTCTAGTCCTTGGAGTATTTTGATAAGAGCTTCTCTCAGCTCTTTACTCCAAGCAATGGCTTCCCAGATTGTAATATTGGTGGGAAACCGCTTCATCTGGTAAAGGACTTTTCGGTCAGCTCGAGCATGAGCATCCTCCAATGAAGGTAGTATATCTAGCTGAGTCATGCGAGAATTGTCACGTTGTTCCCCATCAGGTAGTTGCACTGCCTTGCCTTTGTCACCGGGATCGGGCTAGTTCTGATCCCCTGTGGGTTCCTGAAACAAAGGTCCCAAGGATGGCTCTTCTGGAGGTGACTGGCAAACTGGGCCATCCTTACCGAACAGACCTACTTATTCTTCAGAAGTTACCATGACCGGAGCAGGGACTGGAATGCTAGGAATGACCTCCTCCATATCGGAGGGGTTGAAGATGTTGGGCCCCTTTCGAACTTCTATCTTCAGGATGGGAGCAGGTTCCTCCCCTTGAAAGAGGATGATTCGCTTCGGGGTGAAGGTGGACGGGTGGAGAGGTAGCTCGGCAATCCTCCCACAGCCTCTACCATGCCCTTGACCATGACCTCGGCCGCGACCTATATTTTCTAGAGTTGGTTGTAGCCTGAGAGGGGCAGTGGTTCTTTGTCTAGTCCTGGAGGCCACTGGCTCGCCTCATTAAGAAGCATTGATATTATCAAGGGGAGAAATGGCCACCATGTTATAGGTGCAGCCTCGAAGCATTTCTTCCAACTGCTCTGTGGTGATCTCCTTATCTTTATGAAATAAGGAGAGCTATTCTGGGATGAGGAGCCTTTCGCCATTTTTGATCTTTTGGATCATCTCTTGGACCCAGCTTCTAAGGTGGGCTCGCTTTTGCATCTCTTCCTACGGGATGTAACTATCGAGTGGGAGAGTGCCAGTGGGACGAGGAGGGATGTATTCCTCCAGGTCATCAATGAGCTGCTATAGCCTTTGGAGAGGCATTAGCTCAACGGGTGATTGTAGGGTAGCTACTTGCTCAGCTTACTTTTTGAGCCATCTTTTGAGGTTCTTCCTCCTATTCTTCTCCTATCTTTTGGCTATGGCTACCTCTAGGGAAGTAAGAGGGAGAATATATATAAATCTCCCCACACTCTATAAATCTGGAAATTCAGCCACTGATTCTGCTAAAGAGGATTGCGAAGGATATGTGGGATATCTTAGAGCAGATGTATGGTCAGTGTCAAGATGTCTCCCGTATCTACCACCTCACCACGGAAATCTAGGCTCTCAGGCAAGGAAGTTCTGGCGTGACTATCTATTTTGGTCTCTTGAAGAGCAAATGGGAAGAAATAGACTATTACTTTATGTATCGGTGGCATGGCACTGAAGATCAAAAGCAATATCTTGAGCATGTTAAGCTGACTCGGATATTCTGATTCCTTGCTGGCCTTGATCCCGAGTTCAATGCTCTGCGAGGTCAGATTCTCAGTGTCGATCCTCTTCCTTGCCTTGAGCAAGTCTATTTCAAGATTCTCAAGGAGAAAGGGCGCAAGAATGCAATGGCTGGCGGCCATGGTTCTACTGGTACACGGGATGGTGGTGAATCATCTGCTCTTGTGACTACATCTTCTAAGCATGTGAAGTCTGGTGGGGATTCTGGCAAAGACAAATCTAGAAGAAATCATCATTGCACACATTGTAGGAAGGACACTCACAATGTCGAACATTGCTGGGCTCTCTATCTAGATAAGAAACCACAGAAATAATCTACTAACAAGGGCGCTCCAGCTATCAAAGGTGATGTAGCGGTTGCTCAACCTAGGGAGAGCTCTCCTCATTTAGCTCCAGACAATGGTTGTACCTCGTGTCATACAGTTGCTCTCTCCTCGGCTGATATTAGTCACCTTCAGTGCATTTTCTCACAGTTGATTCACAGCTTCTGCTTCGGCTCCTTCTACAGGTACTTTGGGGACTGCTTTGAGTGTCTCTCCCACTATTCTCCATGCTTTTTGGGTTATTGATTCAGGGATCATGGATCATATGACAGGTATATCCGTTTGCTTTCAATCCTATTCCTTGAGTTGTGGTCAGGACAAGGTTACAATCACTGATGGATTCCGTGCTACAGTTGCTGGCAAGGGTTCTGTCCCACTGACTGACACCTTGCTTCTGTCCTCAGTTCTTCATGTTCCTGCACTACCCATAAATTTACTTTATGTTAGTAGTCTTACAAAATCAATGAACTTTTCAGTTACCTTTCTTCCTAGAGAAAATAAGCATTGAGTCATTACAGTGTCAAGTTTGTCAACTTGCCAAGCATTGTCATACGACATTTTCTTATTCAATCAATAAAAGTACTATTCCTTTTCAATTTGTGCATTCTGATGTGTGGGGGCCATCCCCGGTTCCTTCTATGGATAGTCATCGTTATTTCCTTAGTTTTATTGGTGATTATTCTCATTGTTGTTGGATCTATCTTCTGAAATCCCGAGAAGTGGTTCCCCAGATTATCCAAGTGTTTTGTCGGATAGTTGAAACTCAATTTAAGCGGCATGTCAAGGTGTTACGGTCCGATAATGCAAAAGAATTTTTTGAGCGGTCCCTGAACGTTTTCCTAGAAGACCGAGGCATTCTTCATGAATCCTCGTGCCTACATGCCACAACAAAATGACGTTGCTGAACGTAAAAACTGCCATCTTCTAGAAATTGGTTGGGTGTTGTTTCTACAACATGGCTTGCCTAGTCTTTCAAGGTTGTCTAGTCACCAGCGGCCAGACGCTCGGTTATACCAAGACTATTGCCCCTACCATGAGGCAGTGGGCCATACCATCTTTAACTGTCAATCCTTCAAGGACCTTGCATAAGATTTCATCAAGCGAGGGATAGTTAACATGGGTGACTCATTGGTGCACCCCCCCCAAAGCCTTACGGGCGGGAAGAGATGACTTTCACTGCCAACGTCATCCACACACCACTGGCACTCCAACTGCCCGAGCCCTCAGGTGAAGAAGACAGCTCTCAACAACCTAGCCCTGAATCTGCTCTATGGTACCCAGGGTGGCGACCTTCTCATCAATGCTCCTTTCCCAAGGGAGATCAGAGAAAATTTTTGATAGACTTTTAGAGGATGGTCGGGTGTTGACATATGATCCGCCGTCCTATTACAATGAGACAGCTATGAGTCACCCTCTTTACTGCAAATATCATTCGCGGGTGTCCCATCCAACTGGAGAATGGCTGGAGGTCCAAGACTGCATTCAGACCCTTATTCAAAGGGGGGAAATCGATACCCAAGGTAATTCCATGACGAGACGTAGGCTATGGGAGGCTCCTGAGAGACTCCTCCGGCAGGAGCAACGGAGCCAGCCCCAACAACTACCAACTAAGCAGACCTCTTCGCAGGTTTGCTTAAAGAAGCCCGCCGAGGGAGATCCCAGCCAAGCCCTAAAGGCAAGGCTAAGCATGATAGGCCTACAGCCCAAGGTTCTCGAAATTCAGTCCCTGGGGGAGCCTCCAAATCCTCTACCCAGTCGGGCCACCACGAAAGGGCTGTCGTTAGACACCCGCAGTCGAAAGATAAGGGCAAAATCAAGGTCGCGGAGCCGAGCCTAAGGTTCAATCCTGTGATAGGCCAGCGGGGTCCATCCCTCTGAGAGGATCTCAACGACTCCCGAGGACTAAGCCAACGATTGAAACAAAGTCGGCGACACAGCAAAACCCCTTGCAGTTCTACTTCGGTCAGCTGGAATTTCAAGAATTGCCACCGGAGATAGTTGCCCAGGCAATTAATGCCACTTTTCAACCACAGCCAGTTGAAGGGGAGTGGACTTGCGTCGCTCCAAGAAAGGGTCGCGGGCTCCAAAATGTAAGGCGACCAGCTCAAGGTGGAAGACAAGGCGCCGGGGGCAAGTCACTTCGCCTTGCGAAGCCACCTTCACCTTCATTAGAGGAGGTTGCTCGCCTCAAGAAACAAGAAAAGAACCAAAAGAAATCTGAAGAGAAGATTGAAAAAACAAGCTGAGCAGGTAGCCGCCATGGAAGCCGCCAAAGAGCTTACCCCCGTGCAAAGGTTGCAAAAGCTCATAGACCAGCTAGAAGAATATGTGCCTCCTTGCCCTACCAGGGTGGTCACACTCGACAAATATATTCCCTGGGAAAGGTTAGGGCAGAAACCCCGGCTCCTCGGCTGGCTCCGAGAGACCTTGCGTCATCTTTAGAAGGGCAAAAGAATTCCAATTCTGAAAGAGCTCTCGTTGTTCTCCAAAGACGAGGAGCTCACCGTGGAGGCCCTTGAACAAGCAATGCGGGAGCTGTCATGTAACATGGTGGCTATCCCATCTCCTGACAATATAAATGCCTCCGTTGAGGAGGACAATGCCCCTGTGGCAACATACCAGCGCCAATCAGCAAGGAATCGACGAGGCCGTGGTCGAGGACGAGGTCGAGGGCGAGAAAACCCTTTAACCCTCGACCGAGTTATAATATTCAGAGGAGAGCAGCCAAGCCCCATCCCTGCACCACAAGTGCGGGGCATTCCTTTCATACCTGCATCCTCAGAGAATGCAGGCCTTGGTGTGGAAGCCCGAAGGCCAGGAGGCATCCCTTTCACAGTTCATTCTTCCGATGAGGAAGAAACTCCAGTCAGCGTCCCGTCGCTAGCTCAAACCTTGAGACAGGCAGGCCCTTCAACTAGTGATGCCAAAGGAGACGGCCCCTCGGGTCAATCGGATCAGGACGAACCTCAGCCTGCTGCGGAGGAGTCTCTGGCACCGCTTTTCCAAGAGGGAGCGGTCATGCAAGATGAGGGGGAGCGCCCTTTCAAGCGGGAGAAACCTCATGGAGCTCCGAGGACCCTGGAGGAAATCATTCCCCCATTCGACAAGACCCGCACTAGGACGGACCGCAAAATCATTCAACACATGAAGCGGTTCCCGACTAATGTCACCATATGGGAGGCTATTGCTTGGAGCAATGACCTGAGAGAAACTCTTGTAAAAGTTCTCCAGGATCCCAAGGCCTACGAAGCCCATGTAGCGGAACAACAGGCCCAAGCATATGAAGCTCTTGCGGCCAATATTATTTTCTCCGATAAGGACATGCTGCTGGCCTCTCCTTGCCATGATCGCCCCCTATACATGAAAGGGACGATTAATGGGCATGAGGTGAACCGAATATTGGTCGATGCAGGCACGGCAATGAACATTATGCCTTTGAAAACTTTCAAGTCTCTCTACTTGGCGCCCTATTTGCAAAAAGTCAGCGCCGTCAAAATCTCGGGGTTCAACCAAGACTCCGAAGAAACTCTCAATCGGGTCGAGGTGAAACTGGTCATGGGTGACTTTGCCACCAAAGTGACGTTCTATATAATCAACGCTGACACGTCTTATAAGATGTTGTTGGAAAGACCTTAGTTGCATGAAAATTGGGTCGTGCCTTCGACTCTACACCGGTGCCTTAAGTATGCTAAAGGGGGAGAGCAGCATACCGTTTTTGCGGACCAAGCTCCTTTCCACCCTAATGAATGTCACTTGGAAGACGCCTCGTTGTATTTCGGGGAGCCCACCATAACAATCCCCGACAGAGTCAGAGATAAGGGGAAACAAAAGGTCGAGGCCGAACCTAAGGAGGTCCAACTCTTCACAGTCAATCGTGAGCTGTTGAAGCTTCACCAGTTGAGCCTCTAGCCTGGTTCCAAGCCAACGCAACCAGAAAGGCGTAATGTGGACTTCAAGGCCAATCTCATCAGTCGAACCATCGACCAGAGTGTCCCCTTGCCTCCAAAGTGCATCCAGCTTCCCTTTCTCAGGGAAGAATATAGCGTGGAAGAATTGAAGACTTTCATAGTCCCTTATAGGCACAAGGGTCGAAGCAAGGACGACAAACAAGTCCAGCCAATTGTCTTCTACAAAGGAGATTTAGTCCCACCAGTTCCCCCGGAAGACGACTTCGGGTGGGATACCCCTGCTGATAAGACGCAAGAGTCGGTTCAAGGAATGGACTATATGCCAGACCGACTTAAGCGCATATGCGTGAAGCAGGGAATTCCGCAATTCCAGAACCCTGTGCAGAAGGCATATTTTTCCCAACTCTAGAATCCCCCGCAGGTCAGGGGGCAACCGCCTTTCTCTTGTAAGGACACTCGAGGGTTGGGTTATGAGCAGGAGCCAAATTTTCAAGTTCATTATGCAGTCAATGCCATAGGGTTCCTATCTCCCCCTTGCGAGGAGACCCAGAAGAAGCCCCTAGCTGATGAGCTCCATCACGAAGTTGAGCATGCTCTAGCATCTCCGCTCTCAACGCCCGCTGGAGGGCAACAGGCAAATCCTGTGGAGTTCGGGACTTACGAGGCTGGTACTGATGAGGATGAAGACTTTGTCGACCTCCAGTCGGCTCCCCCAGAACTAGAAGATGGTGGCCAGGCAACCGTTGATGAGCTCATTGAGATTAATCTCGACACCCATGACGAATACCGGCCTACTTTTGTAAGTGCCCTTCTCAGTGGAGAGGAAAGGCAGGCATACCGGCAACTCTTGAAAGAATTCAGAGATTGTTTCGCCTAGACATATAAGGAGATGGCAGGGCTAGATCCCTCTATGGCAGAACACGAACTGGCTATACTTCCAACAGCTAAGCCAGTCAAGCAAGTCCAAAGGCGTATGTGCCATGAGCTGGAACTCAAAGTCAACGCCGAAGTCGACAAAATACTAGATGTGGACTTCATAGAGCCATGTATGTATCCAGCGTGGCTCGCCAACATAGTCCCGATCAAGAAGAAGAATGGCCAAGTCCGGGTCTGCATCGACTTTCAGGATTTGAACAAGACGTGCCCGAAGGATGACTTCCATGTTCCCATCATTGAGACAATTGTGGATGTAACCACTGGTCATGAAGCCTTGTCCTTTATGGACGGATCGTCAGGCTATAACCAGATCCGCATGTCCATCAAAGACAAAGATCACACGGCCTTCAGATCTCCAAAACGGATCTTCAATTATAAGAGGATGTCATTTGGCTTAAAGAACGATGGCGCCACTTATCAAAGGGCAATGACCAAAATCTTCAACGAGATACTACGTGACATTGTCGAGTGCTACGTCGACGACTTGGTTGTCAAGTCTAAATGGCGGGACAACCACCTAGCTGATCTACGTCGAGTCTTTGAGAGACTTCGGCAATACCAGCTCAAGATGAACCCGATGAAGTGCGCCTTCGGCGTCTCCAGCGGCGAGTTCTTGGGCTTCATCGTCAAGTATCAAGGAATAGAGATAGATCCTGACAAAATCAAGACCATCAGGGATCTACCCCCGCCTAGAAATATAACAGAGCTCAGATCGCTCCAAGGAAGGCTCGCTTATATTAGGCGGTTCATCTCTAATCTCTCCGGGAGATGCATGCCCTTCGACAAATTGATGAAGGGGCACCTTTCATTTGGGATGAAGACTGTCAGAGAGCCTTCGAGTAGATCAAAGAGTATCTCCTGACTCCACCTGTCCTCGGGACGCCTATCAAAGGAAAGCCCATTATTCTCTATATTGCTGCCATGGATGCTTCCCTCAGGGCGCTCCTGGCCCAGATCAATGAAGAGGGCAAGGAGCAGCCTCTTTACTATTTTAGCCGGAAGTTGGTCGGCCCCGAGCATTGCTACTCGCCCATGGAGAAGATGTGTCTGGCCTTGGTGTTCGCCGTAAAAAAGTTGAGACACTATCTGTTGGTGCATCGAGTGGAGCTCATTTCAAAATGGGACCCGCTCAAATTTCTCCTTAGTCAACCTGTCCTCTCTGGAAGGCTGGGAAAATGGGCGCTCATCCTTACGGAGTTTGACATCACTTTTGTCCCGCGCAAGGCAATTAAGGGGCAAGGGATGGCTGAGTTTCTCACTGCACACCCTATGCCGGAAGACTCCCCTCTCAATATCGAGCTGCCGGATGAAGAAAGGTTGATGCAGCCGCTCAGTGAGGAAGGATGTGATACAGATGCCCCATCCCAGACCGAACATGATGTGTTGTCCCTCAATTCTCCTTCATGGGAACTATATTTTGACGGCGCATCCAGAACGATCAAGAGATCTGATGGCCTCACAGACTGGGAGACAACACGACAGGGGACAAAAGACAACACGTGCGACGACACTGCAGAGAGACAAAACACAGCGGGACAAAAACACGTGTGACAATGATACAGCGGGACATAGACACGGGGAACAAAAAGCATAATGGGACAAGACACACGTGGAATGACACGGGGGGACAAAGACAATAAACCCATTTTTCAATCAAAGCCCAAGATCAAAAGAAGCAGAACCGCCAGGTTCATAATCGTGAGGCAAAACCGTCTCATGGAGATATGATGAGACGAGATAAGCAAAAGCTGAGGTGGATATAAGCTTCAGACAAATCGAGAGGTAAGATTGAAGAGATGAGAACAACTCAAAAGATGTGAACAGGAGCAGAGTGAAAAGATGAAGAGCAAAGAAGTTTCAACACCTGCAACCTGTAACCTACACACTTAGCAAACATGTTACATATCTGTCATCAAGACACGGCCAAAATGATGCAAATGCACGAGAAAAAAGGAGTAAAAGAGACATTTTTTGGATTTTTTTGACATAGTTTGCAGGGTTTTCACCCCGAAGCTATGGATCAGCGGAAGCCGTGTATCAGTAGGAAGCCACACTCTAGTCAGATAATTGCATTGGTTATTCATTTTTTTATTTTATTTTATTTTATGCATTTCATTAATTGAATAAATCAGGGAAAAAGAAAAGAAAATGCGGTTCAATAAAATGAACGGTCACATACATTTTCCTCCTTCAACGGTCTGATCCCAACCGTTCCGAACATCACTTTTTT
This sequence comes from Amorphophallus titanum, assembly GCA_024336825.1. NCBI lineage: Eukaryota > Viridiplantae > Streptophyta > Magnoliopsida > Alismatales > Araceae > Amorphophallus > Amorphophallus titanum. Next base: position 15,910,480 of record JANBPO010009603.1, on the reverse strand, counting down.
AGAGGTCCACGGTCACCCATGGACCACTCTACCTAATGGACGGCCCAATTCGGACCGTGCAATTTTCCCGTGTCCAGCCCATTAATGGCCATTCCCTAGCCGTTCAGCGAACCCACGGTCCCCAGCCAACCGTTTCAATCCCTTTCCAAGCTCCTCAACTTCTGGACTTACACGGCCTCTCTAAAAACCACGTTGTTGTCCACGGTCCGATGAGGACCGTTCTGTTTTTAGCATTTAACATTTTGAATGGACAAAAATTACCCATCCTAGTCCCCACGGTTTGCCACAAACCGTGCAAGATCTCTCACTCTCGTCGGTTCAACTACTTATGGGCGACCACCCATGGGCTGTGCTAGGTATGAACGTGTCTATGTGAACCGTATACTTTCTGGGAGTGATCACTGAAAGACCGTCCATTTACCATCGTCCCCGATGGCGTGAAGTCTCTCCCCGCCGGTGGTGAGGGCCTTGTGGCCTCCTCAACCGGCCTCAAAGGGGTTGTAGGCCCCCATTTCCTCCCTAATCTAGCATGCATGGAATAAAATGACAAAAAAATAGGGGAGGGTTTTAGAGCACCTACCTTCGATGACCGTGGCGGTTTGGCCGCCGCCACCGTAGATGCCTCCAATGCCACCTCCCCGGCGTCAACTGGTGCTCCGGCTTCCTCCTCAGCCGAGGGCGGCGGGGGTGCCTCTTCCTCCGCCGCGGTCGGCGTTGTCATTTCCTCAGCCGTGGACGCCGCCGTCTCCTCCTCTGTGGTGGTCAGCGGCGGTGGCGGTGCTGGCGATCCTTTCCCGGCCATGCCCTGGCGACCCATTTGGTGCTTGGTGTGCATGAAAGGGGGAATGAGATTGAGAGAGTGAGTGAGGGAGAGAATGAGATCGAGAGGGAGAGAGGGGGAGAACGTGGGGGTGGCGTTCCTTCCTCTCCTCCATCAGTTGCGGTGGAGAGGGTGGAGGAAGAGGAAGGGTTTTTATTTTTGAACCCGCCAGTTATTGAACGGTCTGTCGATAGACCATTCAGTCACTGGACGGTCTCATAAAGGACCGTTTAATCCCCAATAGTTCATTACAATTGAGCGGCTAGAGCCTGGCTATGTAGTTGATGGGACAGCCTCCGGATGGGCCGTGTATTTTTACATTCATGTTCAAATTGCTCATGCTTGCACGGCCAAGACGAGGCCGTTACACTCTATGAGCGGTCTCATTTTGACCATTTAGGTGTTAAAATAATGAAGAATGTTTTGGAGCCCCATTATTGCTGCATTTTATGATTAAGTAAGGTTATTTTGGTTTGAATGATTATTTCACAATGTATATTGCAAACCTTGTGCATGATTTCTTTGCAGCATCAGTCCAACTTGCCTTTCATCAACGTCAGGTAAGTTAGGTAAGTATTTCGATCCATGTGTCCCTTATTGCATTACTATATGGTATTTAAGCTATATTGTCTCGAGAACCAGTTGGTTGCTCATGTGTTCCAGGATCTGACGTTCCCCTATAACAAAAATAATGATGATCTAGGTGCACGCGGTTAATCATCGGATAGGCCGTTAGGTTGGGAAAATTAGGGGACGATGGTTCTATCCGGCACGCTGTGGTTGCGGATAGTGACTTGACCCTGATTGCCCCAGTCTATCAATACTATTCTCGAGTACTTTCTATTTTTCCCTTCTTTGCATTCGTTTTAATGATTTCTTTTCTTTTAGCCTAGCATGCATCATATGCATATTTGAGCATTCACGACCCATGGTCTGTCTGTAAGTGTCTTGCTAGTGATGGATGATTGTACGTTCATGGTTTTGAGTAAGAGGAACAATTCCAATCAGAATTGGAAGGCTCTCTCTGATCTGTTCACTTGGCTTGGTTGGCTGAGAGTCCCTGTCTGGAGTATTAATTTGTCTCTTTACTTTTTGTTATTGTTTATTTCCCCCGTTGGTTGTAGATTGTGTCCCCTGATGAGGTTGCCTTTTTTTATCCTACTTTTATTTAGTTAGTCCCTCCAAACTGGTGTCATTTTGGTTCAATCACTTCTTGTGTTGGGTTCGGAGTTTTCCAGAAGGTTCCTATCACTCATTGACAAGGAAACGTGTCTTTTACCCTAACGTCTACTTTTCAGTCTACTCTGCTTCATTTTTGCTTCATCTCTATGTTCCATTTCACTTTCGCTTCACCTCCGCTAGCTCCCCTGCAAAAAGGATGTTAAGGAGGGGCATCTGTTGACACCCATCTCTTACCACCATTTGTTGATGCCTCGAGTTGTCTATTACTCATTGGGCTATTTTCAGGCACGTCTTTGGACTTATTTTATGGGTACCTCCCTTCCTGACTCGATCTACTTTGATTTAGGGCTTAATGGGTCATAATTTCACTTAATTTACCTCATTTTTATGAATTTCAAACGCTCAGGACTTACACAGTCCATCGCCTGGCCGTTCAGTAACTAGGCGGCTGGAATTGAACCGTTCATATATAGGCGGTCATCCGGCTTGAAACCGTCGCGCGCAGTACGGATGGCCGGCGCCAGCGACGCGGAGAGCGGCAGCTTGCCGCAGTCATGGGCAGACCGCTACCTGGAGGTAGCGGCCTAACTATGACCACTACCTCCCTTTTTAACTCATTTTCATCCCGTTCGACCTCCTAAAGCCTTGCGGTCATCCCTAGACTATTTGGTGTTGTCTTGCGGTCCTCCCATGACTGCCAGCTCCCTGTTTGAGCCCGAAAGCCCCCGTCTTGCCTCTGAAGCCTTGCGGTCATTCCTTTGACCATTTGCCATACCCTTGCGGTCTTTCCATGACCGTTTGACTCCCTAGTGGCCCTGCGATAGACCGTTTGCCAAATAGAGAGTCTTAAACTTTTTGAACTCTGATTTCTTCACCGCGGGACTCTTTAGAGCCCTTGTTTGATCCATTTTCTAGAGGAGAAGCTTCCAGATCGACTCTAATTGACCCTGGACTCTTATCCCCACTATTATCCCTAAGATTTATCAATCTAAATCTCTGTTTTGAGTCATTATCTTAGATTGAAACCCGAGGGCTTTTTGGCCTCTATATAAAGAACCCAAGTTCACAGTTCATGAAGGGAGTCTCTTTCTTGGTTCGGGATGAAGCCATGCTGCATCGTCTACCCACATCTTCGATCCTGGCTTGAAGAGGGAAGTATTGAGTTTCTATTCCATGCTCAAGGGCTTGATTTAGTTGTCTCTACTCTTAGTTCTAGTCCTCCCAATTTCTCAAATCATCATACAGTTCTGCACTCTTGCACTTTTCTTCATATTGCACGACACATCCCCGTAGTTGTGCTGCGTAATTTTCCTTCATCTTTGTTTCATATTCATCACAATACATACACCTATCTTTTGCACCCTTTTACAGGTGTTAAAAATCTCCCCCCGGTGTGTTCTTCCCCCTTTTCTAGCACTGTTTTATCACTTCAGGATTGATGCTACACTTACATGTTTCTAATGGATTTTTACCTTTGTGTTTTGGCTTTGTTTTGCAAGAGAGCAAGCATATGACGTGAGTCCCTCTTCCTCTAGCCGGCTGGAAGGAGAGGAGGTTGATCCCACATCATTCCCCGCACCCCATTGTCAAGCATGATCAAGTCTTCATCCTTTTCCAAGGTACATGATGCCGTTGCATCTTCTTCCTATACTTCTTAGCATTGTCAACCTTTGGTGGCGATCACGGTTAGTTGACGTGAAATGACCTAGGGGAAATCGGCGAAGAGCCCAAACGGATGCCCAGATTGTGATTCCAAGGTAATAAAGTGGTACGTGGTGAAGGAATGACTCGAAGTTCTCCTCGATGCAAGAAGGTCATGTTCCGGACCAACATAACTGGACCTTCTGGTGACGTCTTTTGATATACCTCTTTGCTATCGAGGACTCACGCTAGGGGGGGATTGACTAATGCAGCCACGGACCTAGACCCGCAAGTAAATACAAATGGTCTGGCAACTTCACTCGAGCGGACTCACCCTCTAAGTGCACACTAGTGCCCATATGCAACTCGATGATGGTGGGGAGGGTCCGGGATGGGACCTCACTATTCTGGGGTTTGGCTAGCTTGAGGTTGAACCCCAAAGGGGCCTGGGATGTTCAATCTCGTAGGCGGCCATCATGCCGAGGGCGTGGGGTGTAATGTCTCTCTCACAACTCACCCGCAGTAATCACTCATATGATGGCAATTTGAGACCAGGCACTCAGTCACCTATTGATGGGAAACTTTGATGCAATATTAGTCAAGCAGGGAAATGTAACTAGCAGAGCATGGGGGCCCGAATCTCACCTGGTCGGCGTGACGACGCCGACCCCGTCCAGAGACGAGGGCGAGCGAGGAAGCGTGGTCTTACCCACACGTCATGCTGATGAAGCTTCAACCTGAAATTAATAATTTACATGCACTACACCTCACCCCGAAGGGGTGGACAAGGGGTGGGGAGCGATAGATGACACACAAACACTATCTCCCGCAAGGTGGGGCTTTATGCCGGCCAGGCGGGGGTGGGAGGAACTAAACTAAGACCACATTATCGAACCGCGCTGGTTCTGTCAGCTCTGGATCAACAGGACAGCAGGTCGAAGATGACGCGACCACGGACTACTCTGACTGCTGGTGATGATGGGACCAACGCCAAGACGTCTTGGGTTGGCCTGGGAATGTGCCCAAAAATTCAGAGAACGTTTCGAGGTCGGCTATGACCAAGGTGGGGTTGGGACCAGGGCCGATCAGATCTGGTTCTGACTATCATAGAACCACTGCTACTAGAAGAACTAGTCGTAACGATCACTCCCGTGGTCCGATGAGGGCTGGACTAGAGCCGATGCCTTCGTGGATGTGTCTTCTTTGACTGGAGACAGACGGGGTCACCAGAGGAGGCCAGAACCAGAACAGTGGGAGGGGGTCGGATCTATCTCAAGTGGGACTGACCTGCGCACTCCAGGGAGAAAATGAGAAACTCTATGCTCCAAGGTCCAAATGGTGCCCCTCTTCTTGGATCTGGTAGGAGACTTGGAGGTGAAGATCTTCACAAAACACTGCTCCAAGAATCACTGGGGACTAGATGTGGGAGCTCCTAAACTTGAGCTCTGGTCTGCAGCTAGAGACTAGGTGAATAGTTCTCAGAACCATAGGGGCCTGAAAAAATCGCTACCACGAACTCTTCAGAGGTCCAATGAAAGCGAGGTTGACATTGTTGCGACCGTGAGTGAGTCCTCTTTGAACAAAGACCAACGAGGCCCCAAGGGGTGGTCAGACCAGAGAATGAGGTAGAGAGAGGTGGAGGGTGGTCTGAAACTATCTCTATTGGACTGACCTGCGCGCTCCGGGGAGAAAAGTTGGATTCTACTCCTCGTCCTCTGCCAGATCCTAGAAGTAGCGCATTGTTTGGACCCCGAAGCACAGAGTTCCTAATTTTCTCCCTGGAGTGCGCAGGTCAGTCTCTCCTGAGTCAGATCCGACCCCTCCCACCATTCTAGTTTGCACTATCTACTCTGACATTCTCCGACAATCCCGTTGGTCTCTGATCGAAGAGAACTCGACCACGATCACAACGGCTCTGGTCCCGCCCTCATCGGACCCCGAGAGTGTTCGTGGCTACTGCTTCTTCCAGCAGCAGCAGTTCTGGGACTGCCAGAGCCAGGTCTGATCAACTCTTATCCCGACCTCGCCTCGGCCACCATTGACATCAAAATAATCTCCAGAAATTTGGGCGTCTTCCTGGGCCAACCCATGACATTTTGGTACTAGTCCCATCATCATATGAAGTCGGTGGAGTCCGTGGCGGCCCCATCATTGCCTTCCTGTCTGACTGTTCCAGAAGTGACCAGAACCGGCGTAGCTCGACAATTCGACATTATCTTAAGTTCCCCCACCCCGCCTGGCTGGCTTAAAGCCCCTCCCTGTGGGAGGTAGTGTTTGCTTGTAATCCTACAATCCCCCACCCCTAGTCCACCCCCCTTGCAAGGGGTGTAGTGATTGTAAATTGATTATCAAGGTTGAAGCTTCATCGGTGCGGTGTGCGGGTAAGCCCACGCTTCCTCGCTCGCCCTCGTCTCCGGCCAGGATCGACATCTTCATGCCGATCAGGTGAGCTTCTGGCCCCTCTCCTTGCTGGTTTATATTTTGCTTAATTAGTATTGCTACCTAGCTCTGTTAGACGGTGAGTGAGTGCCCGGTCTCAAATTGCTATTGTATGAGTACTACCACGGGTGAGTTATGAGAGAGCCATTACACCCCACACCCTCGGCGTGCTGGCCGCCTGTGAGATTGGGCATCCCAGGACCCTTAGGGGTTCAACCTTAAGCTAGCCAATCCCTGGAGCAGCAAGGTCCCATCTCGGACCCTCATCATCATCATCGAGTTGCCTACGGGCACTAGTGTGCACTTAGCGGGTGAGTCCGCTCGAGTGAAGTTACCGGTCTGTGCATTGCTTGTCTTGCTAGGTCCAAGGGTCGAGCTAGTTGCTGCATTCCATTAGTTGTGTCACACCCATTGTGGTACCCTCACATCAAGTGGTATATCAAAAGACATCACTGGAAGGTCCGATTATGCTGGTCTGGAAAGCGGTCTTTCTAGCGTCGAGGAAGCCTTCGGGCTCGTCCTTCGCCTCGTACCACTTGATGATCGGGGTCGCCACCTCCATCCTAGGTCGTGTCACATCAGGAAAATTCTAAGGTCCTTAACCCCCGTGTGGCACACAAAGGCCACTGTTCTAGAGGAATCTAGGGACCAAACCACCATGACAGTGACAGAGTTCATTGGATCCCTGATGGCATATGAAATCAACTTTAAGAGGAGCAATGAAGAAAACAAAAATGGAAAAACCATAGCTCTTAAGGTGTCTAGAAGTAGTGATGAGAGTGGTGAGGAGTATGAGAATTTCTCAGACCTAGATGATGAGCAGTAGGCTATGCTCACTCGGCAGTTTCAGAAATTCTTAAGGTCTAGAGGTAAAAACTTTAGGAGAAGGAGACTTCAACAGGCTGGTAAGAGTACCAATTTTAAATTTGATAAAAATAAAAATGCTGACAAGATTACTTGTTTTCATTGTAAGAAGCCAGGGCATATGAAGAATGAATGCCCAGAGCTCATGAAGAAGAATGGGAAAGTATATAAGAAGAAGCCTGAGGCTATAGTTTGCACATGGAGTGATGAGGAAGAAGACGTTGAAGATGAATCTTCAGAGGAGGAAGAGCATGGGCTATGCCTTATGGCCGACACTGATAGCGAGGTAAGCAATCCATTTGAGAAATATTCAATTGATGACTGGGAGGATGCTTATGATGATCTATTGGATAAATTTAATTGTCAAACTAAGGATCACAAAATGCAGAAAAGGAAACTGAATAATGTTTTTCTGGAACAAACTAATGTGAAAATGGAAAATGAGAACCTAAAGAAACAACTTGAAGAGTTAGGCCCATTAAGAAGTAACAATAAAGATCTCCAGGCTCAGAAGGGGGAAGCAAAGAAGAATTTGGATGAATTTAAAGTGAAATTTTAGGAGATCCAAAAAGAAAATGCACTCATCTCTGAAAAATATGAAGCCATCAGGAATGCTAACTCTGAGATTCAAAAATATGGTGAAAAGCTTCAATAGGAACTTAACGACAAACAAGCTACGCTTGAGAAGTTTACTCAAGGAAAAACCAACTTGGATACCATGCTAGGTATGATAGTTAACTTCAACAAAGAGGGTCTAGGCTATGACCCAACACATAAAAAATCCTTTGAGTTTAAAATCGTCACATTCTACCCAGGAAAAGGGAAAGAGAAACTTGACACACCATCCAGCTCAATAGTAATCAGAATGTCTAGCAACCAAGAGCAATAAAATCCATAAAAGCTAATTCAACAAACCATGCTGGACAACAAATTAAAATTCAAAGAAACTCAACTGGGCAAGCTACCATGCTTCGACCTAACGTCATTGATGCATCGAGGCACTCTATCTCGGACAGAGTTAACATTGGTATTCTGGATGCAATGCCTCAACACAACATCCCCACACCTCAGAGCAAAATCATTAACATGTCGAGACAGGTGACCCAGACCAGAAAACAACCAATTCAAAGAAATTCAAACAAAGGTAAGGTACACTGGTCAAATTCTGCCTACTCACAAAAATATTTTGAGAGAGTATTTCCCAGATAGTGAACCTTGTGGGGATTCTTCTCAACTACTCCATTATTCTGTTGATGGCCTTGACACTGGCCAACCTCATTTCTTCAGTCTTGTCCTGCCTGCTGTCATTTCATGCCTGAGGGGCCGGTTTGCAAGGAGGTTCCTTTCCTTCCTTGGGTGTCTTCTGGGTCTGCAGTGCCTGTGGGGCTGGCTCCTTTTCTTTCATGAATTAGGCAAGATTAGGGATGTTATCATTCTCCTCTCTTGCTGGGGGAGGAACTGTTACGGGTGGGGCTAGAGGGCCGCTCACTTCTTTTGCCTGTCGGGCTTCCTGGGGACATTATTGTTTGTCGCTCTTTGATAGCAAGAATTCGACAAATGAAGGGGCACTTTGGCCGCTCGACTCTTCAAGGTAGAGGCCCGACGGAGGGGGGATTTCCACACCCTTCACCTTGGGCTCGGGGATGTGATATGGTTGCTCTCCCCTGAACAGGATGTTGTGGTTGGCCTGACGGAGGCGTCCCCATTTTCTTCCTGATTTGGTGGCATGTTGGGAAGTGGAGGCTTCAGCTTGATGTGCTTCTGTTTGCTCAAGGCAGACCTCTTCCTCCCCTCCCTCTAAGGAAAGGACAATGTCAAACAATGCTGTCAGCGTAGTGCAGGATAAGATAAGTTCACCCTTTCTTTTGTTCTTGGACCTTCTCTTTTTCTTCTTCTTCTTTTCCCCAGTGGCTGGTGGCTGCTCTTTGGGGAATTCACCCCATAGAGGAGGCTCCTCCTCTGTCCTAGCTTCTGCTTCTGGAGCGAGTTTAAGAGATTCATGCTGCTCCCAAGGAACATATTCTTTCATTTCCACAAGCTGGATCTGGGGCTGTTCATATTCCTCTAGCCCGCCGATGATGGCCTGAAGTTGCCTAACTGCAAGGTTGACTTCTTTGTACACCCGCATTGGGATAAGTTTCTGCCTGTTGTAGGTGGGCCGCCTCATGACTAGTGGATGGGCTAAGTCATGCCACACTGGGACTACTGGTGGTGGTGCTAGCCGAGGTGTGATGCCTCTTACATGAATTCCCGAGTTGGGTCGGGGTGCCTACTTTCTTCTTCTTGTCTTTGTCAGTGCAGCCTGCCACTCCCCTTGGTCTTGGGCCGGCGCTAGGACAAAAGATTCATAGGTATGCCGGGTGCTAGTCTCCGATAACTCCTCGGGCAATTGCTGGTATAGCGACACCATGTTGATAGTTGTAGCCAGGTTAGGCATTTCATGCGGCTGTAGGGGATCCACCTTGAGCTCTCCCATGTCTAGCTCTCCCTTCTTAATCAAGGACTCAATGACATCCTTGAAGATGTAGCATTCCTCGATAGTATGTCCGATCATCTGATGATACAGGCAAAAGCGAGGATCATCTTTTCTCCTTAAGTCACCTGGCCTCTTCGGCTCCGATAGTGTGACTTTATTATACTTAGTAGCCCATTCAAACATGACCCGAGTTTTATCTCAGGGGAAAGAATAGAGCTTGCTTCTCATCTTCTCCCGCAGGGAGGGGCCTTCTCGCCATTCAGCAGACTTGGCCAGAGGAGGGTTGACCGTCTCTTTATCCTTCTCCTTCTGCTTTTCAAAAGTCTTGAAGTCCACCGTGTGAACTTCTTGCGACACTGGTGTCTTATCGGCCTGCCTGGCCTTTTGATTTGACGCAGCAAGAGTGGAGGAGTATCGGGCGAGAAAAGCCTCAATCTCCACCACGATGTTATTCGGGCGGTCGAATGACTTGACCTCCATGCCAATCATCCTTTACAGGACTTCTTTCTTCAGATTCTGCTTACAAATTTACACTGTGTCTTCTTGATGTGGCAGCTACTTGCACCGTATGCTGAAGTTGCTCCACCTATTGATGTAGTCCAGTGCAGATTCATCATTTCTTTGCATGGTAGCATAGAGTTCTTCCATAGTGACCTCCCACTCAGCTATATAGAACCTTTTCTTGAATTTCTTCTGCATATCGGGCCAATCAATAATAGAACCGATAGGCAAGCCCGAGTACCACTTGAAGGCGAGCCCTGTCAAAGTATACCTGAAGAATTTGAGAAGGTAAGATTCGTCTGCAGCTAAGTCACCCATGACATTCACATAATAAGCAATATGTTCCCTAGGAGATCCTTACCCATTGAACTTTTCAAACTTCGACGATTTGGTGATGCCTGGTGGCAGCTTCTAGGTGGCATGGTGCGCCGGGTAAGGTACCCGGTATACGTCGAACGGCGTATTGTTGCCATCGCTCCTCTCTGCCAATTTCATCTGTTGGTCCCCGAGTAGGCAAGCAGACAAGAAGGGGGGTTGAATTGTCCCTCACGAGTTATGGTCAATTTAAAACTTAACTAAGCGGAATTAACAAATTTAGCGAGATTGAAGAAATTAAACTAAAAAGAGTAAACAATCTCTCTCAATCTTGCCGAGCTCACACGTTCAAGTAAAGAGTTAAGCAATTAACCACGTCACATAATGAAATCTAGGCAATTGAAGTTCCCTCATGCAATTAGGATTTGCTCATGCTCACCGATCATACATGCATAGAATTAAATCACAATTAAGCAAATCACAAAGCACACGACAAGGCATAAGGATTTTTAAGGTGGTTCGGGACCACGATGGGCTCCCTATTTCTTACCAAATTGGTAAGACTTCACTCGGGGATAAATCTCCAACACGGAGGCGATGCTCCAACAATACGCAAGATGACGCCTACACACACACTGGGATGTATGATAGCCACTAACACTCGTCGTTTAAAATACCGTGCCGCTCACCCGCCTTTAGCAGTTCATAAAATGGGCGGCACCTCTGAGAATGTTGAGATATAAATCTTCTAATAAACTACAGGCGTCTAATTAATCCTTGAAGTTTCGTGATGTTCTTTGGCAGGGGCATATCCATAATGGCCTTGGCTTTGTTAAGATCGATCTGAATCCCCCATTTGCTAACTATGAAACCTAGCAATTTCCCTGAAGACACTCCAAATACGCATTTCTTTGGATTAATTTTTAGCTTATACTCCCTAGCTCTCTGAAGCACCTTAGCCAAAATAGCGAGGTGTTCCTATTTGGTCCATGACTTCACCAGAATATCATCCACGTAAGGTTCGATGTAAACATGCATCATATTGTGGAATATAGCCATCATTGCCCTTTGATATATGGCGCCTGCGTTCTTCAATCCAAACGACATTATCACATAGCAATAAGTGCCCCAGGGTATGGTGAAGGAGGTCTTTTCCTGATCTTCCGGAGCTAGACGGATCTAGTTATATCCAGAACAACTATCCATGAATGACAAAGCTTTGTATCCAGCTATGTTATCCACCAACACATCTATGTAAGGCAGCAAAAAATCATCCTTGGGACATGCCTTGTTTAGATCCTTGAAATCATTGAAAATTCACACCTTTCCATCCTTCTTGATAACAGGGACTATATTCGCCACCCATTGAGGATATAAAATAACTCAAATAAATCTAACCTTATGTAATTTATCGACCTCTTCTTTCATCCTCAAGGCCATGTAGGGGTGGAATCTCCTCTACTTTTGTTTTACGGGTGTTGCCCCTGGCTTAAGCATGAGCCGATGTTCCACTAAAGAGGGGTCAAGACCCGACATGTTCTCGTATGACCAGGCAAAAGAGTCGCTATACTCCCTCAAAACCCTAATCAATTCTTCTTCAATTTCAGGAGGGAGATTAGCAGAAATGATAATGGGCCTGGGATCCTCATTAGTTTCAAGATTAATTTCCTTTGTAGGTTCATCCACTGCTGATGATGGCTCATCAAATCTCTTCAAACCTTGTACATATAGGTCGACAATGTCATCTACATCATTGTCCTCAAGATCAACCGGGTCCTTCTCATCCATAATTTCATAAACACCTAATCCGTCATCGCTCCATACCCCATCTTGCTCTTCGTCCTCTTCTAGCACAATCGTTGTTTCCATAAATTTCGGGCATTTGAGGAGGGCGTGAAATCTCTGAGCTAAATCCTGCAAGTACCTATCAGGAATGGATTTGGAATGAAGCGTCGATGAGCACATCTCAGGAATAGAGGAGGGGTTGGACACACTAGAACAAGACCCTACTTCTCTAGACTTGACAGACCCTACTTCCCTAGACTCGACAGACCCTAAATCTAACCTAGGAGAAAGGAAACTTAATGGAAGGGAAGCGGGAGCCTCATGCCCCTGGGAGGAGGACAGACAGAACACAGTGTAATCTTCCACTGAGATCTCCATTTTAAAATTGACGTATTTTTTTTGGAGATCAACAGAGATCATGCAACAAGTAGAAGGGGAGGGTGGAGAAGGAAGGGCGAGAGGATAGATGGATGGATAGAACAGATTGAGGAAGGGATCGGATGAGGAGAAGAAGGAAGTAGAGAGATCAATGGGCAACGAGTGCCCACAGTCACATACCTTGATAATGAGGAAATCTGTTGGAGTTTGAAATAGCAGAGGGTTGATTAGAATGGGAGGTGAGCGGGGTATAAAATTCAGCTTTTGTAATAATGAGAATAGGCAAGAAGGAGACCAAGTGAAGATAACGGGTGAGCTCCCCCTTTCCCGCGGACAGTGAGCTGGCTTCCTTGGCATGTACTACACGAGTTGTACCTTCAGGCCTCTTTGGTGACTTTCTTCATAGGACATTCTGGAAAAGGCTTGACTGAAGTCCTCCGGATCATCAACGGGTCCCTTAGGTAGTAATGGCGGGTCGACAACTGTGCAAGTTGTATCTTCTTTCTCGGCCTGACTCGGCGAGACATTCAAAGTACCTGGCTGCAATGGGCCCCTTACAAAGTGCTGACGGTAATCCCAAGTCAATGGCCCCGAGTCTCCCAAGATGGATAATGGCGACTCTCGATAACCAAGGCCCCTCTTGCTCATCTTTCTGCCCCTGGGGACTGGCTTGGTCCGCCCCTGTAACTATGTGCCAAGACCTTAGCCCGGCTGATAGCCTAATTTCAATATGATTTTTCAGCCCTTAAAGTCTCTAATCTTGGGCTTCTCCATGATGTTTACTTGTGCAACAGTGGGCTTGCGTGGTGCATAGGCCCATGGAAAGTTGAGATCTAGCACAGAGATAACAGGTCGATTACTGGGCCAGAGGGTGGGTAGAATTTTTTCTGAAATAGCTTCAACTGACTTGGTCATAGAAATGCTTCTGACTTTGACCACCGTCCCTTGAAAAGGGAATTTAAGACACTAATGAGCAATGGATGGTATGGCATTTAGGTTGTCAATCCACGGATGACCTAGAATAGCTTTGAACATGGGGTCGATGTCGAGCACATAAAATTCAATGGGCATTGTAAGTGGCCTAAGTTCAGCCTGAATAGTGGCCACCCCATGACATGACCTTCTTGAATTGTCATATACTGTAATAGTGGTCGGGGTAGACCTTAATGAATCTTCTGAAAGATTACATGCCCTTAGAGTGCTTAGAGGACAGATGTAACGACCCAGAGTTCAGGGTACTGATAACCCGATAATATCGAATTACCGCTACCAAGAACTGGGGATGCCACCCAAGAGGCTGATGAGGCCCCTGAAGGGCTTTGGATCAAAAATCAATTACTTGATTTGAATGTTGAAGTGAATTCAGTTCCAATCTTGTGTGATAATACAAGTGCTATCAATTTATCCAAAAATCTAGTTCAACACTCAAGGACCAAACACGTTGACATCCGACATAATTTCTTGAGAGATCATGTAGGCAAGGGGGATTTTGAGTTAAAATTTGTTGACATACACAATCAATTGGCTAACATCTTCACAAAACCCCTAAACCATGAACAATTCAATAAAATTAAAAGAGAACTTGACATGTGCAAGGGTGAGAGCATACATACCTAGGTCTGCACTAGGTTGATTATTACATTTACATAAAAAGTTAGAAGCATGAAGGGTAGATTGTGTGAAATGCATGGATACATTGTGTGTATTTTTGCTTAAGTTTGTACATGATATCACATTGCATGCTTGACTGCACTTATGTATATATATATCCCTTCTTGAAAAAATTCTAAGACCAAATAATCATTGATAAATAAATGTGGATTAGTGACCTGGGGACCCTAGGCAGTCATTGAGGGGGAGTTTCAGAAAAACTCCTCAAGTCAAATCATGTCAGAAGTCAATCTCATTCCATTTCCTCCCAAAGTAAAAAAAAAAGAAAAAATACAAAAAATGAGATGCATAACAAAAGGAGGCATGAGTGAGTTCAAAAAAAAAGGGGGGTCGACCAATTTAGTCGACCGAACTCGACGAACTGGGCTAGCCGACCTACATCCGAACCTTCTTTTAAGAGGGATCTCACCCTCATTCTCTCATTCTTTCTCCTCCAAACTTCCTCCTAACATCTCCTCAAACCCTAGAACACTCCACCTCTCCATTTCAAAGTCAGAAAAACACTCTTTCTTCCATCCGGACAAGATCCGGCTAGTTTGTCAACATTTCGGGAAGAAATCTCCGAAGTGGCTTGTGCGGCTCCAAAGCTCCTTCTTCGGCTTCCAGGTTGTGGGGAAGTTCCATTCACCACCATTGGTGTGTCCCTCTATGTCTCTCCACTCCCAAGAGAAGAGATCAGTCACTTTCAAGGTTTCATAGCGGGTTTCTTGTCTGGATGGCGTCTAGAAGAAGTTCTCGGTGTCTCACCCAGAGAGAGTCTAGCACCAGGAGACATGAGGGTCAAGCTCCGCCACCACAGTGGGTCACCCCACCTCCACGGGCACCGCCGATGTGGCCACAGCCGATTCTCGACCCTTGTTTAGTCGACTTCAACAAGATGCATGAGTTCTTCCTAGACTTGAGTGCTATCTTTGAAGTTCAGAATGGTTGGATAGATTTTATGACAAGGTACACCAAATACTATCCCAACCTGGCCCAACAGTTCTATGGGAACCTCACTATGACAAATGAGCTTCTGTTTATTGTTGTTAAAGGGGTACAGATTCAAGTTGATTCAGATTTATTTGCACGAGCACTAGGAGTTTCGGATAGAGGTGCCGACATGATTTTTGGTCATGGTCTTATTGAGGACACCTTTATACTCATGATGTATAGCGAATACGTGCATGGAGTCAGCAATCTCATCACATTGAATTCCAACTATTTCCTTCCACTGTAGTGTATTTTGCATCATATGTTCACTACTCTTATCTACCCAAAAATAGGAAGCCATAATGAAGTCACAGAAGTTTACAGATTTCTGTTTTATCATGTGATAAATGGGATAACTATCAATATGGGTAGTCTTATGGCGGATTCGATTGGTTCATGCCGCACACAAAGGACGCTCTCTGCCCTATGCATCCCAATTGACAGGAGTCTTTACCTATGCTAGAATTCCATTGGCTGATCAGTCTTCATAGAAGTCAGACACAGCGATATTTACAACAAGCACAAGATGTTCAGTGATTTTGGGTATTATTGGGGTCCGAATGGAGAACTGCGGAGAGATGTAAGGATGTATGGAGAAGATGCAGAAAATGGGGAAGCTGAGGAGCCACAACAACCAGAAGCTCAAGTACCACCTCCACCTCTAGCTCAGCCCCAGGAGCAGCCACCTTCTCCTCCACATATAGATCCAGATATGTCACTGCCTCCACAGTTTTATCATGGGGAATCCTCTCCTCATGGTGCTGGACAGTCTTCTTGGGGGGATTATGAGGATTTTGATAGGCGTCTCTCTAGCTTAGAAACTTGCATGGACACATCCTTTAGTAGGCTTGATACATTTATGGATACAATGATTGGTCAGATGGATTCCTTCTCCACTACCTTGGACAACCTTTCCACCAACATGGCCAACCTATCCACCCAAGTGGCCACCCTTTCCTCCAGCCATGCAGATTTAGGCCATGTTTTCTATCTTATGAACTGCACACTCTTGGATCTTCAACGCTATAGTCAGACCCAAGTGACCTCCTTTACAGACATTCAGCAACATCTTCAACATCAAGATCACACTCTTGAAGACATTCATCATCGCCTTGGCAATCAGCCACCTGCTTTAGATGGAAACTGAGGCTTTCTATTTCACCACCTTAGTCGTTTGTTCTTGGGTCTTGCAATTCACTTTCTGGTCCACTCTTATTGTAACCCGCCCCCTCTTTGATGATGACAAAGGGGGAGAAGTAGTCTAGTAGGCTAGTATAGGTCTATCTATGTCACACCCCGTACTTTATACCGTCGAGATATTGTCCGCTTTGGCCTACCGGCCTCACGATTTTGTCCCTTTCTGAGAGTGATCGACTCCAGAATGGGGGACTTCTCGGGAGGTCACCCATCCCAGTACTACTCCCTATTAAACACACTTAACTTTGGAGTTCTTTATAAGAACTGAGTAGTTGCTACACTTCTAAAGGGCTATTCTGGGTGTTTTTCTTTGGTTGCTACACTCTTTTACAGGTATCTCAAGCTCAAGGCACGAGGCCAACTTTCTAGCCGGCTGGAAGGTGTGGAGATTCAAGATTCCTCAACTTTCCTTTCTGCAGTCCTGTGATGGATTAGAAAGAGCGCATTACGCTCCTGTGGTGCACTGGTCTTAGTCTGTTACTCTTCACAGAGTTGCAAAGCATAGTTCCTGGTTTTCTCTCTCCTACAGGCTGGTGCTTCATCCACCTATTCTAAGGTACTTTTCAGGTCTTTGGCTTGTTATTTACCTTAGTGGTGATCGCGTTCTTTCTTAGTTTGGGAAATAGCTCTCTCTCCTTTCATTATCTTTCCTTTATTTGCTAGCTCCATGCCTCGGCGTGTGTTTTTCTTTGTTTCCTTACCTTAGTCCTGATAGAGATTGCATGCCCATGCTTGGATTTCATGATGGTTGCCTAGGTACATGTCGCACATGTTCATAGGTTGATTGATTACATTGTTCATTCACATATTTGCATAGTTGATCATATTCATCTTGCGAGAAAAGGAATCACACAATAATAATCAACATACATGACTCCCCACAGTTGCCTGTGCACTCGCACCCACGGAACCATCTTCCCCTCCACGTGTGTCTCACCCCCTGAGCCCACGTGCCACGCCCTGGTGGCGCTTCCCCGATGAGCTTTTAGTTCCATTGGTGATTTTCAAGAAATTGACTGGCATGCCTGCACTCCAGCCATGTTTCCCTTGAAACCAGGAAACTTCCCGTGCCACTTGGTCTCCCCTTGACTCTCCATAAAAGGTGAGTGCCCAATGCCGCTTTGAGAAAGATGCGGCCATGAGAGGGACTACCTGATGCATACCATATTCTAGCATCTCTCCCATAGCTATATCCTACCCCTCACTCCGATAATCACACACACATCACGTCGGCTACCCACCGCGCTCGAACAAATAGGATGGCATTCCCGATGGGATGTCTCCTGCCTTCCATCTTTTTGCTGAAGAGAAAGTTTGTGCCAGCCCTGAAGTCCTGGTGCCCTTTTCCTGTCCTTGCAGGAGAGGTAGAAGAAGAGCACCTACCGCACTTCCCAGTAGCTACCAGTTCGCCTTCTAGTTGTCAGATTGAGTTCGACGACCGTCAGTGGCCGTCGCCCCTGCTCGTCCGGTGTATCAATAGCTATGGTGGCCGTCACCTATGGTCCCATCGTCATCGCCACCCATGCACGGGTGGGTTATTTGGCAATGCTGATCGCTTTCGACAGTTTCACCCCGATATTCAGATCGCCCTACTTCTTGGGTGTGGTCCCCGTGACGGCTCTGCCGCCACCCCCAGCTCCCGTCTCTCCCGGCGCCATCAATGTGCCACATCAGCCTCCAGTCTTAGCAGCCAGAATGATTTTCAGACTCGGGTCTCCCGTTGCCGGTCCCCATAGGGGTCCCAGACTAGCTCCTGCCCGGGCAAGCATTAACCCCCGGGCCCTATCTCGATCGACACCTGACATGAAATTCACGCCCTGAGTTCCGGTCCCCACTACTGAAGTTCGCTCGGGCTCCCAGCCCCAGGCCTCGACTAAGTCGGCATCCAGTGTGGGTCCCTACCCCAAGGTGTCTGGCTCCTTGGCACCCTACTGGGGCCATCAGCCCAGAGCCTTAGCCGAGCCAGCTCCCCGCACGGGTCTCCCGACCCGGGGATAGGGCCCCCCAGCATCTCGTTCGGGCTTTTCAACCCAAACCTCTGAAGTGCAACTGCTTCACTCGGGTCGTCAACCCCCAATTCGAGGCTGCTCAACATGCAGACCAGGCGTACAACCACGGGGTTCCCCGCGGATGACATCTGGCGCGGGCTATCCTCCCACGCTAGGTTTCTGATCCCTCGGCTCCATTATGGGGGCATGTCCCCCACAACTCGATGATGTCGGCTCCCAGTACGGGTCTGCCTCTATGGGACACGGCAGCCCCGGTGTAGACAGAAGGCCCTGTATCTCACCTTCCAGTCCCGCTAGTTCCCAGTCAAGGCTCAAGGCCTCGGGTCACCGACATCTTGGTACCCCCTGCGACGTCAACTCCAGATGCAAGCATGTCATTGCGAGCATATGTAACATTATTATCGGCTCGGGCAAAGGCATACACTCGAGTCACCTAGCCACCGGCCTTCACTACAGACCTCGGGTCTTGGGGGTCGACTCCGGTATCCCCGGTCGACGGCCTTGCATCACTAGCATTTACAGGCCGAGTTTTCTCGGTCTACCATCTTGGGGCAGAACCATCTTCGGTTCCCCAGAAGAAGCGTCATCATGGCCGTAAAGGCAAGCAACCTGTCGCTGCCACCAGCAACTCCGACAAGACCCTTCTTGTCAGAGTTTTACGAATTCGCCTAGATGGGGGCGAACCTACTATACCACTAGAGCGGATCGTCTCTATGGTCCCTACTACTAACTGCTTCAGCCTTCTGCGTCAAATACGAGAAGACAAAGCGGAGCTCAGAAGGGTAGACCCCCCAGCAGCGGCCCAGAGACACCAGCACCAGTTTGGTGTCTGAGCTCCCAATTCCCGTCAAAGAGATAGTGACAAGGGAGGCCAACAGTCTGACTTGAGAAGGATCTGGGTTACCCCAGAGGAAGCTCAAGCAGTCCGAAAGGCACATCTTAGTAACCCCTTTCAGGCACTAGGATGCCACGCCAAGCAAGACGTGACTGATTCTACAGCCGCATCGTTTGACGGCGCCCAACCATTCGGTGCCTCTCGTTCAGATAGGCGGAGGCAGAGACAGGCTCATTCTGGGCCCCACCAGCTTCCAGCCCAGAGTTCTCTTTAGGTAGATGCCACGATAGAGACTCCTCTGTAATGCACCTCGATCTTTGATAGGCTGGGGATGCCCGTCCGCCCCAAGAGGCCCTCCCAGAAGAGGCGAACGGTTTGGCTCCTAAATGACGCAGTCAAGGTGTTCGCATGCTATACCACCGGACACCAGCTTGAGGTTCAGACCGCTGATCTAAATTAGCCTATATCCCACCTCAGGAGGCCTCACCACCTGACCCAGCAGTCGGCTCCTGTCGGCACTTCTGCCAGACCTCAGACATCGACACGAGCGAAGGAAGTTCCCGTTGAGGGTCGTGCCGCTCCTATTAACACAGAGCCAATCAATAATGACCCTCCGGCCAATGAAGTCTAAGAGGTGACTCTTGAGACTCTCATGAAAGAGAATCAGCACTTGAAAGCCCTCTTACAAGACTTGTTGCATGAGCGTGACCTCCACCCTCAGTCGCCTACTGGGCCTTCGACACAAACACCGGCCCTGCCAGGTGGGTAAAATGGTGCTAATACCTCAGCTGTAGCTGCCCGAACCCCTGCAATGACTGGGTTCGGCATGCCCCTGGCCGAGGCCCAACCATGGCCATCCAATACGCTAGTGTCGGAGAATCTCATGGCATAGTGCCAGATGATCGAGTGGATCGTTGAGACCAAGCTCGCTCAGTTTGGGGAAGTGGTCGCGACTGTGGACCTCTACAGTGTCCCCTACCCATTGCCTCACCATCTCAAGAAGCTTCCTCCGAAGTATGCCAAGTTATTGAAGCTGCAGAAATTCGACGGTCAGGGATCTCCACACGAGCACTTGGCCTATTATGTTAAGGACATGGGCGAGCTCGCATTGGACGAACCTTATCTCCTTCGTTATTTCGCCATTGCACTCATGGGAATGGCCTTTCAATGGTATTCCTACCTAAAGCCCAACTCAGTCATCGACTAAACAGATCTGTAAAAATAGTTTCTTGACCATTTCCAAACGGCAGAGCGAAAGATCTCCCTAGCCGAGCTCTGCTCTCCCCGATAGAGGAAGGGTGAGAGTGCTCTTGACTTCATCAAGAAATGGTGAGACCTCAGCATGAAGTGTGTCAATCCACCAGTCCAAGAGGATGCCATCACTATATGCCACCGAGGTTTGGTGACCGAGGTTGATGAAAAGTTTCTCGGCACCAACATCAGGGACTTCGACCAGCTTAATTCGGCTATTTCCAAAATTGAGATGTTCTTCATCGATAACCTGAGCTACATCTTAGCGAAGGGTAAACAAGCGCGAGAACGCCAGTCCGGCAAGGAGGTGAACATCGTCGAATTCACCCCCACCGCTAAGGCCAGTACGGGGGCCAGGACAAGTAGTCCCGACAAAAGGCCAGCTGATAAGTCAGCTGCTCTCTCCTTCTCAAAGCACATGAAGATGCCCTTCTCTTTCAAGAATTAGCATACGAAGATGCTCTTCGACCTCTGTATGGCCCAGAAGATCGTCGAACTACCTGAAGTCTGCAAGCCAGATGAGGCCCAGAAAACTGACGATCCCAGCTACTGCTCATACCACCGCATGCTTGGCCACCTAGTTGAGGGCTGTTACATCTTCAAGACTGACGCTCAGAAGTTGATCCGAGATGGCCTTATTCAAATGAAGAGTCATCTCGTCGATCCTCCGCAACCACATGCGTGGTCCAGGACAGCTAAGGCAGCGTGAGTGGTACACCACCCAGCTAATGTGATCCACATGATGGCCGCATTCTCTCTTTCTGATGACGAATCAGAGGATCCCAGTGCCAGTCGAAGGGGACCTTCGATCTACTACCCAGGGTGGAGGCCCTGGCACAATCGCAGACCCCTCTCTTTCCCCAGAGAGAGAACCCGACAGCTCTTCGACGTTCTCGTCAAGAGGGGGCAAATCTTGCCCCGCGACTCGCCAATAGACTATACTCATTGGGACTTCATCCACCCTCAATACTGTCCCTTCCATGCACGAATCTGCCATGCGATCGAGTCCTGTGAGGAAGCCCAATACCTCATCCAGGAACAGATCTGGTGGGAACAGATCGATGCTGAGGGGAATTCTATGACACTTGTTCGATTGTGACAAGCTATCGAAGAGACTCAGAGCATCGCTAGAAATGCACCCGAGCGGCCTGATCCTCCCTGGGAAAATGGGCACGGGCAGCCTTACCCGCACACTCCGGAATGGCCCGAGTTTCAGACCGACAATCAGGAAGCTCTCGAGCGACTGCGGAGGTGCAGGGAGCAAGATGCCAGCCAAGAGATGGGGCTGAGTACCTTCTCAGCCAACGTCATTCATCCTCCTGCCCCTTCGGTCTCTCCTAATTCCCCAACACTGCAAGCTGGTCAACCGGCCCTTGCCACTCCGGCCGCGCAATGGCAACCCTAGCAGGAGCTAGAGTCTCGGCCCTTTTCCAGAGAAGACACTGCTAGGGTCCTTGGAGTCCTTTTTGGCCGAGTGGATGTCCTGGTGGGGGAGAATATGGCGGGCTCCTCAAGCTCTTCTCACCCTCTCCCTACTCTACCTCTGT
Source organism: Amorphophallus titanum (assembly GCA_024336825.1). NCBI lineage: Eukaryota > Viridiplantae > Streptophyta > Magnoliopsida > Alismatales > Araceae > Amorphophallus > Amorphophallus titanum. Next base: position 15,888,597 of record JANBPO010009603.1, on the reverse strand, counting down.
CCCCAACGCTCGAGGATAGGATGGGAAAGCAAAAGGTGGGTGAGGTCTCAGCTCCACCGGACCAAGTCCTCCCAACAGTTCGCAAGTCGGGTCTGCCACCACAAGGGCCATCCGGAGCATGAAAGTAAGATAGTCACTAGGGGTAGCTAGGCCCCGACATATCGTCAGGTGTCACCCGACCCTGCCCTCAGTTAGACCACAAAGGTCAAGCCAGGAAGCAGGATGTTAGTCGTGCTCCTCAGGCCACTCCTCAGCAAAAGCCACAGCCATTGCGGCTAAGGCATCAAACTACGCGTACGTCTTCGGACGCCAGTACCAGTACATCAACTCAATAGGAGAAGTCACCCCAGCCACGGCAGTTAAGGCATCAAACTGCCCCCACGTCCTCGGACGCCAGCCTCAGCATCCCAGCTTACCAGGAACTACCACTCGAGGTCATTGAACAGGTGATCAATGCCACCTTCCAACTACAACAATCGGAAGGTGCCTGGATGCTGCAAACCCAAGCCTATGAGGCAAAGACATGTTATTATCTTCTTCTTGCATAATCGCCCATTATATATACAAGGGGAGATTAACGACCATGAAATTAATCAGATTATGGTAGATGCCGATGCGATCGTTAATATCATGCTTTTGAAAACATTTAGGTCCTTGTACCTAATGCCGTATTTATAGAAGGTAAATGTGGTCAAAATCTCAAGGTTCAATTAAAATATAGAAAATGCCTTGGGCCGAGTTGATGTAAAGCTAGTCATGAGCCACTTTGTAACGAAGGTGTCTTTTTATATCATTGATGCCTATACCTTATACAAAGTCCTTTTCGGAAGAGCCTAGCTACATGGAAATTGTGTCATTGTTTCGACGCTCCAATGCATCAAATATATAAAAGATGGGAAACAACATAGTCTTTATAGACCAAGCTCTCTTCTGGCCAAATGAATGCAACCTTGCAGATGCTTCTCTGTATTTTGGAGAGGCCACCTTGGCAACCCTTGAGAAAATCAAGGATAAAGTTCAATCAAAGGACGGTCCCAGAAAAGGAAGGAGAGGAACTCTTCGTGGTCAATGAAGAAAAGGCGAAGTTGCATAGCATGGCTGTTCAAGCCAATGCTAAACAAACTCGGCCTGAAAGGTGGGAATTCAATTTTCAAGCCAATCTCATCAGTGGGGCAATCAACAAGAGTATTTCCTTGCCACCTACATGCATGCAACTCCCTTTCGTTAGGGAAGAATATAAGGTGGAATCATTGAAGACTTTCAGTCACCTATCCTGGCCGCACACCTTGTGGCTAGAGGATTCCCCACTTCATATAGAGCTTCCGGATGATGAAACACTCATGTCTCAACAAGAGGTAGAGAGGCAATCAAAAAATAACTCTCAAGGGAGTTGCAATGTCCTTGCTATTGACTTACCTTGTTGGGAGTTGTACTTTGATGGTGTTTCTCGACCAGCCAAGAAGGCTCATGATATTGTAGAACTTCAAGTCTGGAGCTGGGATCTTCACCGTTACACTGTAATGTGCTATCCTACTCAACTCATGTGCCCTCATGAGGTCATTAATAAATAACGAGGCAAAATATGAGGCTCTAATACTTGGACTTCAAATGGCTCTCGAAATGGGCATCATGTGTATTAAGGTCTTCGGAGACTCACAGCTGATCATACGACAAGTCCTAGATGACTATGAGGTTAGGAAAAGGGAATAGCGGTTATGAGACTGAAGAAAATTTTTTATCTATTTGAGATAGGTCATGCCCCCAGGAGTAATAACTCACAAGCGGATGCCTTGGCCAAGTTGGCCTCATCGATAAAACTCCCATCTGAGGGTGAAGTAGATGTCATTGTCAGACACAGAAGATTGATGTCTAGCATACTAGATGAAGACTTTGATCTCACCAGTTACGAGGTTAATAATGTAGAGGAGGATAACTCTGCCGAGGAGGAGGATTGGCGAGAGCCTATAATAAAGATAAAGAATGGGTGGCTACCTTCTGATCAATCACAAAGGGTCCAACTGCTATGCAGAGCAACCTCATATGAGTTAATAGAAGGCACCCTTTATAGACTTGCCCATGAAAAGTATAGGTCAGTCCTTTCGAGATGTGTTTCAATGTCAAAAGCCAAAATAATCATGCGCGAAGTCCATTTAGGATTATGCGGTGCCCACCAGGTTGAGATCAAGACGAAAAACACTATCAAGCTTAAGGGTTTCTACTGGCGAATCATGTATGCAGTTTGTCATCATCGTGCCTGTACATGCCATCAATGTCAAGCCTTTGGACCTATCCCCAAAAGACCTCCCAACCCACTGCATCTGACAGCTCCCACATGGCCATTTGCAGAATGGGACATAGATACTATGAGACCATTCCCACCATCCTCCAAAGGTCACAAATTCATTTTGGCCGCCACAGGCTATTTTTGTTGCTGGGCCAAAGTTATCCCTCTTCGAGAGGTGACAGGTGAAATTGTTGCTCGATTTGTCAGGCATCACATAACTTATAGATTTGGCACACCTAGTAGAATCGTGTCAGACAATGACACACCCTTCAAGAATAAGATGATATATCAACTGGTGTCCAAATTTCACATTTATTGGAGGATGTCGTTAGTTTATAACCCGCAACCTAACGGATTGGCTGAAGCTTTCAACAAGACCCTCTGCAAGTTGCTGCCTACGATAGTTGGCAATCACAAGCGAGATTGAGGTGAGAAGGTATATAAAGCTCTCGGGGCATATCGAATGGTGTGCAAAACTCCTACGGGATGCTCTCCATTCTCCTTTGTTTACGGAGCAGAAGCTGTGGTGCCAGTCGAAATTGAATCGTCCTCTTATCGCGTTGCGATCCATGCTGGATCGTCGGGCCAAGATCAAAATGTAATTGAAAGGAGGCTTGAGGAGTTGTCAAGCCTGGAAGGAAAAAGGTTGGAGGCGTATATGCACCTCCAAGTATATCAAGCCCGTATGGTACGAGCTCATGACGAACTCGCGATGGGGAAAGTATTCAAAATGGGTGATCTTGTCATGGTTAAAGAAAAGGAAGTCATGGCAGGGAAACCTAGCAGCAAGTTGAAACCCAATTGACATGGAGTCTATGTTGTTCAGACGGTTTACGAGGGAGGTGCATACACTGTCGTCGATCACAAAGGAGACAACCGTTTCTCTCCCTCAATGGCAGACATTTGAAACTATACCATGCACCAAAGCATGGGTTTGCGAAACAGTCATCTTGAGATATGTCTTTTTCGGGAGATGATTAATTCAAAATAATAGGGGGGTTCGTCAAGATGCAAAAAAAAAGGAAAAAAAAGAGAGAAGAGAAGGAAAAGAAGAACTCTAAAGAAAAAATGAATGTATATGTACTTGCCATGTGCATCGAAGAGACATGTGAAATGGCGGGGTTCTATTTCTTTCAGAAGAGATTGAAATTACATGGGCGTCGGGACATACCCCTGTGTTACATGTCAAAGAAAAAGAGAAGAGAAAGTCCCCTCGAGCGGCACTCAATCGACACACCGAAAAATCTCCTCAAGTGGGAGGATCCCGACGCAAGGGAACTCTACCATGTCGTGCAGTCGGCCCTTCCGTTCCCTGAGGCGCGCTAGCTCGACCTCCACAGATGCCGTCTCGACCTTGGCAACATCAAGCTCTTCGGCCTCCCTCTCTATCGTCGCCTCGACTTTGGCGAGATCGGATTCGGCCACGGCAAGATAGCCCTTCAATTCCTTGATTCTGCTCCTAAGGGCAAGAACGTCACGGTGGCCTTCTTCTAGGGCTTTCTAGTGTTGCCCCGCACTGCCTCGCCGTGTCTCCAGGGCTTGCAAATATTCATCCTCTTGGGTGTTGATAGCAGCACGCTCGCTGGGGGCTCGGGTCTCAAGGAACTCCCGACAGTTGACATATTTCAGTAATAATAAGACCCGACGTGACCACTCTTCTAATGGGCAGCCTAGCACTTGTAATGCCCCGGTCAGCTGCATCACTACGGTATGCACCCCTCGATAGGTGAGGGAGGGGTCAGCAAAAATGATTGATCGCAGCGCCAGCAGCATCTGCCTGACTGGTGCGTCTGACTTGGAATGACCAACTGAAGGCATGACCGGGAGGTCAAACTCGACCATGCTGTCTATGGCTGTCCGTAGACCCGCATCCACCGCGACCGAGGAGGACGGAAGAGTGAGAGCCGGGTCGCTCGAGCCCCCGACCTCAACAGATAACTCCTGGCCAGTCGCCACCAGCGGAACGGGCAGGATCCTGGCCTGATCGCCCGACCCTGCTATTGTAAGGGGTCGATCTGTCTCTGTCATGGCCGATGGGCCCACGTCCTTCTGCACCTCCCCGGTGAAGCTTGGACCCGTCGTCGCCTCGCAGCTTGGTGAGGGAGGGATCTTGCCCTCGGCTGGAGGAAGGGCACCAGATAAAGCTGGATCGGATGTTACTACTGGGGGACTAACGGTTCCCTCTGCCTGTGCTTCTTCTCCCCGGGAACAACGACGCTCGCCGGGGTCTCCTATAGGAACCGGGTTTCCTCTGGCATGGCGAGCTTTTGGAGAGGCGGAAGGGGAATCGTGAGTTTCAGGCTGGCCCCCGCTTGCATGAAAAAATCTAAGAACTCCTCGTCTGATCCCCAGATAGACTTCAGCCTGTCTACCACTACGGGGCTAAGGGGTTCCCTCCACTCAGAGATAGCTTTACGGGCCCTAGCGACAGGTGCTTCGAGGGGTACCGTCTCTTCCTGAAGATCCAAGACAGAGTTAGTTGCTCACCGATCGAGGCAAGCTGTCCAAATACTGAAGAGATGAAGGAGAGGCCCCGGGGCCCCATGTTTACCTCAGCCACCAGAACTGTGCTGCTTCCCGACACTATCTCCCCCTCCTCTAGAGCCTCATCCGCCAATGCTGCAGTCCCCGTGGTCGCTTCTTGCCGCAGGACCTCGAGCAAGGTTGCCAGCCTGTCCAAGCCGGTGTCAACTTCCCCCGGTCGCCCCGCTGGTGCGTCCGGGGCAGGCACCTCTGCGACCTCCAGAGAGATTTGTTCCTGAAAATTGACGAAGAGCAAAAATGGAATCAACAGATGCCCTCGAGGGAAACCCCCACGAATAAACACACACTTACAACGGTCTTCTCCACCAGGCTCAAAGAGTTGGACAGTAGAGGGGCCTTAAAGACCGGCTCAAGAGGACCAGACTCCTCAGATACGTCCTTGCCCGAAGCCACCTCATCGGAAGAGTAGTCGTAGTCTACCTTCTCGCTTGACAATGATTCGGTCAGAGTAGGTTTTTCCCTCGTCGGCGAGGGGGCTTTCACCTCAAGACCGACAGCCGACACGTCCCCAAGCGGGCTTGGCGACGGGAATCCCCTGGACTTTAGCTTCTTCCTTGTATATACCTTCGCCACCGGGGGGATTTCGCGGGCGGCCGTCAGCTCGGGCACGGTTACGACGAGGCCTGCCAAAGAGGGGTGATCCAGGTTAGATGAAGGCGTATAGGCCCATGAGGGGCGAAAAGGATATCTGCGCCGGCAAAGATGATTACCCCCTTCGATCTCCACGACCGGAGGCGGTGCATGGGCAATCTCCTCGACGGATGGTGCTACCCTGGGAGCTGAAGCTTTGCCCACACCAGGGGTAGGGGTAGGTACCGGCTCCTCCGCAGCAGCTGAAACAAGAAACATATATAAGGGGCCTTGTCCTGGAAAGCAAATGAATACTAAAAGGCACCGGTGGTCGGGAGGCCTGACCTATGAGCTGGCTCGGCTCGGCCTGAGCCACTGTGAATTCCTCGAAGGACGGAATCGGGGGGATTGGAGAGACAGTCGTCGGGGCCTTGGCGGCCTCTACCCTTCTCTGCTTGGCCTCCTGCTGCCCGGCTGCCTTGGCGGCGGCCAACGCCTTCTTCATAGGTGACTCCACCCGGGACCTCCCCCTGGCCTTCGGCAAGGGAGTCGGGGTAGGAGTTGGCTCTGCTATAACCATGGCCTCACCAACATTGGGACCGAGCACGGGAGTTGGTTCCTCCGGGGCAGCTGAAAGAAGAGACATATGTCAGTTAGGGCCTTGTCCCAAGATGAAGACATAGTGATGCCCCAGCGGACTTAGTTGTTTCTGTTAGAAGAGCAATCAAGGGCAAGAAGACTTTAACCCGGCTAAAGTGAAAATCCGAAAGGGCGCCTTAGGCAAAAATGGGTATCCCTCGGTGTGAAAACCCGCAAGGGCGCACCGAAAAAAGTTAAAGGGGGCCGGTCCTGGTGAAAACCCGAAAGGGGGGTAGGGCCGATAAAGTGATTAAAAAAAAAAGAGCATACATGCAAGAGGATAAGAGCAAAAATTGCTAAATTCTGTCCTTTATTCATCGAGGTCATCCATGGAGCCTGAGACAAGCTCTCGGGGGTAACTAAAAATGGGGCACGAAAGCCTTATCTACAAGAAAATGTCAAAGCCCATTAGGCGCCAAACTCGCTCCTCCTCAGGTCGGCAAGGCGAGCCTCCCTCTCAAGAGCCTCCTCTTGAAGTCTCTCTAGTCTGCGGCAGAGGGCCTCCACCTCAGTCTGTGCACCGTCGCACGCTAGCTCAGCCTCCTGAAGCTCTCTCTGTAGCTTCTCTACCCGGAGAGAAGCCCTCCTGCTACGCTCGCGAGCAGCCTCGACCTCAACACCGAGCTTAGCCTAGGTGGCTCGAAGCCCGCGAAGCTCCTCCTCCTCCTGCTGGATCTGTAGCTGGGTCCTCCGTCTCTGCTCCTGTGTGAGGTGGAGGCGGGCGAACTCACTCCACAAGGCTCCCAGCATCGTGGCTCACATATCTCGGGGGAGACCCATCATGTGATAGTCCCAGGTGAAAGTCTCCAAGCTGCTCCTCAAAGCCTCCGTAGTCGGTAAAGGGTCGACCAGGATCACCTGCCCAAGGTCCTCTAGAAGCCTGCGGGCCGTATCAGCATCCCTAGCACCCCAAGCTGAGGGGCGTTAGGCCACTCAACCCCGAGGGCGGGCAAGTCCATGGGCACCGCTGCTGCCCCTTCTGCTGATCCTGCATCGGGAGAAGAACAAAAGTTTGTGAGTGTACCACCACAATAAAGTCACCATGGTAAAGGTCCAAAGGTGCGGATCATAATGACTTTACTTGAGGCAGTTGTGTTCGTCGGGCCAGGCTTGCGAGAAGACCCCTCCTCCGGGACTGGAGAGGAGTTATTGACAAGTGCCGGTCCCTATTCTATGGGCGGTACAGGTGTAGCCGATCTCTCTGCAAGTGAGACAAGACATGGAAAGTCTTAACACTTCATCAACATCAATAATCGACACAAGCACTTCATAGTGATGAAAATATACCAGTCTCTACAAGTGTCTCCTCCTCAGTCACAGCAGTGTCCACCTCTGTCGTGGGCTCCATGGAAGGAGAGACAACTAAAAGAAGACACCAACATATAAAATGGTGATCAATATCACAGAGAAAAGAAGCCTTATCGGATGGATGGCATAAGTCTCCACTTCGACAACAATATATCGGGAGCTGGTGGCTCAGAGGAGGCTGCGGCTTGGTCTGCGGTGTCCCGCTCCTCTAAAGGCGCCTGAGACAAGCCTGCCGCCATGTCCACCCCAGTGGGCTGGGAGAAACGCCTCTCCTTCGGGTGATCGTCAGCTGTTTGAGGCAGAGGCATTGCACAATGTTAATATGCAGCGATATATGACAGAAAGAATGTACAAGAATATTTCTGTGCATACCTAAAGCCTGCATCCCGCTGGACTCTACAATGCCGACAGTACCTATCGATGGCCCCATGGCTGGAGAGGGTGCTCCCCTATCAGGGACTCCGACCCCGGCGATCGGAGCCCTCACATCATCGTCATAAGCTGGCAAGTCAGCGGAAGACCCTGTCTCAATGAGCTTAGAAAGCTCGTCTAGGGAGGAAGCCGCCTGGGCGGCTGCATAACGAGCAATAAAATAAGTCAGAGGGGCTCATGATTTAACATATGAAGAGAATCTAGCCCTAAATTACCTGGGCTTATCCTTATCTCTCCTTCTTCAGAAGAACTCGATGAAGAGGAAGAAGAGCCCCCACTAGAGGAGGTGCTGGAAGTCCCTGTATTCGATGAGGTAGCAGAGCTTCCCTTGCTTGAGGAATCTGATGACGAAGAAGCCCCCTCACTACCGGGGACTTCCCCCCTTCTTCAACGACGGGGAGAGTGGGCTGAACTCTGGCAGTATCTGCAACAGGCGAAGTTATATTAGCCAAAGTACATACTTCCTCTATTTGAAAGAGAGTGAAAGAAGGGTTAAGTATGAAAAGCACTTACCCGAATCCTGGGCAACGGAGGTCCCTCCCGTGTCAGGTGCAGGAGAATCGCCGATCACAGGTGTATAATCGTCGGCGAGAGGGTCCAATCCCTCAATGTCCACGCTAATCTCAGGAAGGGACTCATCTACCTCCAATCCCGCCTCTGTGAATACATTCCCGGGGCGGGGAGAAAAACTCGTAGCAGCCCGAATCTCAGGAGGAGCTACATCAAAAAGGGGAGAAAACAGTCGGGTTACAACCTTGCATAAACATGTTGTAATGCTGATTTGAAATAAAACTCCCTTGCCCTTACTCGAAATTTCTGCCGGAGTGGGAGATGCCTCCTCCTTTGGCAAACTTGATGCACATGAGTCTTCTATGAAGTCCTTTGCTACTCTTTCGGCCCAGGGACGTTGTCAACCTTGTCTGACACTCGGGTGCCACCTCAATTTAGGTCCATGTAGAGTTTGGTGAAATTACCAAAATACCCCTATGATCTAAAAACGGTCCAATCGCCCCTTAAAACCCTTCATAAATGGCCTCAGCGCCTTGGAAAGTTAGGAACCTTACCCTACTTTCATTCCAGCCCAGAAATTCCTCTTCTGCTATTTCGGCGCGGCAATTGGCGTGCCGTTTGCGCGCTGCTTTTGATGGCGTCATTTCAAGAGACATCACACTAGTTTAAGTGGCATGCGCGCTGGTTTAAATGACGCCGGTTTAACTTCTCTTCTTACCATTTGTTTGGGTCGGGTCCATTTGTGGGCCCCGGACTATCTCCAGGGGCTATTTAGAATCCCATATTATTCTGAACTTGCTAGACTATCATGAAAAATACCCTGCAGGCCATCAGACTTCTAAATAATGACTTTCGACACAAGTCGTGCTCTTAATTCGGTCACTCAAGTTTTCCTACTGATACAGCCTTCGGAAACCCATATGGTGGGACCAGAGACATCTCTTCACCTCAAAAGGCATTTTCTTTAGGTGGTGGGCCACAAGGGGTATTTTCATCCTCGTGGATGGGGTTTGTTCGACGCGACCTAGTCAACACCGGCTTGTTGGCTCCGGATTGCCGTTCGACGTCACCGGGCTCTAAGAGATGAGTTATGGAGTCCGTCCATCGCATATCTTAAGGCTTCAGCATTTCAAGTGAACCTTCTTTGTTGATTTTCTTCGACTTTCGTGCATCAGCAGGCCGCATCATTCCATCGTTCAAGCACAATTACCATCTGATTATATTTTGGGTGCCAACAGTTCCCAGAGGAGCTTCCCGAGGGACTCCCGCCTATCCGGGATATTCAGCATGCTATCGACCTGATTCTGGGATCTTCATTGCTTAATCTTCCCCACTAGCGCATGAGTCCCACTGAGCACGCTGAGCTGAAGCGACAGGTCGATGAGCTTATCCAGAGAGGATCTGTTCAAGGTAGCGTGAGTCCGTGTACTGTGACCGCGTTGCTCACCCCAAAGAAAGATGGCACTTGGAGGATGTGTATTGATAGTCGTGCCATCAACAAAATCACTGTGAAGTACAAGTTCCCTATTCCTCGCTTGGAAGATATGCTTGACATGATGGTAGGAGCCACTATCTTTTCCAAGATTGATCTTAAGAGTGGCTATCACCTGGTAAGGATTAGACCGGGTGATTAGTGGAAGATCGCATTCATGACCAAGGATAGTCTATATGAGTGGTTGGTTATGCCTTTTGGGCTGACCAATGCCCCTAGCACCTTCATGAGACTTATGACTCAGGTCCTTTGACCTTTCATTGGAGTCTTTGTCGAGGTGTGTTTTGATGATATTCTCATCTATAGCTGCACTATGGGGGACCACTTAGACCATCTACGGCAGGTATGGATACTTTTGAGGTGAGAGCAATTGTATGTAAACCCACATAAATGTGCTTTTATGAGTACACATATTACCTTCTTGGGTTTTATTGTGTCTAGTGTAGGGGTCTCTGCTGATCCAGAGAAAGTTCGAGCCATTGTTGAGTGGCCAGAGCCCCGCACACTCCATGACATCCGTAGCTTCCATGGCCTCGTGATGTTCTACCGTTGTTTCATCTGCGGATTTAGTTCCATCACTGTCTCGATCACGGACTGTATCATGAAGGGCACATTTGTATGGACGAGGGCCGCTACTACATTTAGGGACATCAAGGAGCGTATGACCCAGACACCAGTTCTTCGATTGCCAAATTTTACGAAGGTGTTTGAGGTCTCGTGTGATGCATCAGGTGTAGGTATCGGAGGAGTGTTGAGTCAGGAGTCCCACTCGATTGCATATTTTAGTGACTAGCTGAATGACTCAAAACTGTGATACTCTACCTTTGATAAGGAATTCTATGTAGTTGTTTAGGCTCTGAGGCATTGGAGGCACTACTTATTACATCAAGAGTTTGCCTTGTACTCCAATCATGAGGCCTTAAAGTTCATTCATACCCAAAAGAAGCTCAATGCGCGTCACAACAGATGGGTCAAATATCTCTAGCAGTTCACCTTTGTGCTTAAACAAATGGCTGGAGTGGAGAATAAGGTGGCTGATGTCTAGAGTCGACGTGCTTGTCTGCTAACCAACATGAGTGCCGAGGTTATAGGGCTAGAGAAGATGAGAGAGTCTTATATTGATTGCCCTGATTTTGGTCAGATCTTTGCCACTCTCCAGGTCAGACCCTCGAGAGACTATAGTGATTATGTGATTCAAGAGGGTTATCTCTTTCGAGGAGACAGGCTTTGTGTTCCCCAGACTTTGGTTCGCGATTTCCTATTATGGGAACTTTATGCGGGAGGTCTAGCCGGCCACTTCAGTCGAAATAAGACTATTGAGATTGTTGAGCACCGATTCTATTAGCCAAGCATGAAGCGTGATGTTGCTCACATTGTGGCCCAGTGTCGTACACGTGCTATGGCCAAAATGAAGAAGCAAAGCTCAGGTCTCTATACACCTCTTCCCGTGCCTAATGCTCCATGGTAGGATGTCAGTATGGACTTTGTTTTAGGATTGCCACGAACCTCCAGGAAGCTTGATACTGTCTTTATGGTAGTGGATCAATTCTCCAAGATGACTCTTTTCATTCCCTGCTCCAAAACCTCGAATGCATCGAGGGTGGCCTACCTGTTCCTTTCCCACGTGGTGTGTAAGTTCGCGTTGTCTAGAACCATAGTGTCTGACCGTGATGTTAGGTTCACCAGTTACTTTTGGAAGACGCTGTGGCATATGTTAGGTACTCACCTCATGTTCTCCACTGCATATCATCCCCAGATAGATGGTCAGACCGAGGTGGTCAATAGGAGTCTAGGTGTCTTATTGCGGTGTCTTGTTAGAGACCGTGTAGGGGATTGGGACTTAGTGTTACCATTGGCTGAGTTTGCATACAATGATTCGGTCTTGACTCTGAATGAAAAGTAGGTGTGATACGTACGTATTTATTATTATTAAAGCTCGTAGAAAATGTAAATATCATGAATTAAAATGAGAAAATACACACTTATTAGATGTCGGACTGTGTCCTTTAGTGTATGCCTGCTCTGATGACCAGTGTATATGGCCTGTGGAGCAAGGTGTCGTTCGTGCTTATAGTCTGACTGTGTCCCTCAGATTAGAAGCTTTCGTGAGATTAGAGGTTTTCTATGCTGGGGCTCTGACAACGTTGTCAATTGGATAAGGCATTCTTCCCTTGTGATCCCGCGTCTATCTTGAATTTTGAGGATGAAATTTTCTTAAGGGGGGAGGGCTATAATGCCCTGGATTTTTTTGGATATTTTTCATGGAACCCAGATCGAGTTTAGCGACTCCCGCGTGTTTTTACTGGTTGGACCTTCAGAATCTCGTGTAGGGTGAATCGTCACTTTCTCCGACTCTGGGACGTTACCACCGCGTTGTGCATTTTTCGAGGATCGTGGGGAGTATTTTTCCCTATTTTTGTGTTTTCAAGATTTTATAAATCCTAGATTTTCCTTTTATATATAACCCTTCACCCCCACCCTCTCCCCATTCTCTCATTCGCTCTCTCTCTCTTCTCTTTCTCTCCCCCTCTCACCGGGCGGCCGACGGTGGCTGAGGAGGGCGAGACGGAGAGGTGGCGAGGTGAGGAACGAGGAACAGGTCGAGGATCGTGGGGCGGTGGCGCGTCGAAGCTCAAGTTCGCATTCATGAACCGACGGGGGTTTTACGGTGTTTTTGCGATGGATCGGCAATCTCGATGTGCAAAATCTTTGGTGGAGGTAGGGGGATGGTTCCTTAACCCCGGTACTTCCTTTCCCGCGATTTTGGTAGGCCGTGGTGAGCCGAGTGGGTTTATTTCACGTTGGGGGTTAAAATGATCGATTTTGGGGTGAGCGACGGATCTTCCGTTTTAACCGCATTTTTGGGGTTTTAATCGCGCCTCTTGGTGGTCCAGAGGCTGGGGAATGGTTTCCTCATGTTTTACCGATCACCCGAGGGTGATTGGGCATGGATCAACATCGAACGGTGAAGTTTGGTTTGGGATTTCATCATTTTCGGTCGACTGATCGGGCAGTCTGGTCGATCAAACTTCATCGTCTGCGAACTGGACGTTCTGCCCAGTTCGGTCGACCGAACTGTCCAGGTCGGTTGACTGAACTAGTTGGTCGACCGACCCCTGTGGGTTGGTCGATCGAAATGTAGAGTTTGGGGCTATTTTTGGCCCCGGTCAGTCTGGTTGAGACCCAATGACCGACTTGTGGCCCCGTGAGTGTCCCGGACACCCCGTGGGGACCGTTATCATATTTTTAGGTGTCCGGAGGTACCATATTATCTCGATTAGCATGCCCGTGAGTTTGGAGGGTCCGGGCGATATACAAAGCTTGAGAAAAGGGAGAGCAAGATCCCCTATGTCAGTGAGTCTCTTAGGCGGAGATACTTTTGGAGCTGAGAGCTGAGTCAAGTGCCACCGGTGACATCTCTGGACAGGATCCATGATACTCTTCTCCGACCGATCTCATGCCACGCTGACAGCTAAGAGAACATGGGTCTCGAGGTGGCTTGGACGGACACCTTGGCTTGGTGGCCATGGCACATGATAGCAGACTGTAGCGGGAGACAAGACGTAGTCAGATGGATCCTCTTAGAGATAGGACCAAGTTGAAGGCTCTGGATAGTGGTGGAGCACAAGGGCTCTGCACCTTGATCTCGAGGGCTACAACGGGCTGGCGCTGGAAGGAGGGCCAGGCTAGGGTCTAGTGTAAGAGTTATGTTAGCATGCCTGGGACTACCGCGAAGCCCTACCTTGGGTGGCCTTTTGATAAGTCAAGATATCATCCACGGTACGTGGCCAAGGGCCTTCTTGGCTATGAAACTTGGGCCACCCCAACATGGTTGTGATCAGGGCCAGTGAGAGGAGCTTACTGAGCTTCTCCTTCAAGTCGACTGCGACGACTGGAGTCTTGAGAGGAACTTGCCAAACTTTTCCATATAAGACAAAAGTTCTGAATGGGGTGAGAGGGCCCTAGGAGAACTCCCCAATACATAGGTCAGAAAGCGAGAGAGAGAAAAGAGGGAGAGATAAGAAATGGTGGACGTGCAAGGCGTGCGAGAGCAACCTAGAGGGAGAGGAGGAGAAGGGCTATCGCTGAGGTGGCATTGCCCTTGTTTCCATATATCTTTCATATTTGAAGGAGGCCGCGGAGACGTCTTTCTATAGATGGTGAAACACGACGAAGGCAAAAAGACTGTGCACCTAGAAAGAATGCACGGCGCAGCTCATCTTCAAAAGCGATGAGGATTAAGAGATGTGGAGCGGATCACAACATTGAAGTGAGTGTTAATCTACTGGTGTCAACTAGATACGGTAGCATTTTGAATTCTCAAAACCATGCAAATGGATCATGTTTGGCTAAGAGCCACACGGCCAAGAAGTGGTGATACACACAAGTCGCCCCTGTTTCGCCAACAAATGCAGAATCCAAAGGTCGACCAAGCAGTATTATTGATAGAACAATTGGCCTCCCAATTAGTCTTAAGATCAACTTGCTTACTTTCTTTATGCGTCATTACAAGTAAGTAGATCACAATAAGATCGAAGGAGAACATATTCGTAAAGAAAGGGTTGGGTTACACTGCATATATATATAGTTTGGAACGAATTGGCTTACTATCATTGTGGTGTTAGGTTCGTAGAGATTTCTAGCTAGTCAGCTGCTAGATAAATTAAGACTCCTAGAAATCCATTTGTCACCCTTAATAGACATTTTACACCCTTACACATCTATTTGTCAGCCTTACCCATGTATTTTTCACCCTTATTCCGTAGCTAAAGACCCTTCTTCTGTTGTTGAGAATTCCTTCTTCATGGAGTCGACTCCACAGCTTGATAGAGTCGACTTTTCTTCTTGTGCTTCAAGGCTTCCAGTGCTATCGCCCATTTTTCACCCTTATGAACCTATTGTTCACCCTTACGATCTATTTGTCACCACTATTTCGTAGCTATTGGTTCTTCAACTAGCGGGTGACTTTTGAACTAGTGGGTGACTTAAGGCTTTAAGCACTTCCTTTGAACTGCCATGGCTGCACTGTTAGTGAATAAAAACTGATGAACTTGTTGACTCTCAGGGAAACTGTAAATATGAACCTGATGCCAAATCTTGCCAAAATCATGAATATGAGTTTCAGAATATCAACACTGCAAACACAATGAAGGTTTGACATCATCAAATGGCATTCATGAAAACTCATACGAAAACTCATAACTGAGTCATAGTTTGTCATCATAAAAACACGAGGACACAACACGACTGCCCCTGCAAACGTTGTGATGGCAGTAGCTACCAGTCCTTTGAGCACATTAGCTGCAGTGGCAGAGGCCCATGTAGTAGCTAACAGCTTACCCACTCGTGCCAGCGCAGTGACCCAACAGGCGTTGGCTGGACCTACCGTTTGTTGCGATTGACATCACCTGACGCTAGTTGGCTCAACACACAGGTGATGTCGATCATAGCCGAGGTGCATCGTGGCACGACAGATCACACTGCTAGCAGATAAGGAGAGCAGTTGGCAACCCAAGATCCAGCACCACTTCCTATGCTCGGCAACGCGACGGAGGCTGCAGCTCGTTCGACACCTTTACCGATTAGAGCTATCGTACCTTGGGTTCCTCCAGTTGCACCGACTGCACCAAGACACAGACCTAATCGACCGTTTTGGCGAGTACCTTGTAGACCTTATAGATGGACGTCACAGGCAAGACACAACGTTCGTGCGTTGTTTCAAGTTGTAGCACGAACTCCTTTGTAATATCCCGAATTTTTCGGATATTTTTCGAATTAGGATCCGTGGGTTTCAGATTATTTTCGAGAGTCCCGGAGAGCATTTTGCGATTTATGAGTGTTTTTCCTCTGTCGAGCCTACAGAACCCTGTACAGGGTGAACCGTTGCGTTCTCCGACTCCGGGATGTTACCAGTGCGTTGTGCGTTTTTCGAGGATCGTGGAGAGTATTTTTTATTTTTTATATTTTCTCAAATTTTTTAATTTTCTATTTAAATCTAACCCTTTTTTTCTCTCTCCTCATCTCTCATTTCTCTCCCTTACCCCCTCTCCTCTCACGTTCTCCCCTCTCCCCCTCTCTCACTCCGGGCGGCCGACGGAGACGGCGAGGGCGAGGTGGCGATGCTCGTGGGGCGAGAAGCGTCGGGCGCGGGACGAGGATCGCGATGGTGGAGGCAGTTCGTGAGTTCGCGAGCCGGCAATGGTTAAACGACGTTTCCTTGGCGAATCGGCATCCTCGGGACGTGAAATATTTAGTGGAGGTAGGGGGACAGTTCCCTATAGCTCGTGTACTTTATTTTCCCTGAGTTTAGTAGCCCGAGGTGAGCCGAGTGGGTTTATTTCTCCGCCGGGATGAAAATACATGATTTTGGGGTGTGAGTCGAATTGAGCATTTTGATCGCATTTTTGGGATTTAAATGGGTCCTCTCGATGCTAAAGAGGTTGGGGACTAGTTCTCCATTATTTTTCCCTTCACATGGGCGTGAACGGGGCGTAGAATGGAGTTTTCTACAGTGTTCGTCATTTTCGCGCTCGGGACGACATAGCGGTCCTACCAGGTATCGCTATTGGGTGAGGCGATCCTCTGGAGACCGCCAGGGGGTCCCTTATGTCGGTTCGAGCTGTACGGTCTTGCGATAGACTGCTAGGCTGGCTTTGCGGTCTTGCGATAGGCCGCCAGGCAGGGCTCAACGGTCAGGAGATGACCGTTTTCATGCCCTAGTCATTCGAGCATTTCTGGGGTGTTACGGTCCTGATTGGACCACTAGCTGAAGTTTTGCGGTCCATAGTGGACCATCGTGCTGCCAAGCGGCCTGGGTGATGACTGCCTAGGCCCTAGGTGTTTCTGGAGCGTAGCGGTCCTGGCTGGATTGCTAGGCAGGGCTTAGTGGCCCAGGGGTAGATTGCTAAGCTTGAGTTGCGATCCTGAGAGGGCCGCCAATTGATTTGACGGTCCAGGGAGGATCGCCACCCTGTTTTGCGTGCTAGTTGTGTTCCGTTCGTGTTGTGTTGGCTCCCGGTCGACCCAGTTGTGACCCAGCGGTCGACCTTTGGCCTTGTGGATGTCCCGGACACCCCGTAGGTTCTGTGTCTGTGTTTTAGGGTGTCTGGAGGTACCGTGCTACCTCGATTAGCATGCCCGTGGGTTAGAGAGTTCGGGTGACTCCATATATTTCGGGCTTTTGTGTCACGCTTGATCGAGTCACCGTGTATCAGTGTGAGTGCGGTGGGGTTTCCTCTGCACGTCGAGGGTTTCTCCGGAAGATGATTTTCGAGTGGTCTATGTGTAAGGCCTTGGACTGCAAGTCCAGTCACCCAGCCTGGGGCTGGAGGGTTCCCGATTTTGTTTGGGATGGGGAATTGGCTTGGCGACTTGTGAGCTATCTTGGGAATCGTACCTTTTGTATTTTCTGCGTGGGATGTGTGTGTGACCTGTGGACTGTGAGTCCAATTACACAGCCTGGGCCTGCAAAGCCAGAGGATTTATTTGCCTATCTCCGAACTGATTGTTCAGGAGTTTGAGAAATCTGTCATCCCGTGCTTGGTGATACACGTGGTCCGAAAGGTGATGGGGATCCATCGTTCCACTTTACCATTTAGCACAGTCCAGAATTTGAGAGGTCTGTCATCCCATGGCCGGTGCAGGAGGCTATCGAAGAGCTTAAGGAGTATAAACCCTTCATGGTTTTTATTAGAGAGGAACTCGGGGTTTATACGGCTGAAGCTATTAGCCTCCGGCGTACTCCCTAAGATGTAGATAATGGCTGATGACATTGCATTGATGCTTGGACAGCCATTTTTTTGCTGCAGTTGCATTAACACACATTAGCCAAGTTCACAAGCATAATAAATGACAATGATAATATGAACATGAAGCTTTGATTATCATTAAATGAATGAACTTAATTGAACCATGATTGAACCATTACCTAGGTCCTAGGTAGCCAAAGGCCGTGCCTCCTTCAGATGGAAGGCGGCCACAGAGGTGGCCTTCTACCCTGGGTTGGGTGGCCAACGATTTGGCGAGCCATCTGCTCTTATCCGGTAGTAGAGAGTCCGGAGCAGATGGGGGACTTCCCGTCTTATAAGTCTAAGCCCGAGGGATGCCCCTGGACATCAATTAGGGCTTCACGGCGGAAGAAAGAAGGGAAAGGATGGTGACTTCTTCCCCCACATCCTCTAGGAGTAGAGAGTTCACCATCCTTTCTGAAGTTCAAGGCCATTTGCGCACCTTGGTGAAGAATGGCCAGGTAAGGTTATGTGTGTTATATGTGTGTTAGTTATAATTCCAGCATTGATTTTCGATTTGATCCTTCTCTTCTCTCCATCTTTTCCTATTATTTCAGCCTCTCCCAACCTTTTTGGGGGCAAGACACGCCCATCGTTACGGCTGGATACATGATTTATTGGCGGCCGTGACACCCACCATGAGGGTGTTCATGCATCAGTGGCACCTTACATGCCTAATCATCATGGGGAAGCGTCTCCATAGCATGCGATGCAATTGGGAGGCCTTAGGTGTAATGATCGAGTGTTGACACCCAAACACACACACTTTTGTATTCCCTGAGTTTGAAGCTTCAGTGCTAGTGGAGGAAGTCAACTTCCTATTCCAGTGGGGGCGACCTAGAGGCCGATGACCTGATCGATCTCCCTCCATGGGAGGAAGTGCTGGCAGAGATTGTTCGAGATAAGCGTGAGGTTTGGCAGATGACTGATCAGCGGGGGATACTAGTCGACCACCTGGTCTGGTGGTTGCTCAACCAGGTGAAGGACAAATCCATGGAAGTAGATCAACTGATGCGAGGGGTGACATTGTGCCTAGGTGGGGAGCTGCTTTTTCCTATGACAGGAGACGTGCTGAGGCCAGAGCATGTGGGGCCACTCACTCTCCTATGGATGGGGTGCTCCCTCTCCCAGGTGGTGCTCGCCCATTTGTACTATATGTTGTCCCTAGATTCATGATTGGACAAGAAGGGGGGTTGAATTGTCCCCACCAGGTGCAAAGGCAGATTTAAAAATTAGCACAACAAAATAAAGATTAACTATCAACAAGAGATGTGAACGGATGAAATTAACAAACTAGTTCTCTCAACCTCTCCATTCTCACACGATCAAGATGATAATAACAATCATGGAAACCACAAACACACAAATGCGAGAGAGATTTTTAGATTGTTCGGGACCATGATAGGCTCCCTACATCCACCCCTCACCAAACCGGTGAGGATCCACTCGCTCCAAATGAAGTGCACAGAGCTTTCACTCCAAACACACAGAGACTTCATCTCCTACACGATCCACGAGGGATCAAGATGCACACCCACACAAACCGCAACAATCGCGGCAAAATATCACCATAACCATTCACAGACGGTCGACACACTGACAGAGTCCAAGTTCAGAGAATAAGAATGTGATCAATACAAGCTCATAGACCAATAGTAAATGACTAAAATAGATGCAAAGAAGATGTAAAAAGAAATCCCCATGAGTAGTAAGGGCTGTAGATGTTCTTCTCTAATCCTCGGGTCGGAGGGTAGCCGGATGCTGACCATGAGAACGTCCACGTGTTCCTATTCTAGATCCTCTCCTTTGTTTCTTCAATCAGGATCTCCAGAAGTGTATGGAAGTAGATGAAATCCTCAATCCTTCTTCAGCTCCTCTCCTTCTTCTCATTGTTCTCCTGCAAGATAGAAATGTTAGATCCTTGTTAATTTCTTTAAAATTCATGGCTTATTTATACACACATGATAGAATGAGCAAGAGGCCATAAAACTCATGCTAAAACCCCTTCAAAATGTGTCTAACATATGCATGACTGCCCTAAGGCTATTAGGGTCAAGTTTGACCCCAAATGGATCTAAAATAGATGGGTTTCAGGTGTATTTCGTGAAGCCCGATCACGTAGTAGAGAAATCCCAATCGACCTGTTTCACTGGGGCGGTCGACCACCCTTGCATAGCTTCTGTTTGGCCTGAGTACAGAGGAACCGGTCGACATGGTATGCAGGTGTGATCGATCGGTGCCAACACCCATTCTATTTGGGCAGAGCACTGTGAAACCGGTCGATCGATTTTACAGGGCCAGTCGACCGGACAGAACTGGGTTCTATCTAGTCATAGATGGCTATGAATCGGTCGACTGATTTAGTGGGGCAGTCGACTGGTTCTGGTTCTGCACAAGGCAGACTAGAGCAGATTAAACCCATTTTTTTCACACTTAAAAATAAATTTAAGGGCCATGCATTTCTAGAATGAATACCTAGTATCGAGTTATCAGTATTATGGACTCTTGGTCGTTACAGTTGGTATCAGAGTGGAGTTGGGGAGTTACATCAGGAATTGAAATCTGCTTTGGTCTAGATCAAGTCCCTTTTGAGTCCTTTCGTTGCTGACTTAGGATGTTTCTTGCAATGCTAATATATTTTTTATTGTCGTGTTTTCCTAGATTCAAGATGCTGCCTCGAAGGCGTAGAACCCTTGTTCCTTGGAATGAGGCTAGTGGTTCAGCTGCTCCTACTGTACCGATTCCTGCCCAGGCTGCACCTGCACCTAATCCGCCTGCGAAGTTACCTGGTAGTCGTGGACGGGCACTGAAAGAATTCTTATTGTTCCATCCACCGACTTTCGAGGGTCAGTCAAATCCCGAGGCAGCGAGGGAGTGGTTGGATGCTACCGAGCACGTCTTCCATCCGATTTATTTTCCTATAAATAAAACCCTCACCCCCCTCTCTCCCCATCCCTCATCTCTCATTTCTCTCCCTCTCCCCTCACGTTTCTCACTTTCTCTACCCCTCTTCTCCGAGCGTCTAACAGAGGTGGAGGTGGATAAGGCGGAGACGACACGTGGGAGAGGAATGGTGAGGATGGGATGAGGATCGAGGTGGTGGCGTAGCGGTTCTTCCTCTACTTATTTCAGAACCCGACGGTGATTCGAGTGGCATTTTTACGAGGAAACGTTGACCTCAATGTGGGAAATCTTCGGTGGAGATAGGGAGATAGTTCTCTAGACCATGTAGTTCATTTTTTTGCGATTTTGTAGGTCGAGGTGAGACGAGAGTGGGTTTTCCTTCATGTTGGGTGGTTTTTCCATGTTTAGGGCATGTGACGATTTTCGCCGGATCGGGCGATGTTTCGCCATTTTCTTTTGTGCATTTGGTGGTTCGGGTCCCGGGGAATGGTCCCTATTGTATTCCTCCTCGATTGGAATCGAGAGGGCGTGGAAATCGGACCCTAGGTTGGGTCCTATCGGTGTTCTGTCATTTTCACTAGACTGAACATCAGGGTTCAGTCGACCAATCAGTTCTTCGCCATGAGAGGGCGACCCCATGGTCGCGGTCGATCAACCAACCGCGTCCATGAGGTCATGGTGGTGAACTGACCGCATCCATGAGAACGCGATCGGTGGCCCCACTGCGTTCAGAATGGTCGACCATGCTTGTTGGTTGGTCGACCGACCGAGAGGATTGGTCAATGAAATTGGGTTCTTTTGCCCGTTTTGGTCCTGGGTCGACCCAGTTGTGACCCTTTGGTTGACCTACAGCCCCGTGGATGTCCCGAACACTATTTGAGTACTATGACCATATTTTTGGGTGTCCGGAGATACCATATTACCTCAATTTGCATGCCCGTGTGGTTTTAAGGGTCTAGGTGACCCCATGTGTTCTAGGCTTTCCTGTTTCGCTAAATCGAGTCACCGTGGATCGATATAAGTGTGGAGGGTGATTCCCGCACGGTGTTGGCTTCCTCAGAAAGTAGTTTCCATGTGGGCCATGCGTATGGCCCATGAATTGCAAGTTCTGTGACCTAGCCTGGGGCTGGGGGTTTTCTTAGGTTTCCCTTAGAAAGGGATTGAACTCGGCGGTTGTGTGCTGCCTTAAGAACTATATACAACAATGGTTTTTGACCCTAGGATTAGGGTAGATTGTCAGCATGGAGCCGTCCTTTACAGCGGTCTTGACCTGGGTTATGTGACTCAAGGGCAGTTAGATTTGGTAGGTCTAGTGGACTGTCCAGAGTCTAGTGGCACTGTGCCACCCTGTGTTCTGAGCTACTTATGACGTGCTTATGCATCCATACTCCAGTGGTTTCTTTCGAGAGTCATATGCTTAGTGACCCCCCACTAGTCATAGCTTGCCTGGGCATGTGTGTGCCGACCCGCCAGGGAGTAGGTGGAGAGCTACACCTAGGAGAGATAGTTTTAGGCTGGTTGCCTTAGGGCCTCCCACTATGGCGGCTCGAGTCTAGGTCGGGAGGACAACCAGCTAGAGGGCCTAACGTAGCGCAGTCAGTTAGTGTGTGCACACGTGGTCGGGGACTTCAGATGCGTGCTGACAAGCACAACCTTAACTAGACCCTTGTCATATGGTTACTTGTACGGTGTCTCAGTTTTCACCTGGGGTGAGAAAAGGAGACACCTGGGGCACAGACTAAGATGCCAGTGGATGCATCTAGCCATACTTTTGGTGGACAGGTACTCCCGTCATGTGACACGTGACTCTCATGACTCGACTTTCGATTTCCCATTAGCAAGATGTGGCTTTTCGAGTAGCTTCCTCGTGCTTTCCCGATGTCGAGGTCTAGAGTTTTCGGTAGGGTCATCGAGATTTTTTCCTAGATGGTGTAGGGTTCACGATTTCGAGGTTGTGACTGTTTCCCACAGAACACGTGGTCTTGGGTTGGTCGTCATTTGTGAGGATGGGTCTTTACCATAGAGGTGTTGTGGTGTTTCTTCTGGTAGTGTAGCCAGGGTTTTTCGTTAGTCTGGTTGTTCCCCGATCGAGAGATCGAGGTTTACTTTTCATGCCGTAGGAGTAGTTTAGAAACCTGGGGTTCTGTCGGATACAGTTGTTCTATTTCTGCTACGACTGTTGCTTCTGTTGTAGTTGTTCTCATTAGCACAGTGGTTACCGCTACTATTTTGTGGTAGGGTTTCGCGGGACCCCTATTGAGCCAATGAGATGAGGCTCATCCCTATCTTTTTAGGTGTAGTGGTTCCTCCTCGAGGTTTGGAGTTGCAGTGCGGACGTTCTTAGTTGCCAGCTCACTAGTTTTAAAAAATTTACCTCTAATAATAATTTTTATGTAAACAATTTAAATAAATTAGAGGTGAAAATAGTCTGGATAACTGTCAAAAATATTATTTAATTATCACTATTATTAATAAAAAGTAATAGCAAGTCGGAGGTAAAAGATTGGCCTTGGTCCGAACATTCCAGACGAACATGGTAAGTTAGAAAAGGATCCGATACCGCGACCCGGTTCTACCGCCAACGTTTGGCGACGGCCTTGGAACGTGGCCACTAAGCAAGGCCTGCCCTTGTCGGTATGAACCTGTCAGGTGACAACACCCTTCTTCTTCGTCCACGTGTCCCACTCACTTACTCCTCGCCCCGTCCACCCCGTACCCCTAACTTAGATTTCTCACGATATATGCCGCAACAGATGTGGCCTCTTGGGCCCATTTATTCTGCTTCATCACCGCCCTTGCCTCTCTTCATCCAACGGCTACCCTTTTTCCTCCGAAAAAAATCAGATTAAATGCCATTCCCACCGCATTCTCCTTAACCGTGGTTGGAATCACTTAACCACGGTCACCATCACCGTTTAAATAACCCTAACCCTCGCTCCCAGAGGCTTCCCGTGTTCACGCCGCGAGGGAGAGAGAGAGAGGGTGGGCATTTTCGCGGAGAAGACCAGGGAGGGAGAGAAGAACCTCTGTGGAAAAACGAGCGAGGGAGGGAGCAGGATGATGCTTGGAGAAGGGCACTGCCCATCCCCGACGATCCACATCCCCCCGTGGCCACCGTACGACGGTGACCCGGTGGCAGGAGCCGCATGTTCCTTCCCCTTGAGCGGCGTCGGCGGTGGGGCTGCAGGCGCCGTTGGGGACTGCTCACCGCACCTCCTCGGTGAGGCGGCCATGGCGGCCCTGCAGCGTTTCCTGCCTTATAATGACTCCGCCTACCTCTCCGACGACGGCGGGGACGACCCAGATCACCCGCTGGTCGCCCCCCTTGACGCGTACTCCTGCGACGAGTTCCGCATGTACGAGTTCAAGGTGCGGCGGTGCGCGCGGGGGCGGTCGCACGACTGGACGGAGTGTCCCTACGCGCACCCGGGGGAGAAGGCGAGGCGGCGCGACCCCCGCCGGTTCCGCTACTCCGGCGCCGCCTGCCCCGAGTTCCGCAAGGGCGGGTGTAGGCGGGGGGACGCCTGCGAGTTCGCCCACGGGGTCTTCGAGTGCTGGCTGCACCCCACGCGGTACCGCACGCAGCCCTGCAAGGACGGCACCGGCTGCCGCCGCCGCGTCTGCTTCTTCGCCCACACCCCCGAGCAGCTGAGGGTGGTACCCCAGTCGCAGCAGCAGAGCCCCAGGACGCCCGCGGGGTCGTCGGCGGACTCCGGCGACGGGTGCCCGCTGCGGCGTCACCGGGTGGACGCCTTGGCCATGAGCCTGCTCTCCTCCCCCACGTCCACGCTGAACTCGCCGCCCCTGTCGACGTCACCCTCCGACTCGCCGCCGCTCTCGCCCAGTGGCCCCTACATCGTACCGGCTTCCTTCCAGTTGGCGTCTCCCATAGACGATATTCTGGTCTCCGTCGGGCAGCTGCAGCTAGGTAAGGCGAAGTCCCCGCCGAGCTCCTGGGGTCTACAGGCCAACGCCGCCATCGGCTCGCCCCGGGGGCTGAGCGTGAGGACGGGCTTCTCCAGCCTCCCGACGACCCCAACCCGGTCGCCGGTGTTCTGCCGGGGCGGGCTTTTCGACGGTTGGGAGGCGCCGGCGGAGAGGGTGGAGTCTGGGAGGGAGCTGAGGGCTATGATCTACGAGAAGCTGAGCAAGCAGAACTCGATGGAACGGCGTGGGGAGGTGAACGAGGAAGAAAAAGATGCCCCGGGCGCGGCGCCGGATGTGCAGTGGGTCTCCGAACTAGTACAGGAGTGATGGGTGGTGGGGTTGCTCGCCAGAAGGGGGCGTAGTACGGACGTGAAAACCCATGTATGACGACGATGATGATGATGAGCATGGATGCTCATAAGGTATGGCCGACATGTACATATATATATCTCTCCCCCTTATTTCTCAGTCATAAACTATTGTTGTTCTTATTTGTGGTGCTCTGTTGCTGCCCAACTTTTATATTTTTGTTCATCCTTTCTTTCTTAAGCTGATTTGAAAGGATTTTCCCTTCTTATCAATCCCTTTCCTCTCTGCTGTGGAGATATTTCACAGCCTAATTGTAAGGGGAACCAGTGATCATCTTCTATGTATATTTCATATGATTAATGAGATATATATATAATATCTTGCAAAGATCTTATCTTGTTCTCCAGCCAGCTGTTGAGAAATCTCTGTCAGATCCTTATAATCTGCGAGGCCAGTATGGTTTTGGGAAGATTCTTCTGCTCCCACCCCCTTCTTCTGACTAACCCGTGCGCAGTCCAGCCGGAAAAAGGGGGGTAATGGTATCCCGTGCCATAATGTGATCGGTCGGGTAATAAAGAGGCATACCATTCGGAGATTTTTCTCATCCAACTAATGTCTCCGTTAAGACCAAGGTCGGCGAGTCGGGCGTATTGCACCGGATCCGAGTGTGATCCGGCGACTTCGAACGAGTCATCTCCTCCTCCTCCGCACTCTGTACTGTAGCGGCGACGGTAGGCCACCAGAGGGGGGAGAGAGGGGGCGGCTGGTCACCGGGGGGGTCACGGGCAGTAGAAACGGCGGCAACATAACACGATGGCGCAGCGCGGGGAGTGGAACGGAGGTGGTCACTGTCTCATTGCAGATCTTGCCCATGGCGGTGCCGGGCAGGAGATGGATTTGCACGTTACTCTTTCCCATCACCCCTGCCGAAAGCACGATGGCTCAGAGGCAAATGATCGAGATAATCGTAGAAGTAAAGTTCGCGCAGCATGGCGAAGGTGTGGTTACTGTAGATTTATACAATGTGCCATATCCCCTCCACCATCAATTTAAAAAGCTCCCTCTTGATTGTCCAAAGGCTCCAAAGCTGCAGAAGTTTGATGGCCAAAGTTCGCCGCATGAGCACTTGGCCTACTATATGACCACCATGGGCGAATTGGCACTAGATGAATCCTATCTTCTGCGATACTTCGCCACCTCCTTAACAGGTACCACCTTTCAGTGGTACTTCCGATTGAAGCCCAACTCAGTATCTGATTGGGCAGACATGTAGAAGAAATTTGTCGACCGGTTCTAAACAGCTGAACGCAATGTTTCTCTTATAGAACTTTGCGCCCTTAAGCAAAAGAAAGACGAAACGGCTCTGGAATTCATCAAAAGGTGGAGGGACGCCAGCATGCGCTGTGATAACCCTCCCACACTGGAAGATGCCATCACCATATGCCATCGGGGATTGGCAGCGGAGGTTAGTGAGAAGCTCCTGGGTTCCAATATCTGGAGTTTTGACCGGCTCAACACTGTGGTGGCGGAGATCGAAATGTTCTTCGCTGATCACCCAGCACACCTCTCTGCCAAGGGCAAGACCTCCAAGGATCGCTTGGCTGGCGGCAAAGAGGTGAATTTGGTCGATTTCTCTCCGACAAACGGAGACAAGGGAGAAACCAAGTCGAAGGGCAATGGCAAAAAGCCCGACGCCAAAGCGGCTACCAGTGTGCTAATGGAGCGCATGAAGAGGCCATATTCTTTTAGAAAAGAGCACACAAAAATGCTCTTTGATTTATGCATGAAGGAGAAGTTGCTCACTCTGCCAGAGCCGCGGAAGCCCGCAGAGGTGGACAAGACTGATGATCCCAACTATTGTGTGTATCACCGGAGGTTGGGACATGCTATTGCAGATTGCTATGTCTTTAAAGACATAGCCGAAGACCTTATTCAAAAAGGCCTAATAAATATGTTGGGCCATGCGGTTGAACCTCCACAACCGCATCCCTGGAGCCAGCCAAGCCGGTCAGCCAATGTGGTCTATATGGCGGTCCCAGTTTCAAGCTCAAATGCCGCTGAGGCTGGGTCATCTAATCAACAACCCCAAGTTGCCCCTGAACCATCGCGCTGGCCGATGGCGGAGTGCCTCGCCGTGAGAAGGATCCTCCAGAAGATCCACAGGGAGATTTATCAACTGAGGCGGGAGCAGCGGGAGCTATTGCAGTTCCTCCAGAACCTGGATGATCAGTTGGCGGCTTTCCCTCAATGGCCGATCAGGTTGCCCACTGCTCTACGCAGGCCGGGGGTAGGAGCTTCACCATCCGCCCCGCTGAGACCCGGTTCTGGTGGACGGCTTTCAGAAGACTCATCGGACTCATCTGAAGATTTTGAGCCCTTAAAGTTATATTCCTTTCCCCGCGAACAGACGCTGCAAATTTTCTTTGCTTGTTGTCGCGCGGGGTTGTTAAACCTCTCAGCAGCACCAAGTCATCAGCGGCCAAGCGCTCGATTATATCAAGACTACTGCCCCTACCATGAGGCAGTGGGCCACATCATCTTTAACGGCCAATCCTTGACCTTGCAGAAGAGTTCAGTAGGCGAGGGATAGTTAACATGGGTGACTCATTGGCACACCCCCCAAAGCCTCACGGACAGAAAGAGATGACTTTCTCTGTCAACGTCGTCCACACGCCACTGGCATTCCAACTGCCCGAGCCCTCAGGTGAAGAAGGCAGCTCTCAGCAACCTAGCCCTGAATCCGCTCTATGGTACCCGGGGTGACGACCTTCTCATTAGTGCTCCTTTCCTAAGGAAGATACAGAGAAGTTTTTTGATAAACTTTTAGAGGATGGTCGGGTATTGACCTATGAACCGCCGTCCTAGTACAATGAGACAGCTAAGAGTCACCCTCTTTACTACAAATATCATGCGCGGGTGTCCCATCCAACTGGAGAATGCCTGGAGGTCCAAGGCTGCATTCAGACCCTTATTCAAAGGGGAGAAATTGATACTCAAGGCGCCAGCTGTGGGAGGCTACTGAGAGGATCCTCCGACAGGAGCAGCAGGGCCATCCCCAACGACTACTAGCTAAGCAGACTTCTTCGCCGGTTTGCTTAAAGAAGCCCATCGGGGGAGAGCCCGAGCCAAGCCCTAAAGGCAAGGCTAAGCATGATACGCCTATAGCCCAAGGTTCTCGAAGCTCGGTCCCTGGGGGAGCCTCCAAATCCTCTACCCAGTCGAGCCAACATGAGAGGGCTGCCGCTGGACACCCGCAGTCGAGAGATAAAACGCAAAGTCAAGGTCGCGGAGCCTGAGCCTAAGGTTCAATCTTGCCGCAGGCCAGCGGGGCTCATCCTCCCGAGAGGGTCTCCACGACTCCCGAGGTCCAAGCCACCGGCTCAAACGAAGTTGGCGACACCACAAAACCCCCTGGGGTTTCACTTCGGTCAGTCGAAATTTCAAGAATGTCCATCGAAGATAGTTGCTCAGGCAATTAACGCCACTTTTCAACCGTAGCCCGCTGAAGGGGAGTGGACTTGCGTCGCTCCAAGAAAGGGTCGCGGGCTTCAAAATGTCAGGCGACCAACTCAAGGTGGAAGATAAGGCGTCGGGGGCAAGTCACTTCGCCCTACGAAGTCACCTTCACCTTCTTTAGAAGAGGTTGCTCGCCTCAAGACGTAAGAAAAGAACCGAAAGAAGAATCTGAAGAGAAGATTGAAAAAACACCAAGAGATGTCGACTCATCAAGTCCCACCGGAGATCAAAATATCTTTAGTCCCACCTATGAATAAACCAATGGCCCAGACCTCTCGTCTGAAGCCACAAACAAAAAGAACCCTCTTTGCTTGGCTCAGACCTTCCATCCAAGCCAATGAACAAAAAGATCCTCTTTGCTTGGCCCAAACCTTCCGTCTGAAGTCACGAACAAAAAGAACCCCCTTTGCTTGGCTCGGACCTTCCTCAAAGTCAATGAATAAAAAGATCCTATTTGCCAAGCTCAGACCTTCCGTCCAAGTCAATGAACAAAAAGAACTCTCCTTGCTTGGCTCGAACCTTTCGTCTAAAGCCAATGAATAAACAATCCTTTTTAACCTAACACTATCCATCTGTCCCACCGTGATGTTCAATATGACCTATGTGGCTTAGACCTTACGTCTAAGGCCAGATGAACCTAATTCCTTGCGTTAGCATAGGCCCAATGCTGACGATGTTATCTGGATTGGAGCCCAGCTCTCTGTCGAAACGAATTGATGTAGTGCACGCCCAGGGTCGTTCACATGAAACCGATGATGTTCTACTCCGATGTCGACCACTGGCTGGACAAGAAGATACACTCACTGGTCCCGTACACTCGTCCCTCGCTTGCGCCACCTACAAGTGGGGGGCATTTGTGGACATCAAAAAAAATGAAATGGTAATGATCATGCGGCATGCGCATCTTGGCACTCGAGGGCAAGTCGAAGACAGAAAGGCCAAATAAATCCCATGCCTCCCCCGATCGAGATGAAAACACACCTGGTGGTCTGCCACCTGATAAGGAAGCTTCTCGAGCCGAAGAAATAGCCCTGGCACCCCGAGAGAAGGTGTCGAAGGCCAAATTAGCAGAAAGGCTGAGTAACTCGATCGGGGCGCACATCATGCTGGAAAGGTCTGTAGAAGGCCGAGGAACTGCCCAATGGGGGAGAAAATACTTTGGGTGGCTGCTCACTCGATGAAGTCACTCCCCACGGGCAAGGAGCAGGGTTAAGGGCACGACTCACTATGTCAAAGGCTGAATCAGGCAGCAACCCGAGCAATCTAATACGGGTTCGACACGTGCCAAAAATCACTCGAAATCGTAAATCGAGGCCAAGAGGCCTCAAAATGGACACCCCGGAGATGGTGCATCAAAGCTAAGGCAGTACTGGAGCCCAAGCGTTTGTCTAGGCTGCTTTGGAGCCGGGGCAGAACCCTTGTTTTACTTCTAAACCGATGCAGCTTCTCCTTGGGCTAAACCGGCGTGGCCTACCCCTTTCCTGTTAAACCGGCGCTCCCCTGGCCTAAACCGGCGTGCCCCCCTGCTAAACCAGTGCACCCCCCTAGTAGCTAAATCGGCGCGCCCCCTGCTAAATTGGCGCGCCCTCTGGCTATTAAATCGGTGCGCCCCTGGGCTAAATCGGTGTGCCCCTGGGCTAAACTGGTGTGCCTCTGGGCTAAACCGATGCACCCCCTCTGGGCTAAACCGGCGCGCCCCCTGCTAAACTGGCACACCCCCTGGCTGTTAAACTGGCACGCCCCCTGGCAGCTAAATCGGTGCACCCCCCGCCATGCCGTTTTAACTGAAGGGCCATCCCATCCTCAGTCCGATGCTCTATTTTTCTTTGTGAACAAAGGGACCCTTGCCTGAAATGGGTGAACCTCTTGCATTGGACCGACAGGTAACCGCCTACACGCCTCAAGGCCCCAAGAAGGGAAGTCTTCGAACTCCACACCGAACATCGCATCTCCACCGATCACCGTCGACCAATCCCAGGTGAGCACCTCCCCTACTCTATCGCCCCCCTATCCACAGGCCACTCGACGACTTCGAGGGGGAAAGAAGGCATTATCTTCCCTCCTATAAAAGGAGGAGATCTCAGAGAAGAAAGGGCTCTTGGTTAGCGACAAGAAGAGAGAGCCCCAGTCTGTTAGAGAAGATGTACCCTCAGCTAGTCAAAGGTCCCCTCCTGAGCGTCTCTCTCTAGTCTCTGCCCCGAGCTCTCTGGCATCCAAGGAAGAGGGAGAAGTGCATCGACCTGCACCAGTGAGGTAAAAAAATGGAAGATAGTGAGTGCGAGAGAAAAGAGGTGAGCTCGGGGAAGGGGCTTGGGCTTTGCTCTCCTCCCACCATTGTATCTTTTCTCTTTTGCTTATGCTTTCCATTGTTATGGGATAGTCTCCCTCTATGTATTTTGTCCCCCCTTTCTCTATGAATGAATAAAAAAAAGAGTGGCTTTTGCATTGCGTAGCATTCTACATCATCGGTCTCCTTCCCTCTCTTCCTACCTCCTAATCATCCAGGGCCCTCAAAAGCCTTCCTCTCAGTGGCATGCCCTTCGAGGAAACCCGTCTGAAGGGTGAACAATTATAACCGTTCACGGTCAACATATGTCCCTGCAGAACTCCTATGGAGCTACAGCTCGTGAGCTGTTAGAAACCCTTGAAGGCTAGTCCTCGAGCTTCTACACTCACCCTTGGGTCTTCGGACAATCGTCTCTGGCTCCTTCAAATTTTGGGGGACGTCCCAGAATACTCTGTTCGATGATTCCCTATTTCACATCGCAAACCCCAGTCCGGGAGAGGTGCTACCCAATTTTCGCTAGGAATGCGAACAATAAGAATAAGGAACATATACAAAATGGTGACTGAATGAACATAACTCTCTGAGGACAAGAACCATGTGTGCTGGAACCCCTCTGAACTACATAAAAAAATGAACTTCTGAGTGCCAGAATCCTTGCACAATGAACCTCTGAATAGAACACTCATATCTTCATGTCAAGATTGCTAAATTAGCTGAAATAAAATTATATTTTCAATTAACAAATTAAGCTATAACAACTAGCAGAGTCCAGTCCAACTAAAGTACAGTATAACAGAAAGGGAAACGTACCCTGAAGTCAGGGGAGGCTCGACATTGGTAAAGTTGGCACTAAGAAACATGCACCGCACCTCGAACCACAAGGAAGAAGAGCAGTCACACTTGAAAAGTCAGGGGTGAGCCACGTGTTACTGGCTCAGTAGGGGTCCCGCAGATCCCCACCACGAACCAAAGTGGTAACAACAGTAACAACAACAAGAGTAACAACAGGAGTAGGAATAACAGTAAAAGTAAAGAGGAAAGCCGTACTGAACAGAAACACAGCAGTCAATCGAACCTCGGCCCTCTAAACTTCTCCTATCGATGAAACACGAATCCCCGCACTTACAGTCAGGAATCACCGAACCGATATAAGGAACTCTGGCTACACTGCTAGGACACATCACGACACCTCAGTCGTGCAGGCTCGTCTACCAAGACAAACCCAACTCAAGATCACACAGTCTGAAAGCACCAACACATACACGATCTCACTGTCGTGTATGCTACACTGACCACAGGTGAAGCCAAACACAGGCTACCCGACAAGTCACGTCAACCATGATGAAAACCAGTCACAAAATTCACAATTCATGTGACATGTGACAGAAGCACCTCCTTACTAGAAGACAAGCCAGATGCATCCACTGACGTCTTACACTGCACCTCAAGTGTCTCCCACTCACCTCGAACGTGGTAACTGAGACACTGAATAAGGAACCAAGGAACAACAGTAACGAGTGACTAGTCAGGGCCACACCCGTCGGCGCTGGTCCAAACGCCCCTGACCACGCGTGCACACACAAGCCCAATGTCTTGAGCTAGGCCTCTAGCTGATTTTTCCCTCCCGTCGGACTCTAATGGCTAGACAAAGGGGCCCATGGCAACCAGTATATGAACCGTCTCTATCGGGAACTGTCCCCCCACCATTCCCACGTGGGTTGGCATGAAGTGTCGTCAGGCTACAACTAGTGGAGGCTCATTAGACATAGAGACTTAAAATAGTGGAGTACAGATAGGCTGAACACGCACCTGTCACCGGTACCACAAAGCACAAGACAGCACATAAAAACTGTCGCTAGACTCAAGACAGTCAACTAGACCTGCTAACACAACGATCCATGAGTCACACGACTTGGGTCAAGATCGCTGCACATCATGGCAATATACCATTCAATCAGCCTAGTCTCTGGGTCAAAACCATGGGAAAACACAAGTCCTCAACCCCTAGGCGGCACATCGGACTCTCAATTCCATATAACAAATAAACATGGAACACGAGGGATCACCAAAACCCTCGAACCACATAGGCATGCAAATCGAGGTAAGATTATACCTCCAAGCATCCAAAAACTAGGTCTCGATCCTCACAGGATAATCGAGACACTTACAAGGTCACGTGTCAACCATTGGGTCACAACTGGGTTGACCGAAGACTAATCGATTCTTAAAACCATCCTCGAAATACACGACACACACTTCGAAATTACGGCACTTCTGAACACCCTATAACACGGTCACAACCCTCATAGGACGTCCAAGACATCCACGGAACAATGGGCTAATCAAGGGGTCGAAGCTAAGCCAACCGGAAGCCAAACCAACACGAATGAAACACACTGGGCAAATGGCAGTCAACTCCCTAGCCGCTACCAAACAGTTGCGGTCCCTAAAGGGCCGCCTCCTGAATTTGGCAGTCTGATCATGGCCGCTACTATCAAGAAACCCCAAACACATAGACCGACAGAAAATAGGCGGGTTGCGGTCTTCCTGAGGCCGCTAATTCCATAAGACGGTCTCCTCAGGGCCGCAGAAACATCCTATTTGCGGTCCACCTCTGACCATTACTCCAAAGGCGGTCAGCCTAAGGCCGCAACTAGGAACCGACCTAACCTCAACGAAGGAACCGAAGATGGTCTCCCAATGGCCATCTCAACATAAACGTGGTCTACCTTAGGATCGCCTTAGCCTAGATGCGGTTGGGTAGACGACCGCGTCTACAAACCGACTTACGGAAGCCTAGTAGTGGTCTCCCTAGGGCCGCTACCATCCGAATGCTGTCAGTCACGAGACTGCGACTCTAAATCGACTTAAAACCATTCGAAGAAGACAGATAAGTGGTCTTCCAGATGACTGCTGAAACACTAACGTGGTCTTACAGACGGCCGCGTCTACATAAACGTGGTCAAGAAGATGACCGCTTCTTCTAACCAACCTTCAAGGGATAAAAATGGTCCTGACCAGACCACTACTACCAGAAGTGGTTACTGGTGGACCGCATCTATCCTTCCGGTGCGAAAACTGGGAAATGCACACAAAAACTCATTTTCCACGCCCCAATCATTCCCAAACGATGGGGAAACATCCATAACCATGATGCCAACCTTCCACAAGCCGAAAGGGGCCAAACAAACCACAAAATGACTATTAAACGGGTGATTTCCACAAATCCACCCAAAACGATTCACGTGGGTAACCGGCCTCCTTCCGGCCCAAAATCACAACCAAACAGAGTTTAACTGGTGGGAATCAACTCCCAACATGCCAGGGGTTCAAATGATTCCATTTAAACTCAAAACCGTCGCCTGGAACAGCAATCGCGGCTCACACCTCCGAAACATGCTTTCGCCCTTAAACCAGGAAAATCTGCTCAAACTTACACCGTTCGGCTCCAAACCGCGAGGGAAAGCAAGAAAAGAGTAGGGTATCCAGTCTGATGAGGATCTTCTCAAGATTCCCAGGGAGACAGTAATGCATCGGCTCAATCTCAACCCGGTAGTAAAACCTGTTCAACAGCAAAAAAGGAGGCATGCCCTGGAAAAATATGCGATCATTAAAGAGTAGATCAACAAGGGGAAGAAAATTGGGCTATCTAGCCTGGTCCTTTACCCAACTTGGCTCGCTAATGTCATCTTGGTGCCCAAAGCTTTAGGTAAATGGCGGATGTACGTTGACTTCACCGAGCTAATGTTGACACCGAAAATATTACTAGACGGCAATCACACCCCAAACGTGAGAAAGCCAAAGAAAGCTCAAAGAAGGGTCCTCTCGGGCTACCGAAGCCTCAGGTCACCTGACAAGAGCGTCAAGGGCTCCACCTCGTGATAGTAGGAAGAAATCTACAACAAATTGATAATGTCGTACGGCCTGCCCAACAAGCCGGTGGCGACCTAGGGCATGTTGAACAAACCCTACACCTCGTCTGATTAGGACGAGAATATATCTGGTGGTCTACCACCTAATAAGAAACCCTCCCAAGGTGAAGAAACGTCCCTAAATCCTCAAGACAAGGTGCCGAAGGCCATGTCAGCAGAATACCCGAGTAACACGATTCGGATGCATCTTGCCACAAGAATGGCCCATAAGCGGCCGGGAAACTGCCCAGCTAGGGCAAAAGTACTCCGAGTGGTGGATCACTCACTAAGGGCGCCTTGCGTATACGCAGAGCAGGTCTGATAGCGCAAATCACAGTGTCGATGGTCGAATCAGCGAAAAACTTGGATAATCAGACCAGCATATGTGAAATGCCGGAATGGGTCGTAAGTGGTCGAAAAGTCATCCAGATAGGGCAAAAATGCTTCGAGGGATAGCCCATTTGATGAAGATGCTCGACATACCCATGAAACTAAGTTGGCGACACGAACTACTATGTCGAAGGCTAAGTTAGCGAAAAGCCTGGGTAATCTGATCGGCACATGCGGAATGCTGGAACAGGCCGTAAGCGGCAGAAAAGTCATCCAGGCAGGACGAAAATGCTTCGAGGGATAGCCCACTTGATGAAGAATCTCTTCATGTCATCAAAGAAGTCTTGACAGCACAAATCACACTACTGATGGCCTAATCAGGAAAAAACCTGAGCAATCCGATACGGATTGCGCACGCGTTGGGAATCGCCCGGAATCACAAATCTAGGTTGGAAAGCAGGAAATCAACACTGCCAGGATGCCACATTGAACTCTACACTGCACCGAACGTCGAGCTTTCATCACGGGCAGTTTTGAGTGGCAAACAAAAATTACAAAATCACCCTTGAATGAGTCGGTGCCCTCCAAAGTGGGTCGGTGCTTTCCATGAGTCAGTGCACTCTTTGCGAAAGGGGGCCGCCTGAGTCAGTGCCTTCCTTTCCCTGGTGGGTCGGCGCAAGGGTTCCGCAAAGGGGCAGAGCGGTGGGTCAGCAGAGGACTTCCCATCCCGTCGCCCGGTCGATGCCCTGTTTCCCTATAAGAAGGCCTTACCTTCGAGTGCAAGAAGGGGATGAGAAGAAGGAAAGCAAGAGAACACAGTAGAGTAGAAGGGGTGGCATGAGAAAGAGAGAAGATAGCGAAGCAGGGGAGAGGAGAGGATAGATAGGGAGACGAAGAGAAGTGTAGAGAGAAAAGGAAGAGTGGTAGCAATCTCCTAGGTAGGTCTGCCCCTAGAAGAGCCTAGAATCCCCTCCTTCTCTCCTCTCTTCTATATTTCGTTCAATTTCTTTTAGTTCTCATGTACACTCTCTCATCTTGATTGAATGAAATAAGCAGTGCTATCTTCATATTTGAGTTAATGAGTTGTTCGTCCCCTTTCTTTATCTACTGTCCTTTCTCTTTCTCGCTTTCTCGATCATTTTCTATTAATCCGTTTTCTCCGCCAAGGCACTGGAAGTGGTAACCCGAATGTGAGGGGGCCCCTTGAGGGCTACATCTCCATTGTTGACATGTTGATCATTCGGTGCCCACAGGTCCTTGCCCTAGGCGCAATGCTCCTAATGGCCACTGGCCATGCCCACTGGGCAACAACAAGGTCCCCTCCCCCGGATCATACGGCACCTTTGAATCCCTTCCAATCGATATGTGGACAAGGGCATCGTAGGTTACTACTTCATCAAAATGCCTCTCTCTGCTAATGGTTAAGGAGACGGCCATTTGCCCTTTCACCTTCCTCCATAGGTTGTAAGAGCAGTGGTCTACTTCGAGGTCCATCTTACTGTCTGCATCATCTCTTTCGACTGCTCTATTTCATCTCCGAGGGTTATTATGTGGGAGCTCTCAGCGTTCGTCAAATTGCCATGGAGAGGCTTTGCCTCCCTAGGTGGGCTTACCTTTTCCTTCAGATGGCTGACGACCCACTTGGGATGACCACATATGCGGCTTATCGTAACCTTCTCATTCTGGCGTCTTCCCTTATATAAATGAAGTTTTCAAGGTTGCCCACCGCACTAGTGGTCTGTGCCTTTCAGGTCAGGGGAGAGCTACAGATCTGCTGCCCCTCATAGCATGTCCTGGTCTCTCTCCAGCCTAGAACAAAGTCATGATTCATCCGATCATTTTAGTCATTCGTGAGTATGTTTTTTTGAATGTCATCGGGGAGGGGATACATTCTCAGTCCATCATTTTTGTTCGAGGTTTCAGATCACCCTGACTCTCAGGGGCGTGCCCTTCAATGGCACAGCCTCTTGAGATTTCTCCCCTCAGGGTGGACAATGAACGTCACTTAAGTGACAACATAGAAGACCATGGGTTCGAAGCCGCCTACCCCCACCTCCCACCGACCCCCATCCCCACCCCCCCCCGCTACCGCCGCCCCCCGCGCCGGGGGGGGGGGTCGATTAGAAGCCTCGGACCTAGACCCACAAGCAGTGCAATGGACCGGTAACTTCACTCGAGCGAGATCCCTGGCGTAGCGCACACTTGGGTCTGTAGACAGACCTTCGATAGTGGAGAGGGTCCAAAGTGGGACCTCACTGCTCTGGGGTTTTGATAGCTTAAGGTGGAACCCCAAAGGGACCTGGGATGCCCAATCTCGTAGGCGGCTAGCACACTGAGGGCGTGGGATGTAATGTCTCTCTCATAACTCACCCGTGGTAGTCACTCATATGATGGCAATTTGAGACCGGGCACTCACTCACCGACCATTGAGCATTTAGAGGCAATAATATTCAAGCAAAGGAATTGAAACCAGCAGAGGATGGGGCCCGAATCTCACCTGGTTGGTGTGAAGATGCCGACCCCGGCCAAAGACGAGGGCGAGCGAAGGAGCGTGGGCTTACCCGCACGCCGTGCCGATGAAACTTTGACCTGTAATAGTTAATTACATTCACTACACCTCACGTAGGAGGGGTGGACTAGGGGTGGGGAAGTGAAAGATTACATACAACACTACCTCCCACAGGGAGGGGCTTTAAGCCGGCCAGGCAGGGGTGGGGGAAACCAAACTAAACCCAAATTACTGAACTACCCTGGTTCTGTCCGCACTGGGTTAACATGACAAGAGCTCAAAAATGATGCTGCCACAGACTCCTCTGACTGCTGGTGTTGGTGGGACCATTGTCAAAAAGTCCTGGGTTGGCCCAATGATGTGCCCAAAAATTTGGAGGTCGTTCCGTGGTCGGCTTTGACCGAGGTGGGTTCGAGAGCAGAGCCGGTCAGATCGGGTTCTAACTACCCCAGAACTGCTGTTGTTGGAAGAACAGATCATCACAAGCACTCCCAAGATTTGATGAGGGCGGGACTAGATCCGCTGCATTTGTAGATGAGTTTCTTCGATTGGAGACGAACAGGTTGCCTGAGGAGGCCGGATCAGGGCACAAGAACCATAATAGTGGGAGGGGGTCGGATCTGTCTCAGGAGGGACTGACCTGCGCACTCCGGGGAGAAAATTAGGAACTCTGTGCTCCGGGGTCCAATCAGTGCCCTTCTTCTTGGAGCTGGTAGAGGACATGGAGGAGAAGGTCTCAGCCAAATGTCAGTCTAGGAATCTCTGGGGACTGGGCATGGGGGCTCCTGCACTTGGGCCCTGGTCTGCAGCCGGAGACTGGGTGCACAGTTTCAGGACCACAGGGGCCTGAGAAAATCATTGCCACGAACTCTCCGGATGTCCGATGAAGGCGAGGTCAGCGTTGTTGCAACCTTGGGCAAGTCCTCTTCAAACAAAGACCAACAAGGTGCCCAGGGATGGTTGGAGTAGAGAATGAGGTAGAGAGAAGTGGAAGGTGGTCTGAAACTATATCTACTGGACTAACCTGCGCACTGTGGGGAGAAATGCTGGAAAACAGTGCTCCGGAATCCGAATGATTCTCTTCTTGTTGGTTCTGGCAGAGGGCTTGGAGTAGAAGGTCTCACACAAAAATCATGGCCAAATTCTAACACAGATGGCCGTGGTCGCTTCTTCTCTTAGGCTCTGGTTCCCTGCCAGAATAGATTTGTGCAGTCGAGGGATAATGGCTCTCCCGGGCAGCACGGATGTTAGATGGAAGCGAGACCTCCTCGCCTGCGAAGCTACTTCGAAGAGCTTTCCGGAAATATATGATACACCACCAGAAGATGCACGATGAAGGCATGGCAGGCTCTGCAACTGGACACCAGATGATGCGGGACAGACCACGGTTGACTCGACTCCAAGTTGGATGCGACCTCAGACTCAAGACGAGCTCGCGATCGTCCCTAAGCGAGGGAAGCGTTGGACATGTGCGGTTGAGAAACTGGCAAGAGCTAGGGTGGTCAACTCACTTTTGTGCCCGGATCGGGTCACGGGACAAGTTTCACTCTCTCGCTCACAGCGATGATTGAAATTGAACGAGCTAATTTATCCTATCACATGCTCTCTAGCAGCGGCATATAAAAGTATATACAGGAATAGAAAATACCTACGAGGAGGGTGGCAAGTTTACCTCCACGCTCCGGGCGTGGGGAAGACGACCCCAGCTAGTTACGGTAACTCCCGGTTAAAACAATTAACAATAGTTACAGCAGTAATTTCTTACCCACTCCATGCATGGAGGTAAAGGGCTACAAGTGGGCCCGGGAAGATCGATCTTGGGTTGACGGGATGCAAGTCGGAAGGGTTATTGGGCTGGAAATGGGCTGCTGGTCTGACTCGGTGCTGTTCTGACTCGGCACTATTTGAACTCAGCTCAGCAACTCAGCTCAGCCCGCAGGACAGCAAGTGCACTTTGCTACTGGGATGGCAGCTTTCGATCATCTTCTGACTGCGGCAATTGGTTGGGACACTATTGAGGGGTTGCCGATCGACCTCTGGGAGTGGCGGCCGCCGACTATGAGCCGGCGTATTTTCCAAGGAATTAATTTATGGACTGTTCCTGTTGGCTTGACTCGGATTAGATCTGCGCGCCTCCACGATAGGAATTTCTATGATCAGATCTAGAGGCGGATCGAGGCGAGACTGGTACCGTTGGAAAGCATCCTCGAAGGGCTACAATATATAATTATTTTAGATCCATCCAACAAGCGGATTGAAAATGAAAATGACTATGGATTGCTGATTTTTTCTGGAACTAGTTACAGAACGGTCAGGACAGATAACGTCGGAGGATCATAGGATGCCCCCTAATTGTCCAGAACCCTTCCTGAATGTGCTGCAAGTCTTCTTCAAGGTTGAATTTGCATAGAAAAAACCCATTGTCTAACATGAATAACTGGAAACCATTTGGATTCCACCAGCTTTTGATGAAAGCCTGCAATGGAATATAGGAGGTAGATAGACCCACAACGTAGCCCACTAGAGCTTGTGACCATACCTCTTTTAACTCTTGGGAATCCTCCGATTCACATACGGCATTGCTCTTGGAGCCTATTGAAGCTGGTTGCAAGAACTCTAGTTTAACGTCTTGGGCTTGCTCCGGAGCTTTAAAGAGACTGGTCCATGCTTGTGGGTGCGAAGAAATATGTACAGAAGGCTTGGAGCAAGACCTTGAATGACCCCTGGCACCTCAAGCAGAGGAAGGTCTTCTCCCATCCGAAGTAGAAGAATGATGCAGATTCTACAATGGTGGCACTGGATCCTTATCTAGACTGGCTGAAGCATCATTCCACGGACTGGAGGAGGAACCAACCCGAGTCCCGAGCGTAGGCTCCTCAATGCTTCTCCCACCTCTCAAACCTCCCCACTGACTCTTGCCATCAGGGTGAGGCACCTGCCCAAGCAAATCAGAAGGAGCGTTCTGCAATGGAGCAGTGAGCAAGTTGGATGAAATAGAGCCTCGCGACTCCTGTTGAGACGAAGCTGGGATGGGGACGCCAGAGCTTCTCTCCTCTCACCATCTCCTCAAGCCGCCCAACCTCTAATTCGACTTGATGCATTTTTGAATGTGAAGGAGATTACAATGCAAAACTTGGAATCACCTTTCTTGATATATTTCAGTCTTTGATCCCATTGGTTGTCTCCATGGTTTTATCAATTCACCTTTCAAATTTGAGACCTCAAAAATGATTTGACTGATCTTCACTGTCATCAAAAAACCAATCAAGGAGAGGTCATGGCAGTTGAAGATGAAGCTGTGGTGATTAACTAAATTGTTCTACCGTGCTGTGGCGACCCGGGATCTAAGTACCGAAAAGGAACGGGCACAACTCGCCCGCCTCCCACGAGCCCGAAGACTCGGAAGGGAAGAATGGATGGTGTGAGGGTGTGTAAGAAGCTAAAGTAACTGCAGAGATAGCACAATATACAACCAAATAAATAAATAAACTACTACAAGTTACAGTACATCTCATATCTAAAATAAAGTACAGCCAACTGAAAGAAAGTACAAGTACACGAGGCATACCCCGGCTCTGGCAACTGGCACTAACCTCGGCTACTGGAACCACGCTGAATGCCTGCCATACCACCTGAAGTACTGACCTCGCCTGAAACACGGTGAAAACACATAGGGGATGAGCCTCATTTCACAGGCTCAGTAGGGATCTCTCGAACCCCACCTCACACGGAAGAACCCGGTGCTACAGTAGTAAAACTAACCTTACAAAGCAGTAAAGCTACTCTAGCTAACAGGAGTACGGTGGAACCAACAAGCGAGAATAAATAAATGAAAAATCATCTATTCTAACAGTACCGTACTACTGAACCTCGATCCGTCAAAACTCAAGTCCACACCTAATGGCAGACAGGAGCACCTCCCACTAGAAGAACGACTGGATGCATCCACTGACGTCTTACACCGCATCACAAGTGTCTAGCTATGACGTCCCGGGCGCGAGACTCAGACATGCATAGTAACCAAAGTACCATGAATAAGGACTAGCTGAGGCCGTGCTCATCAGCGCGGGTCTGAACCCTCAGCCTCGTGTGCACACTCAGACCATACGCCCTAGCTCTGTCCTCAAGCTGGTAATTCCCCCACCAGCCCAGACTCGGCGGTATGTGGGGGCCCTACGGTAACCAGCCTACTCACTGTCTCTCTCGGGTGCGCCACACCAGTGCTCCCAGTGGGCCAACACACGCGTGCCATGGAAGCTATGACTAGTGGATGGGTCACCAGAAGTACAGACCCCCAAGTCACGAAAAATGACTCCGGAAGTAGACGGGTATAAGGATCACTCCTCGTACAATACCGACTCATGACAACGTAAGCCGAAGATGCCACATCCCGGGACCCCCACGGCGCCCCACACCTGGTCCCTACATGATGCCTAGCATCAATGAGACTACAGGTCAGCACGTGGATCGAGGTCTACTCACCTAGGACACGAATCGACACGGAAGAAACTACCGACTGGGTCTCAGTTGATGAACGGTCCATCATTGGCCACTCGAGGATGTACGGCTAAGCCGCAGCCGCGCATGGGGGAATAGACGGTCCAACTTAGCCGCCTGTCATTCCCAGTGGAAACTAGACTATAATGCGCCTGCCTAGGGAACATAACGTACCAACACAGGTGCGTCAAGCCCCAAGTCACGGAAGGGAACATAACGCACTCCTCTAGGGACGTTATGTACATAACGGACCAGCCATGGTGCGTTATGTCACGAGTGAAAACAGACTATAACGCGGTCCTCTAGGCACGTTATAGACCTTAATGGACAATCTCTGGTGTATTAAGTGGAGGACAAGGGCGTTAAGTATAACACACCTTCCCTGGGGCGTCATATGACATAACGGGCCTCCCTAGGCGCGTTATGTGACCAAGACCCCCAACGGTCAAAAACCAACGGTCGGAAACCCATAACGCACCAACATCGGGGCGTTATGTTGAACATAACGGTCAGTCGTGGGACCGTTAAACCCACGAAAGTCAGACTCAAAACCCACGGAGCATAACGCCCCTCCCTAGGCGCGTTATGCACATAACGGCCACTGGGACGACCGCTATCCTCCCGAGCCTGAAGGAAGCACCAGCACTGGAGAAGAAGTCAGAAGCCTTTTTAATTCAACAAAGCTCTGCTCACACTGATCTGACTAGATGAAAGGAACATCTTTACGAGTCAGTCAAGTCATTGGTGCTGCAATCTTGGCAAAATCTTGGATAAACCTGCGGTAATAGCCTACCAAACCTAGAAAACTCCGGATCTCTGTAACGGTCCTCGGTCTCTGCCAATTAAGAACAGCCTCAATTTTTGCTGGATCTACTGCGACACCATCACTGGAAATCACATGGCCGAGAAAATAGACCTCCCGAAGCCAGAACTTACATTTACTTAACTTAGCATAGAGTTCATGATCCCTAAGTGTTTACAGAACAATCCTCAAATGTTGTGTGTGATCCTCTTCTGTGGCAGAATATACCAGGATATCATCAACAAAGATCACCACAAATTAGTCTAGATAAGGTCGGAAGATACGTTGCATTAAATCTATGAATGCCGCGGGAGCATTGGTCAGCCCAAAAGGCATAACCAAAAACTTGAAGTGTCCATATCGCGTGCTGAACGTAGTCTTTTCGACATCAGACTCTCTGATCCTGAGCTGAAAATACCCTGATCGAAGATCAATTCTAGAGAAGACAGTGGTAGATTGCAACTGATCAAATAAATCATCGATTCTAGGCAGCGGATATTTATTTTTGACTATAACCTGATTCAACTACCTATAATCGATACAGAGTCGCAAGCTACCATCTTTCTTCTTGACAAATAGAACTGGAGCACCCCAGGGAGAAAAACTAGGTCTAATATAGTCTTTTTCAAGCAACTCAAGTAACTGTGCTCGCAATTCTTTCAACTCGGCTAGAGCCATACGGTACGGTGCTTTAGTAAGAGGCACTGTACCTGGTATTAACTCAATCACCATTTCAATCTCTCAGTCTGGAGGTAAGCCTGGTAACTCATCAGGGAAGACGTCAAAAAACTAAGAAATAACTGGTATTCCACTGACATCCTACTGTGGTGCCTCAAGAGTAACCACTAAAGCTAAAAATCACTGACAACCTGCATTAAGCAATCTATAGGCTCTAATAGCAAAAATAAGCAAACGAGAGGAACGGGATCGAATATCTTGGAAATAAAAAGCTGGCTTCCCAAGTAGCTAAAAATAGACCTTTTTAGATCTACAGTCAACCACTGCACCATATTGCTCAAGCCAATCCATGCCCAGAATGACATCATAATCAGCAAGCTGCAAAGCATGCAGTCTCGCGGGCAATTTTCGATCACTGATTATAATAGGTGAGTCCTCGAGACATAATGGGGTAATCATGAAATCCCTGATGGCATTTCAACAAGCAAATCACATGCCAACTAAATCATCGGCTCCTCAATGCAAGCAATGAAATCCTCAGAAATGAAGGAGTGAGAAGCACCAGAATCAAATAAGACACGAGTTACACAACCAAAAATTGTAACAGTACCTTCGACAAGGTTGGAAGCTACAGCTTCAGCTCACGTGATATGAGTCACTTTGCCTTTTTGTTTTCTTCTAGCTGTAGTAGAGGACTGGAACGAAGACGCCGCAGAAGCTTGAGGATAAAATTGTTGAGATGGCGGTAGTGGAAAAAGGAGGCCTGAATTGAGGTTAAGATGACTAG
Source organism: Amorphophallus titanum (assembly GCA_024336825.1). Lineage (NCBI taxonomy): Eukaryota > Viridiplantae > Streptophyta > Magnoliopsida > Alismatales > Araceae > Amorphophallus > Amorphophallus titanum. The sequence goes on along the minus strand of JANBPO010009603.1, from coordinate 15,844,574 downwards.
GGCTGAGCGACTTGAGAAAATTGCACTGGCTTCGATCGTAGGGGATAGTCCCTAACCACATGACCCGGCTAGTCACAACGAAAACATACCACCAACAGGGAGCAAGGTCTGCCTGGGTGGCTACCACCACACCGTGCACATCCCCTAATAGAACTCTGGCATTGCTGGGAGGAAGGAGTTGATTGTTGAACTGCATCAGACGATGCCTGCTGGTTAAACCGCTTCTTAAACTTCTTCTTACCATTGAACTTTCTGAACAGGGACTTGCCCGAAGAGGAAATACCACTAGCAATAGGAACAACAGATGGGACCCCTGGTACAGGAGGCTGATAATAACCAGGTTGAAATGGAACCGTCGGTTGAACCGACACTGCCTGAGAAGGAGCTTGAGATCTTGCCAAATCTAATTCCAATGTTGCAGCAGCCCGATACACCTCGTTCATATTCGTTATTCGGGTCATGATCAACGGTTGTCTCAGCTCGGCTCGAAGGTCACACAAGAACTACTCAGTCTTCAAAGCTTCATTTGCCAGAATATGGGGCACATAACGGCCCAATTCCATGAATCTGTTTCGATATTCGAGCACCAACATCCCTCCTTGCACGAGCTGCATAAACTGGTGCATCTTGGTCATTCTGAGATAAGCCGGGCTGAAGGTAAGCTCGAAAGTCGCGACAAACTCTGACCAGGAAATTTGTTGGAGCGGACGGGATTGAAAGGCGATCTCCCATTCTGTATTCCACCAAGTCAGCGCCGCGCCCTGAAGTTGAAAGGTGCCGAGCATCACCTTTTCATCCTCCGCGCACTCCATGGACCGGAACACGCGCTCTGTAGCATGCAGCCACACCCTGGCTGCATCTGGATCGGTCCGGCCTTCAAAAGTCGGCGGATGAAACAACAAAAATTCCTTCAACGCACGACCACGACTGCCAGGTGCATCCTCTTGTGCAGGAACCACGGGAGCTAGATCAGGAACATTTTGAGGAGCAGGAACGTTGCTCGCTTCTTGGGGAACTGGGGCTCTCCGACGCCGAGGTGGCATATTGAAACTAGAAAACACAGATAATGTAACGACCCAGAGCTCAGGGTACCGATAACCCGATAATATTGAATTATCGCCACCAAGAACTGGGGACGCCACCATAATAGAAGTGCATAATTTAGAGTTTAAGTTTAGGAAACTCACCAGTAGGGCCAAGGCCTGTCGAGCCTCATCCCACTCCCTGATCGTGGTAGTAAGGAGCCCCTACAACTCCGTGAGCCGTCCCTCAGGGTCAATCTGCATTTAGGAAGCCCAAGTGTCAGTGCATAATCATATAGAAATCATAAGCATAATAGACACAGTTTAAGTTTAGAAGTCATACCGGTCGGTGGGCACCCCGGAACACCTGGTCCCGGTGGTGTCTGGCGTACGTCGTGTAGCACACTGCGTCGCTATCTACTCGAGCGGTCACCACCCACCCAAGCGCTGTCCAGTCGGCAATCTGCATGGCATTCCTCGCCGTCCAGTCGAACACCGCTGCCAGGCCCCGAGTGGTCCGTATAACACACTCCCCCAGCTTCTCCGCCATCGGGAACTCTACCGCTGGCTGATGGACCCCAATGGTCCTCATCACCAGTTGGAAGTAGAGTGGCTCTACCACATTCATGCAGTGAAGCCACACGTCCTGTCCCGAGAAGGCGAGGGCCCCTACCACCCATGGCTGGTCCTCCTGTCCCTCCTCGGCATAAGGTGTCCACGGTACCTGTAAAATAGGAAATCGCATCAGCATCACCATCATATAGAATTGCATTTATTAAAGAGTTTGAGTTTAGGATCGTACCAAGGTGTAAGGTAGAGCGTCCAGGTCATCTTGTAGCTCCCAGACTTGTCTCCTAAGGGCCGCAATCTCTCAAGGTGTGGTCCACCTCCGGGCAATCGGCAGGAGCTCAGGGTGAGTCTCCTCGCCTCTGCCTAGCCCACGTAGCCTCGCATAGGCCCAAACCTGCATCGCATCACATCACGTCAGCATATAAGAAGCACATAGGAATTGCATAATCAAGTCTAAGGTAGAGGTCGTACCTTGAGTAGAGGAGAGAACCCGCCGAGCATGGTCCGGCGACTGGTCGAACTCAGGGTCTCGAAGAGGAAAGCCAGAACTGCAGCTCCCCACGCATAGTCTCTGACTTGGTCAAAGTCCTAGAGTAGTGGTAGGAAGCGGCAGTGGATCACATCCGCACGTGTCGAGAAGAGGAGTCGCCCGAAGAAGAGCATCAGGAACCTCCGTAGCACCCGATCAGCCTCTGCTCCTGGCTCCGCGGCCACTCTCGGTCTAGCCAGGTCCACCAACCTCTAGAGGTGCTGCTACGGCTACTCCCCCATCGCTATCCGTCATAGCCCTAGGTTGTCCTGAAGACTCGCCCGGGGCAGGAGAGTAGATTGCCACTCAGGACGCCACAACTCCAATCCCAGCAGCTCCTGGGCCATCTCGCGGTAGTCGGGATACGTGCTCCCACTAACCGGAGTCTCGTGCCCTCGTAGGCCAGTGAGTCTAGTCATGTACTCCAACATGGGGACCATATGCCCCCGCAGAAAAAGGAAGGTACGACTCACTAGGTCCCAGCAGTCGTGCAAAGCGTAGAGGAGAGCAGTGTCGAACCGACTCACCTCAATGCTCAGGAATGGGGCGAACCCCATGGCGGCCAGTCGCTCCCGCTGAAAGTTCGGTAGTGCCAGATACACTGCCCGGACCTGCAACCACGAGATGCGGGTCCGACGCTTTCCCTGCATTTATTCATGTAATTACATGTATTAAATAATAAATTTAATCATTTTATTTCAACAAATAAATGAAAATAATAATAATTATATTTCTGTCAGAAGGGCGGTTCCCCATGGACCACTCTTCCTAACGCACGGTCCGTTATAGGCCGTTCAAGTTCTTGGAGCTCTTTGCGTTCAAACAGACCAACTTGGCTCGTTCATCCATTGTGCGGTAACCTTCTCACCATTCTTCCCTTGCTCACCCCTTTGTTTTCTGGTCAGATGGCCAGCCCTGGGCCGTATGGATATGTACGGCTCTATGTGAGCTGCATGTTCTCACGTGTGTGGTTCTTTGGGAGCCATTCATCCGTCGTCTTCCCCGATGATGGCGAACGCTCCCCCGCCGACGGTGGCACCCTCATGGGCCCCCAAATTGGCTCCTAAGGGGTCATAAGACCCTAATCTATTCCCTAGGCTAGCATGCGTTGATTAAAATTGAAATGTTGTGGGCTTACCTCATCGGTCCTCTTGTGTTTTGCCATCGCCATGGTCACCACCTCTGCCTCCGGTGCGCCCTCTCTGGCGTCCACGGCAGTTGCTAGGATCTCTTCCTCGACCACGGGTGCGGGCTCCTCCTCCCCGACAACGGACAGTGGTTCCTCCCCTACCATGGCCGCTGTCGGCGGTGGTGGCACCTCTTCTTCATCTTCGGCCATGGCTCGGGCTGGGTGATTGAGCGCCTGGCGTTTAGTGCGCTTGGGGGGGGGGGAATGAGTGAGGGGGAATAAGGGAGATTGGGAGAGATTGAGAGAGTGTGAGAGTTGGAGAGTGGGAATGGGGGGCGTGCCCTTCGTTCTCCCTTCTCCCACTGTCGGTTACGGTGGGGAGGAGGGAGACGAAGGGGTTTTAGCATTTTAAAACCCCAGAGGTTGTGCGGTCTATAGATAGGCCGTCCACCATCTGGACGGTTATCTTCTCACCATTCTTCTCCAACGGTATATTGTATGCGAATGGTAAGTTTTTAGCCATTCACCCTATTGGCGGTTGGCATTGAGCCGTTCATCTTATTAAGCCACATTCAAATGCTTTGCTCTTGTACGACTTGGCCTCAGCCATCTTTGATTTGAGCAGCCTCTTATTAGCCATTCATGTGTTGAAACAAATGGTTTTTGAACCTCTTTATTGCTGCATTTCTAAGAAGTTCATAGATCCACTGCCTAATGAACTGGAATGGATAAATCTGAGTATTGAAACACCCCTTGGCCAAGAAGCAATGCTCACATGATCTGCGAAAGGTTAGATTAGGTTTGGCTCGAAGCTCTCACTAAGCATGATTGTGGTCTTTGGACCTAAGTTCTCCGCCGCATACCGGGGGTGGGATCAATAAACATGGTTGCATTGCATGTTTGAATGTATGTCTGGGTCTTGCATTGCACAATGTTGTCTTTTAATTTGCATATGTATCTATATCTATTCAGCCCTGGCAGCCCTCTATCTTAGCGATTAATCAAGGGTTTTCCTCCTTTCGGGAGGATGTAATTAATGCCATAGTCTTTACGGTATGACGAACTTCTAGTCCTGACTCGTATTTCACATTCGTCTGACCAAGTCAGATCGAGCGCACAATAAACTCATCACGCAAGTGACTGGCACGTCTATAAAGTAAACAAAACATGTAATAAATAAATAGACAACAAAAGAAGAACAAAGAGCATGTCACCAAGTTGGCAAGCCCGGTGGGACCAAGTCTCCCTTCATCTTCTCGTCAAGATTGAGGGCCTTCAGGACCCCTTATTAAGCGATGCTGGCTTGTTCTGTGCCACTTGCAGAAGACAAGATGATGTTTGCACTTGCCGCCCATTCCTTCGGTCAGTAGGTGGTGGACACCCATGCTGCCAACAAGTACCTGGTGGTGCCTATTTGGAGCTTTTCCTCCGGTCGTCGAATTCCCAAACTTCTTGGGAGTTGCATTTGCTGATATCCTTGAGGTGGCGGCCGAGGAAACTACCGCTCCCGCTATTGCTGATAAGCCCATGGTCCGTCAAGCTGGGGGCCGAAGTCGCCAGGCCTCGCTAGGAGGCCGACTCCAACTGGTGAGCTGCATGGTGCACCTTGCGATTTGTGGTGCCCGTCGCACCCGGGACGGCAAGTCCGGGGGTGGCCAAAGGGGACATTCCCAAACAAAGACTGCTACTCCTATTACCGGGTGACTTTTAGAGTCTGGAAAATTCATTCTCATCGGTGGCATCCGTATCTTCCTAGATGGATGCGATGCCCAAGCAATCTCGGACCGTGTGGTGCCGATTCTACCCGTTGCTAACTCTTTCCAGGCGTTGTCTGGCAAGAGGGCTGAGAAGGAAGAAGAAGGATGTCGAGGCCGAAGGGAATTGGCCCCTAAACTGAAGAAGTTTAAGCAAGTGTAGGTGCCTAAGAGGACCCGACCTAGCCAGGTGGATGCCCCTCTGAATCATAGTCCCTGGCCCATCAGGGCAAGGAGGAAGGAGAAAAGGGGGTTCACCCCGAAGGATGAAACAGCGGTGGTGGCTCCTCCACGCCGCACTATTTCCATGGCCTGTGCCAGACAGGCTGACATTCCCATAGCAAGAAAAAGATGGAACCAGTCTGCCCGACTGACAAAGCTGGCATACATGCCTCCGGTGCGAGGCCAACAAATGTCTCCTACACCTCCCCAAGAGCGGGATCCAGAAGAGATGACCAGTGTGGTCCAGAACTATTTTCAGGGCTTGGGAAACCCCTCGTTGGGACAGCAGCGCCTATTATGTGCAGCGGCTGCTAAAGAAGAAGAAGAAGAAGAAGAAGAAGAGTACGTGCCAGTGGCGGGTGCAGAAGAAGAAGATAGTGGGATGGAGGTTGACCCTGCTAAAGTACCTCTGCGTACTTGCGAACCTGAAAGAATATCTATCTTTGAAAGGCTTACATTCCCACGCTGACATAGGAGGGAAGTCAGGAAAAGAGGAAGAAGGATGCATGTCTACTCCTGCAATATGGCAGGGGTGACTGGTCGGTATTGGGATTTCCCTACCGAACAAGGTGAACTCACCAAGTTGGTCGAGAGGACCGGCATGGCCACCCAGAGAAGCAACGCGGCCAGTGAGATACTACAAGGCAGGGGGAAAGAGCCTGCTAATGAAGAAGTGATCACCGTCGTCGCCAGTGTAGTGACGATAAGACGAGATGAAACTGTGCCATATGTTCTGGATGAAGCTACCTCAGGAGAGGTTTCAGGAACTGCTGTTGGCGGAACTGTAGACGCCTAATTTCAGACATCCCGCGGATACCCAGTTGGATCATCATTTAAGAGACGCAGTCGTTTTACCCAGTTATCATCGTTTTGTGCTTTTAAGTCCAGCCCTAACACACCCTGTTATTGGGCCACCTCACTTGTAGGGGCCAAAGGCCCATGGGCTGGGCCGCCAAACCCCTGGCCACCCGGCATGCTAGAAGGCAAGGGCGATTGTCGCCCTCATCCCCCTGGAAGGCCACTAGTCTGGCCGCCCAGGTCCGTAGAAGGCAAGGGTGATGGCCGCCTACCTTTTCCCTGGAAGGCCCAATACCTGGGCGCCTAAGCCCTCAAAAGGCCACCTCCCTAGCCGCCTACTCCCTCATGGAAGGCTAGGACCCTGGTCGTCTTTGTGCAACGGTTTGGTTCAAGAACGTGGCATGTTCTCCCACCACGTTTCGCACAACTCTCCCTCGTCGCCCACGTTTGATCCCATGACGTTAGAGCCTTCTAGAGTGAGCCCCGGACACAAAAATTAGACTCTCAATCACAGAAGAGAGAGAGGAGAGGGCTGGGGGACTCAGGAGACTTCGGAGGAGGGCGGAAGGAGACTGCGTGAACTGGGCGAGAAGCCTCAGAAGGGGAGTTGAAGCTTGGAGCAAGATCCTGAGAGACTTGGAGATAGTTCATCGCTTATTCCGAACGTCACTTCTAGGTAGCCACTATAACACTCTAAAATTTTCTCTCCCTCTCACTCTGGGCGGCCGACGGAGGTGAGGCAGGCAAGGTGGAGACGGCGCGAGAGCAGGGGAGTGGTCGAGGATGGTCGAGGATCGAGGCGATGGCGTTGGTCGTGAGCTCGGGGCGCCGACGGAACGGCGTCCACGGCGCGCGAAATCTTCGATGGAGGTAGGGGGATGGTTCTCTAACTCGTGTACTTCATTTCCTGTGGATTTGGAAGCCCGAGGTGAGCCGAGAGGGTTTATTTTCACGCCGGGAGTTCAAAATCATGATTTTGGGGAGAGCGCCAAATCTTTGGATTTGATCACGTTTTTGAGATTTAAATGGGTCCTCTCAATGCTAGAGAGGTTAGGGAGAGTTTCCCTTGTTTTCCCCTTCACATGGGTGTGAATGGAGCGTAGAATGGAGTTTCCCGCATGTTTTCGCATTTTCGCGATCGGAACAAGATTGCGGTCATACCAGAGACCGCAACCTACTTCCCTGGGTGAAGGCGGCCTTTAGGGAGACCGCCTTCTACTCCCGTACGTCGGTTTTGAGTCTGCAAGTCGGTGGCTGGTCGTGATCTTGCAATAGACCGCCCTCAGATCGGGTTGAACGCGTGGTTTTCGAGGCGAAATGCAGGTTGCGGTCATGCCTTGACCGCCATCTGATGGGGGCGGTCCCCAGGAGACCGCCATCTTCCTGCATGCCTCTGGAAGCCTCTGCCACTGTTCCCTGGCAGGTGGCAGCCAGTCTGAGACCGCCATCTATGGCAGACCGCCACCTTTCGTTTGACCCTGGTAGCGGCCATGTCTAACCGCCACCCTATGTGTGTGCCCCGTTGGGTCATGTTGGCTTCCGGTAACCTGGTTTCCATTCCGGTGATAGCCATTGACCCCGTGAATGACTCGGACACCCCGTGAGGGCCATGAAATGAGTTTTCGGGTGTCCGAGGGTACTGTGTTGTCTTGAGTTTTCGTGAGTTGCCTCGATTAGCATGTCCGTGTGTTTTGAACGGTCTGGACGACCCTGTGTCTCATGCTTCCGTGTTTTCACTGAATTGTCTGTCGTGGACACGTGCGAGTGTAGAGGACGACTCCCGTACATTCGTGGATTCCTCGGAAAGCGTTTTCCGAGTGGGCCATATGTATGGCCTATGTTTTCGAGTCCTGTGATCGAGGGTTTCTTGGTTTCCCTTACAGACTCGGCGAGTGGGAATCGCCTTTAAGCTCTTCTTTTACCGTGATTTCAGACCTAGAGATTAGGCTGGATTGACGACGTGGAGCCGTCTGGTACGACGGTCTTGACATGAGTCGCGTTACTCAAGGACCGTTGGGTCGTATGTCTAGAAGGACCGCCCAAGGTCCGGTGGCTCCGAGCCACCTGGTTCTTCGTGACTTTGGCACGGGGTGCACGTGTTTTTTCTTGGAGTTCCTCTCTACGAAGAGTAGCCACGTTAGTGACCTCCCACTAATCGTAGCCTTCTTACGGCACGCGTGTGCTGACCCACCTAAGAGTGGTGGAGCAGCTATCCGGGAGAGACGATTTTTAGGCTAGTTACCGTAGGACCGCTCGTCTTTGCAGTCTGAGTCCAGACTGAGGGGAGAAAACTAGTTAAAGAGCCTGACCTAGAGCGCATGGTCCGTGTGTGCACACATGGCTGGGGGCTTCGGGCCCGCGCTGACGAGTGCGACCCCAACTAGTCATTGTCTATGGTTACTGTACGGTGTCTCGGTCTCCACCTGCGACGTCGTAGAGAGACACCCGAGACGCAATCTAAGACGTCAATGGACGCATCCGGCCTTACTTCTGGAGGGCAGGTACTCCCGTCACGTGAGGCGTGACTCTCCTGAGTGCAACTTCGTTTCTCGTGACTCTCCTGAGTGCAACTTCGTTTCTCGTCTGCGAGGCGTGATTTTTCGAACCATTTCTATGTGTTTCCCGAGGTAGAGATCGGGGTGCCGGTAGCGTTATCGAGGCTTCACCCCTGTTAGAGTTGTGCTCACGACAGCGCGGTCGTGACGGTACCATAGACCACGTGGTCCGAGTTGGCCTTGTCTGCGAGGACAGGCCCCCACGGCAGAGTTACCGTGAGTGTCCCCTCGGTAGATGTGGTGTTAGAATGGTCCGATTCACGATTGTGAGATCGGGGCTTTCCTTTCTGTCGCCGGTAGGAGTAGCTGCAGAACTGTGATTTTATCGATTACCGAGGTTTTAGTGCAGTTGTTCTCTTCGCCGTTATCGTTGCTACTTCCGCTGTTATTGTTGATACTTCGTTAGCACTGCTCATCATTACCGCCGTCGTTTCTCTGTTGGGGTTCCGCGGGCCCCCTACTAAGCTAGTGATAGGAGGCTCACCCCTGATTTTCAAATATAGCGACTCTTCCTCGAGGTTCAAGGGTGCAACGCAGAGTTTCTTAGTTGTCAGCTCGCCGGGCCGAGTGTTCACTCGGCGTTTGGTACGTTCTCTAACTTAGACTGTACATTTATTTTGGACTGGACTCTACAGTTAGATTATTTATTTTTGTTATTATAATTGTTGTTCCTGCTTTATTTCTTATTCTCTAGTACTCTTACACACTCCTTTTAGCCCTTCCGAACTTCCCGATTCGTGGACGACGGGCCAAGATTCGAATAGTATCGAATTCTTCCCAGTATCCGGATCTTGGGTCGTTACACTATCCTCTCTCGCTCTCTTCCCCTCCCCCGGTCTCACTCCCAAGTCTCCTACAGACGTATCCCATCGTCATCTCTCACACTCTCTCTCTGTTTAAGAGAGGCTGCTGGGTGTGCGTCTGTGGTGGACGAGCGGCTACAAAGCTGTAAGGAAAGGGTAGCAGGAGTAGGGAACAAACTAAGAGCAAGGGGAGCTAACAGGAAAAGGGAAGAAGTCATACCAGACGAGCACGACTGTCGAACTAGCCTCGGCCCTCGAAACTACTCCGAGCAGACACTACATCAAGCAAGGACAGAAGGGTGAACTCTGAACTGGGAAAAGTCAGAAGCTTATAGAACTGTCGACATGACACCAAGCTCCAAACGAAGACCTACAAGAATAACAACAAAGCCTAGGGAAAACCTAGATAGACGCTAGACAGCAGGCAACACGACCAGAACGTCGTACACATAGCCCCATACATGATCGGAACATCGTGCAGGTGACGGACACTGACCTCGAGTACAGCTACGAGAGGGCTAACCCGAGAGGTCACGACACACAAGAAACGTGAAGAGAACCACGAAGGGTCACGTGTCACGTGACTGGAGTGCCCCACACTAGAAGAACAGCCAGCCGCGTCCACTGATGTCTTATGCTACGCCTACAAGCATCTTGTCTACGATGCCACAATCATGTAGAGACCAAGACACTGTCAGAACCCGAACAGTAACCAAGTCACGAGTGACTAGATAGGGGAACGATCGTCGACGTCAGTCCAAAGCCCCTGAACACGTGTGCACACATTGGCTTTAGCCCAAGGCAGGCCTCTAGCTAGTTTTCTCCCCCCGTAGGACGAAACGGTAACCACGGGAGCCGACGAAAACTAGCTTAAAAATCGTGAATCGGAAGTGCCCCGTTGTAAAAGAAGGTCACGCCGAAGCGTGTCGTAAGGCTACGACTAGTGAAGGCTCACAAGACACAGACTCTAAAATTCAAGTGTCGAAGTACCTACAGGCAAAAGCGCCTTGTAACACGTACTTCGAAGCACTAAAGGTAGCATAGGAGACTGCCAATAGACTCAGGACAAGGTAACTAGACCTACAGCTACAACGGTGCTTGAGTCCTATGGCTATGAGTCAGGATCATTACACATAGCGGGACAAGCCGCCAATCGGTCTAATCCTAAGCCAGGGAAAACGATGACTCGAGAAAATGACACACAGATACCTGAGGGGACACCGAGAACCCTCAGCACGCCTAGACACGTAAGTCGAGGAAAAATAATACCTTGAGACATCTAGAAACACGGTCTCGAATTGGACAAGGCTATCGAGAGACAATAAGGCTACCTGTCAACTGCTGGGCGACCCTGAGTTGACTGGAACCCAACAATGATGACACATACAAACACACACACTGCAAGCACAAACAAAAACTGGAGCGGTGGACAGCGACAACACTCTGGGCAAAGCGAACCATCACTCGACCGCTAGATGAAACTGACAGTCAAGGAGTAACCACTACGCTACCAGAGACAAGGACACTGGTAGTTCTAGATTGAGTCATTAGGGTACTGTCGTAGTCAAGGAAAAGGCCACACCCAGTCACCTAAATAGACTGATCTAGATAGCCACCAACAAACAGAAATCGCCCTAGAATACGACCTAAGACTGACCAACACGCAGAACAGAACACAGACCATCACGGCCAACAACAAGACTCTAACACACCAGAATAGGGGCATTACCTGCTATAACGGACCACCGAAGGGGTGTTATGGCAGACAGACCTAAAACTCTGATACAGATAATATAACGCACTAAGATAGGGGCGTTATATCAGCATAACGCACCAAGACAGGGGCGTTATGACCAACGGACAAAAACACAAACAAAGAGGAATATAACGGACCTCCATAGGCGTATTATATCGGCTTAACGCACTACAATAGGCACGTTAAAGCCAACGGACCCAAAACACTATAACGGACCACAATGAGTCCGTCATAGCCACATGGCGCATAGGGTTAGGCGCATTATATCAACTGCCATACCCAATCAAACATCGGTCAAACAAACCATAACGGATCAACACAAGTGTGTCACCTGAACCATAACGCATGGGGAATGATCTGTTAAATGAACCGACTGACACGATCTTCGGGGAAGTGCGGTCGTCGAGGGTCTGACACAGCAACAGGCCTCGAAACTAACCCGAATATAACGCGCCTAGGCAGGTGTGTTATACTCAAATAATGGATCAGGCTGAGTCCGTTATGCTCCATGACCTCGAAAGATGAAAAATAACGAACCATAACGGTCTATCGAGGGACCGTTATAGACTATGACAGTCTCTGGTAGGACCGCTAAATCAATCCAGTGGGTAAAATGGTAGAACGGCTGAATCGGGCCGTTCCACGCCCCATGCACGCCGTAGCACAGGGGAAACAATGCCAAATGATGGGGAATGACCTCAGGGGGTCAAAAACATCACATGCATCTATCAAAACACATTAAAATGCGAGATCGGGGCGATTCTGACGAATCGACCCAAATCGAGCCACCGGGGTTCCTAGACTCCCACCGGCCCAAAATGTCAACCGATCGACACGAAACTGGTGGGGTTGGGATCCTGACATCCCAGCATTCAGTTTGACACTAATTACGATGAGAATGGTTGCCATTTGCCGGTGAACCTTACAAACCCCAAAAATAATAACTTTTACTAAACTAGCCCGATCTCCCCCAATCGAGCACCAATCTACGCAAAATTACAGGGAAAACGTAGAGGACGAAGTGACGGTCCATCTCCCTACCTCCACTGATGAAACCAAGCGCTGAGGTGATTAAACCGCGTCGAAAACTACCACGCGAATCGAACCATCGGCTTTGAATCCACCGTTCCGGATCGCACCAAATCCACGCCATTCCTCGCTCCACCACGCGTGAGCCCTTTCAGGTTTTCACGTGGCGGGGTACCCAATTTTGCTTGCGATGCCCTTTCAAGTTTTCACCGTAGCCGGGTTATAGTCATTTTTGCCCTTGTCCTAGTGTAGGGATAAGTCTAGCGGGGTACCTCTATTTTAAGCCCCATTTTTATCATCATTTTTTGATTTACGAAATCGAAGCTATCACGGGTAGGGATTTATTCATCGGCACTGGCCAAGTATCGAAGCAAAGGTGGGTTTATTCGTTAACAGGGATGAGAGGTCCAGTTTAAGGGAAGGTTGACCGATCTTGCTGATGATGACAAGGGTTAAACATGGTTTCTTCATCGACATTGATTCAATGCCGAAGTAAGGATATATTTGTTCATTAAGATCTAAGTTAAGGAAAAAGTCGACCGATCTTACCAATGATGACAATGGTCAAACATGGTTTGTTCATCGACATTGATTTAATGTGAAGCAAAGATATGTTTATTTATTAACGAGGATGAAAGGTTCAAGTTAAGGGAAAAGTTGACGGATCTTGTCTATGATGACAAGGGTCAAATATGGTTTACTCATCGACACTGATTCAATGTCGAAGCAAGGATATGTTTGTTCATTAACGAGGATGAAAGACCCAAGTTAAGGGAAAAGTTGACCGATCTTGCCAATGATGACAAGGGTCAAACATGGTTTGTTTATCGACATTGATTCAATGCCGAAGCAAGGATATGCTTGCTCATTCATGAGGACGAATGGTCCAAGTTAAGGAAAAAGTTGACCGATCTTGTCGATGATGACAAGGGTCAAACATGGTTTGTTCATTGACATTGATTCAATGTCGAAGCAAGGATATGTTTGTTCATTAATGAGGACAAAATGTCCAAGTTAAGGGAAAAGTTGACCGATCTTGCCGATGATGACAAGGGTCAAACATGGTTTGTTCATTGACATTGATTCAATGCTGAAGCAAGGATATGTTTGTTCATTAATGAGGATAAAATGTCCAAGTTAAGGGAAAAGTTGACCGATCTTGCCAATGATGACAAGGGTCAAATATAGTTTGTTCATCGACATTGATTCAATGCTAAAGCAAGGGTATGTTTGTTCATTAACGAGGAAGAAAGGTCCAAGTTAAGAGAAAAGTTGACCGATGTTGCCCATGATGATAAGGGTCAAACATGGTTTGTTCATCAACATTGATTCAATGCCAAAGGAAGGATATGTTTGTTCATTAATGAGGACGAAAGGTCCAAGTTAAGAGAAGAGTTGACCGATCTTGCTGATGATGACAATGGTCAAACATGGTTTGTCCATCGACATTGATTTAATGCCAAAGCAAGAGTATGTTTGTTCATTAACGAGGACGAAAGGTCCAAGTTAAGGGAAAATTTGACCGATCTTGCTGATGATGACAAAGGTCAAACATGGTTTCTTCATTGGGGGTTTATCCTCCGACGGGGCTTGTAGGAGTATCCTTTCCAGAGTTTCATGTGGGTGGAGGTAGGGAGGAACTTTTAATTATCACATTACTGACTTAAGTGCCCTCTCGGGTTTTCACCGAAGCCAGCTCCCTCTTACTTTTACCCATGCGCCCTTTCAGATTGTCACGTGGTGAGATACCCAATTTTGCCTGCAAAGCCCTTTCGAGTTTTCGTCGTAGGCGGGTTATAGCCATTTTTTCCCTTGCCCTAGTATAGGAACAAGTCTGGTGGGGCACCTCTATTTTAAGTCCCAATTTTTTTTAAATATATGGCAAGAAAATGATGATAGGTCGAGGTGCGGTGCTCGACCCTCGGTGTTAGTAGATGACTATTGGCTAAGGCACGGAGTCTTGTACCGATAAAAGACGTTTATTCGTTGGCAAGGGGTCAATGCTAACGTAAAGGAGGGGTTTCACGTCGATTTGTACATAAGGTTCGTGACGGCGACGTGTGTAAAAGTCAGTTGGGACACGAAGTCCTGTGCCGAGAAAGGATTTATTCGTTGGCAAGGGGTTAATGCTAATGCACTGAAGGAATTTCCGCCGATTCGGACGTAGGGTCCATAATCGTAATATTTTGTGAAAGTCGGCTGGGACATGAAGTCTTGCACCGAGAGAGGGTTTATTCGTTAGCAAAGGGGCTAATGCTAACGCAAAGGAGGGGCTTCTGCCAATTCGGACGCAGGGTCCGTAATGGCAATATTGTGAGTGGCATCACAGGCATGGGGTTAGTGCCTATGCAAAGAAAGGGCTTTATTCATTCCGTATGGACGTAAGGTCTGTCGGGGATATTGTGCTTTGGTGGGACTTACGCCTTGCCATGCGGCGCCCTCGGGCTCGTTCATTCTTCAGGTGCTGGTGCAGCCACCCAATATAACTTCATGTGTTTTCCATTGAGAGCAGAGAATTGGACTACACCCTTGTGATCCACCAGGACATAAGCACCTCCTTCATAGACCCGATGTACAACATACTGACCTACCTAATTTTTGACTAATTTCTCTTTAGGGTTAGCCACCATTACTTCTCTTCTTTTGACCATGACGATGTCACCCTTCTTGAATTCTCGCTCTTTGACCAAAATGTAGAAAGCACGGGCCATCCGAGCCTGGTGTAGTTGAATATTCTGTTGCGTTTGGAGATGCTTTCCTTTGAGGTCGGCAAGCTCCTTCAGTCTTCTTTCTACATTGTTTTGCTCGCTACTAGCCAACCCATGCTGAATGGTGGCTAGTAGTGAGGGAACCTCCAGTTCAATTAGTACTACAGCCTCTGACCCATATACAAGGGAGAATGATGAATAACCAATTGGGGTTTTATAGACTCTACAAAAAATGGCAGGTGTAGCAAAGCTGGAAAACTACACTACAAATATGTAAAGCTACACTAGAAAGCTGTGAAAGAAAAAATAGGGAGTAGGAGTAGGGAGCAAGCTAAGGAAGTGGGGAAGAACCCGTACCAGACAAGCGACTGTCGAACTAACCTCGGCACCCCAAACTACTCCAAGCAGCAACAGGAGGGCAACTCTGAACTGACGAAGTCAGGAGTTGCCGATCTGTCGACGCTGTAAGGGACCAGTAAAATAGATAAAAGAAACCTAGGAAAAACCTAGATAGGCGCAGACCCAGATGACACGACCAGAACGTCATGCACACTGCCCCACACATGACTAGAACATCATACATACGATAGGACACTGACCTCATGTACAGCCATGAGAGGGCTGACCCACAAGGTCACGACGCATAAGAAACGTGAAGAGAACTGCGAAGAGCCACGTGCCACATGACTAGAGTGCCTCTCACTAGAAGAACAGCCAGCTGCGTCCACTGACGTCTTATGCTGCGCCTACTAGTGTCTTGTCCACGTACCCTACTGCAAGGACTAGGCCGAGACCAAGACACTATCAGAACAAGAACCCAAGTACCGTCGCGGGTGACTAGTCAGGGTCACGCCTGTAGATGTGAGTCCAAAGCCCCTGACCACTTGTGCACACACTGGCCCACTGCCTAAGCCAGGCCTCGAACTAGTATTCCCCCACCGAAGGACACTACGGTTGGACTGGGGGCCCAAGGAACTAGCTTAAGAACCGTAAACCGGGAAAGTGCTCCGCTACAAGAGCCATTACACCATAACGTGACATAAGGCTATGAGTAGTCAAGGCCCACAAGACACGGAGACTTAAAACACGAGTGCAGAAGTACAGACAGGCAAGAGAGCACTGTCGCACATACTTCGAAGCACCAATGGCAGCACAACCACTACCGACAACTCAGGACAAGGCAACTAGACCTACTCACATAACGACCATTGAGTCAGACGACTCAGAGGCAAGATCATCACTAATAGCAGAATCAGCCGCCAATCGGTCTAAACCTAAGCCAGAGAAAAGGACGCTGGTGAAGAAAATGACACGCGGAGACCTGAGGGAACATCGAGACCCTCAGCACACCTAGACATGCAGAACGAGGTAAGACGATACCTCACTGCAGCTAGAACTACTTCTCGAACTGGACAGAACTATCGAGACACACACAAGGTTACCTGTCAACCACTGGGTGACACCGAGTTGACCGAAACCAGACAATGATGACTCAACAGTAGGAAAGAGAATCCTACCACAAGCAAGAAGACTTCTGGCTACCTTATAATGTAGTCTTAGCCCTCATAGGATGTCAAGAGACACCCACAGGAACATGAGCAGACCACAAGGCTAAGCCAAGATAACGAAAAATCGAAACATAGAATATGACACTGGCAGTTCTAGATTGAGTCGTTAGGGAACTGTCGCAGTCAGGGAAAAGACTACACCCAGTCACCTGAACTGACCTATCCAGAAACCACCGACACACAGACACCACCCTAGAACACAAACCTGAGACAGATGGACACGAGACAAGCCATCATGGCCAACATACAAGATGACAGACTCAACTAGATGGGCGGTCACAATGTGGCCACACAATGGGATGAACGGTCTAGAACTGACCACACAACCTAGGATGAACGGTCCGGACTGGACCACACAACAAGATGAACGGTTTGGACTGGACCACATAACCCAAGCAGAGATGAACGGTCACAAAGGGACCACACAAGAGGATATGTGATCTATCAGGCGACCACACAACCACAGGGATGGACGGTCACAAAGTGACCACACAAAGGGATGAACGGTCCAGACTGGACCACACAATAGGACTAACGGTCTAGACTGGACCGCACAACCCAACTGGATGAAAGGTCCAAGATGGACCACACAAGGGGATGAGTGGTCTATCGGGAGACCACACAACCCAAACCGACATAGGATAAGCGGTCCGAAACCAACCTCCCAAGGGGGATGAGTGGTCTATCGGGTGACCATACAACCCCAACTGACATAGGATGAATGGTCCGAACCCAGCCACCCATACACATGTGCGGCCTCTGGTGCAACCGTTCAAGTGTCTCGGTGAGTAAACCCAAGGGTTCATTCGATCGTGGCCTTTTCGCATCCCGTTCATCCTGAAACGAAGGGGATACATCGGTAACCACCATGGCAATCACATAGACTCCAACTGGAGTCAAAAGGATGCTTGAATCGTGAGAAATGGGCGATTCTAACGAAATTACCCAAAAAGGGTATCCAGACTTCCCGGAGCCCTACCGTTCAAACAGGACCACCAATCGACACGAAATTGGTATCAATGGAACGCTAACGTTCCTAGGAGTCCATTGACTCCAACCGATCGCAGAACTGTTGCCATTTTTCGGCGAAGCCTATGAAACCCACGAAACTCCAACGAGACTAAACTCGCCCGTTCGAGCGTCGTAAAGCGTAAAACTGTGAGAAAATAGCGCAGGGGAGTGGGTGATCCATATCCCTACCTCCACCAAAGAAACCGTGCCCCGAAGTGACTTATCCATGCCGAAAACCACCCGAAATGCGAACGACGCCTTCTCGGAATCCACCGAGGGATCGCGCCCGCCACGCTCCAACCGTCGCTCAATCCTGTGAACCAATCTCCCTGATGCGTCCCCACCTTAGCCAGCTCCGCAATGGTGCGCGCCCCACACCGAGAGGACCAGAGACGAGAGAAATGAGAGGGGAGAGAGGGGGTTAAGGGTTCAATAGAAGAATAAAGCATGACCCCAAGATACTTGATGGGTAGTGAAGCCTTTGAGAACCCTGTGAGGGTTGAAATGACCTGGAGTCAGTTAGCAGGGAATCCAGAACCCAAAATGATGTTACTTTTAGATTTGTTAACTTGCTGGCCAGAGTTCCTTTCATATTCCTGAATGAAGAGCATGAGTCTGCGAATTGAATTTGCAGCACCATTGGTAAAAATAAGGACATCATCAGCAAATAGAAGGTGTGATATGGTCGAACAACCCTTGGGAACCTTGTATGATTCCACCTGCTCGGTGCTTGATAAAAGAGATAAACCACTACTAAAAGCCTCCTCTGCAATGACAAAGAGTAATGGGGCGATGGGGTCCCCCTGTCGAAGGCCCCTAGTAGACTTAAAGAATCCACAAATGCATCCATTTACCAGGACTGAAAATCAACAGTTAGATAACAAAGGCTCTATAAGAGATATGAAGTTCAGTGAAAATCCAAACCTCTTAAGAACAACCAGGATAAAGGCCCATTCCATATGGTCATAGGCCTTTGCCATGTCAAGTTTTAATATGACATTGTTACCTCTAACCTTCTTGCCCAGCTCCACCAATTCTTGAGCAAGAGAGATATTTTCCACAATTTGTCTTCCTTGAACAAAGGCCCCTTGCTCTTTTGAAATAATGGATGGCAGAATACCAGCCAATCGGCCACTTATTGTTTTGGATATCACTTTATATACAAAATTACAAAGACTTATTGGTCTAAATTCAGAACAGGTTGAAGGATTTGCCACTTTGGGAATTAAAGCTATTAGAGAAGAAGTGTAGGACCTAGGCAGTGGGTGGCCACAAAAATATGCTTGAACTGCCTTACAAATATCCTCTTTGATAATGTCCCAGCAGGAGTGAAAGAACCAGCTTGTGAAACCATCCGGACCTGGAGCACTTTCAGGTGAAAGTGAGAAAACCACCTTGTGTATCTCAGTCTCAGAAGGCACAGCACACAAATTGAAATTTTGATGATCATTAATGACATTTGGGATGTGTAGTAAAAATTCCTGTTTGACTACATGGTCTGTCGAGGAGAAAGCTTGCTGAAAATGCTGAACAAACATTTGCTGGATTTGCTACTGACAGGTAATTGAGTTTCCCAGATCATCTTTCATGGAGTGAATGGCTGCACGCCTTCTATTTGATAAAACACAGGAGTGAAAAAATTTCGTGTTCTTGTCACCTTCTTTTAGCCATTGAATTCTGGATTTTTGTCGCCAGAAGATCTCCTCCTGTAAGTGTAGTTTATCTAGTCTGGCCCGCTCATTATACAACCTATCTTTTGTCTCAGGAGATGGAGAGGTGTCATGAGCTTGCTGGGCTATTAGAAAATCAGCTTCATCCTTATTAATTTCTGAGAAAATATTTCCAAAAACGTCTTTGTTCTAGGTCTGAAGAGCTTCCTTCATAATCTTCAGTTTTAAGGCCAAAGTAGACAGACGATTTGAGACAACTGGCCCCATGTTCCAAGCAGACTTGACCATCTGAAAAAATTTGTCATGATTAGTCCACGTGTGCTGAAAGCAGAATCTTGCTGGAGGTTTGGACATAATGGAATCCATGTGGATCAACATTGGACAATGATCAGAACAGGCTCTGGACAGGTGCTCCACTCTCACTGATGGAAATGAAGAAGACCATTGAGAATTGATAAAAACTCTATCAAGGCGAGCCCAAATACAATCATAGTTATGAAGTACATACTTGTTAATGAAAGGTCACTTTACGTTATAATCTTGCTTGATCATGCTCTATTATTCATTCACATTCTTCATATCTCTATAGTTCATATCTTGTTGTTACTATGGTTTATTCTTGTGTTTTATCGCAATTTATATTACCTTATTATCTAGAGTGAAAATGTAATTACTTAAAGCATGCCTCCATGTTGATGCGAAGATACCTACTAGGCAAGTATGCTCATTACCCTACTTTTTCAACCTTTCTTTTGGAAGTTCTAGTGAGTCAGACTCAGATTATTCTAGTGTCTGAGAGTGACAATTGATGGTCAAGAGAAGACTTAGTTTGTCATAGTTCTTAAGTTAGTCTAGAGTCATGTAATTGTCACTTTAACCAAGTCTCATTATGTAATTTTCATTTTTATTGAGTCTAGTTGACTTTATGTCAAGGAGTCAGATATTCATGTACTTGAATCAATATTATCAATAAAAGTTAGAATTTTTGGTCAATTCTTGTGCATTCCTCTTATGTAGATGTTATTGCGCTCTGATGTTATTGCTAGCTTGAGGCGTATTACCGACTGCTCACGTTCCCCAAGTTACTTTTGCTGTACACACATGGCTTGGGGTGTGACATCGATGGCTCATCCACCCGCGTTCAATGGATCTGGATTCTATTTTTGGATAGATGAGATGACTCATTTCGTAAGTACACTTGATTCTAACTTGTGGACTCTAATCACTCAAGGGCTACACAAATTGTCAAAGGATAGATCCAAGTGGACTGATGTTCATAGATCTAAGAATAGCGATAATTTGAGAGCTTTAGACTTATTGAAAACTGTAGTTGATCATAACGTGTTTCCCTTTGTCTCAACTTGCAGAACTGCCAAAGGCATTTTTGATGAGTTGGTTCGCATCAACCAAGTGGAAGTGAACAAGTGCAAGATGATTGAAGGAAGTGACAACAACAATGAACAAGATGAGAGTGAAGAACAGGTAAGCAACCCATTTGAAAGTTTTTCTATAGAAGATTGGGAGGATGTTTATGCTAATTTGATTGAGTCTCATGAGAAATTGTCATTGGTGTCCTGTGTGCCAGGTGTTCCCTGTCTCCTTTGGCACTGGAGCCGATGATGTTGTCAAGCTGTCAGTTGTGAGGACTGTGTTTCCTTGTTTAAGTTGATGCTTGATGCGTCTGTCGTTTTGTTTTCCCGTGTCTATTATGGCAGTTGTGTCTCTTTCCCTGTGAGACGTGAGCGATGTTGTCTTGTTTCGGAGGTGTCAAACTCATGTTCACTTGCGTCGTGCTCGATCCTGAGCGTGTGCTCGTGATTATGGTCTGACTATATTCCTCTGAGTTGTGTTTTCTTGTGATTCGTGTCGTTTCGTAGTTATGTTTGTCGGGTTGTTCTTCCCTACTCCTTTGTTAGTCTATAAATTTCGAGGATGAAATTTCTTAAAGGAGGGGAGGATGTAATGCCCTGGATCTTTGTAGGATCATTATTAGGCCTTTCGGATCCTTTTTGGAGAGTTTCGGATCACTTTTATAGCTCCTGAGTTGAGTTTTACGATCCGTATGGGTTTTATTCCTGTATAAGTTATGGAACCCTACGGTGAGTTTATTTCTCAATTCATCGACTCGTGGATGATACAACTGCGATGTACTCTTTGCGAGGATTGTTTCGACTATTTCTGCATATTTTTCTGAATTAGTGTATTTTCAGCGCAGTTTATGGATTTTCAGAAATTAAGACATTTCCTAATTTCCTAACCTATTAACCCCCCACCCTCTCTCTCCTCTCACATTCTCTTACTCTTTCTCTCCTGTTCTCTCTCGTTCTCTCGTTCCCTCGGCTCCGGTTGCAGACGGAGGTGACCGCGGGCGAGCTGACGATGCCGGGAGGCTGCCGAGACGCGTGATGGAGGCGTGGTGTTGGCGCAATTCCGCTCGTGGATTCAAAGCCGACGTGGGCGGTTCACGTTGTGATTTTTGACGCGATTTAGTCACTTCGGTGCTCGGTTTCTTCGGTGGAGGTAGGGAGATGGATCGCCACTTCGTTCTACACATTTTTCCTGTCTCTGTGCGCAGTTTGGTGCCCCATCGAGTGAGATTCGCCAGTTTTGGGGAAAACCGTTATTTTTGGGGTTTGTAGGGTTCACCAAAAAATAGTGACGATTTGTAGTATAATTACTGTCAAAATGACCGTCGGGATGTCAGGATCCCGCACCCGTCAGTTTCGTGTCGATCGGTTGTCATTTGGGGCCGGTAGGAGTCCGAGAACCCCGGTGACCCGATTTGGGTAGATTCGTCGGAATTGCCCCGTTTTCATGATCGGATGCGTGCATGTGCCATTTTTAGTTTCCAGATGTCTTTTGTGGTCGTGTAGCTTTGTTCCCCCTACGCTTCGACGTGAATGGGACGTGGAATGGGCCGATTCGGCCATTCCACTATTTTGCTCGCCGGTTCAGTGTAACGGTCCTACCAGAGGCTGTCACACTGTGTGACGGTCCTACGATAGACCGCCACAACCGTTGGTCGTTTCAGGTCCTTCGAGACTGGGGTCATGTGATGGACCAATATTGGACCGTCACATGACTGTAGCACCCCTATAGTGGTGCGTTACGTTCCAGTGGTTTCCGCAGACTGTGGCTGTCAGTTCTCTGAAGATCGTGTCTGCATCGAAGATCGTGTCGATCAGTTAGCCCTGACGGACCTCCCCTTGTGCGTCAGGTTGTGTAACACCCCTGGACTGGTGCGTTACATTGTTTGTTTTAGTCTTTAGGCCCGTTGGCCCTGACGCCCCTCTCTTGGTGCGTTGGGTGGTGTAGTGCGCCTGGCTTGGTGCGTTACGTGGTCAGAGTTGTAGCTTAAGGCCTGGTTGCCCTGACGCCCCACCCTTGGCGTGTCAGAGCAAGTAACGCCCCTATGGTGGTGCATTATAGTCCTGTTGTGGCCGTGAAAGCCGGTGTTTTGTTCTGTGTATGTTCTTGTGTTGGTCTGTCTTAGGTTTGTGTTCTAGGGCGATGCATGTGTGTCGGTGGTTTCTGGATCGGTCGGTTCGGGTGATTGGGTGCTGTCTTTTCCCTGACTGTGACAGTGCCCTAACGACTCAATCTAGAACTGTCAGTGTCCTTATCTCTTGTCGCATAGCGACTGTCCCTTGACTGCCGGGTTCACCTAGCGGTTGAGTGGTGGTTCGCTTTGCCCAGAGTGTCGTCTTCTCTGCTTGAGTATTGCTGTGTGTGTCTCTGTGTGTGTCGTGCCTAGTTCCGGTCAACCCTGTGAGGCTAGGGGTTGATAGGTGACCTTGCCTATGTCTTGGCGGTTCGGTCCTGGTCGAGACAGTGTTCTGGATGCCTCGGGATACTGTCTTACCTCACTTTGCACGTCCAGGTGTGCTGAGAGTCCTCGGTGTTCCCTCAGGGTCTCCGTGTGTCGTTTCCTACGGAGCACTATTTCCTCTGGCTTAGGAGTAGATTGATTGGCGGCTTGTTCTGCTGTCTGTGATGATCTTGCCTCTGCATCGTGAGACTCAATGATCGTTATGTGAGTAGGTCTAGTTGCCTTGTCCTGAGTCTGTCGACAGTTTCTTGTACTGTCATTGGTGCTTCGAAGTACATGCGACAATGCTCTCTTGCTTGTCTGTACTTTCGCACTCGTGTTTTGAGTCATTGCGTCTTGTGAGCCTCCACTAGTCGTAGCCTTACGGCACGCTTCAGCGTGACGGCTCTTGTAGCGGGGCACTTTCTCTGTTTACGGTTCTTAAGCTAGTTCCATGGGCCCCCGGTCTAACCGTAGCGTCCTTCAGAGGGGGAATACTAGCTAGAGGCCTGACTTAGGCAGTGGGCCAGTGTGTGCACACGTGGTAGATATAATAACATACTGGCATCCCTCTGCTTAAGAGTCGTCGGACTCGGAATCTTCTCATAGGTATTGACCCAGGCGTCTTGTAACGCTCGTAACTTGTGAACTCCCCAATGCTTCTGCTTTTCGGTTCGACCCTGTTGCCATGTCGCCATCCTCGGTGTATGTCCAACTTCGGTTTCTTCGCAGCTCAGATGAGAAGATAGCGTACCAATCCCATCAACTCTCTTGAGCTACATGACGACAATGCTTATAACAATCACTGGCTCAAAGGCTTCACCTTTCGGAGTCTTGAGGGGTTCGGCGAGATGAAGCTGTTCCATCTCTGTGGAAGGCCTCCGCTGGTGCTGACGTTTCCACTAGTTCTTCTGTGCAGCTGCGCAGGCAAGGAGGCGTCGCCATTAACAGTCCTCTCTCTCTCTCTCTCTCTCTGAGATCAATGAACAGAACCCTTTTCTCAGGTGAGTGTTCGTGGCTGCAGTGCAGGTTGCTACGACCCTCTGGACCCTAGCGGAAACATCACGGTGACGTTCGACATCCATGCATGGACTGAGGATGGGTACATGGTGAGGACATCTCTTCACCCATCTCCCTATTCCCTCTGCTAGAATCGATTCTGCCATATACTTGGAGAAGATGGCCATGTTGGAAGATGGGAAGAAATTAAGACAGATGCTTCAGTAGAGATATAGGTAAATTCTGGCATGGAACTTGATGACGCCGAAGGCTGGTTGAAGCTTCCTGCTGGGCTGAGACTGACAACCTTTATGGGAGTTGTGCCGATAGCATCGCAGGAGGGCCGCCCTTGTGAGCTTGGATGACTACGCGCGAGAGCTAGGCCCTTAGCTGCCTTACATATAATTACAAGAGTAAAAATTGCTGCACACCCAAAGCGTGCAACAAGCAACACACTTGTATTCCATTGGTCCAGCTGGACCAATGGCATGTGAGGGGGGAGAGAGTGTGTGTGGGTGTGTGTGTGTGGGGGTGGGGTGGGGGTGCTCCACGTAAAGGATAGCTCAAGGGCACTTGGACCAAATGGGTCCAGCTGGACCAATAGGATGTAAATGTGGGGGAGTAACTGCACACCCACACCATTGGTTCACATCCAATTGACCTTTAAGTGGATTGATGTGGGGTGTGCGAGTCTGCTCCATACGATGAGTGTGTAGCAAGTTTTACTGAGACGAGAATGGTTAAGTAGGCTGTATGGCCCCCCACTGAGCTCTGTCGATGGTAAATCAATTTAGGGATAGGCTAATGGGCCCGAACTGTTACTCTGGCCTTGGTCGGCCCACTTGATCGTTTTGGGGCCCATCAGAACTCTTCCAAAATCTGGTTGTGAAACTGGTCTTTTGATTCACAGGCGAGGGTCACCGTCCGGAACCACTACCTGTACCGCCATGTCGAGAAGCCGGGATGGATGCTCGGCTGGGCATGGGCAGGCCGCGAGGTCATCTGGAGCATGGCCGGCGCGCTGGCCACCCAACAGGGCAACTGCACCGGCTTCCCCCACCGCATCCCGCACTCCTGCAAGAGCGACCCCATCGTCGTCGACCTCCCCCCGGACGCCCCGGCGGAGAACCGCTCGGCCGGCTGCTGCCTCGGGGGCCTCCTCGCCTCCTCCGCCACCGACGCTCCCATGTCCGCCTCCTCCTTCGAGATGGTGGTCGGCAACCTAGACGTCGACGCAACCACCGGCGTGGCGCACGCGGCTGTTCCCCGCAACCTGACGCTGATGGCGCCGGGGCGGGGGTACGCCTGCGGCTACATGGAGGACGATAGGCCCACCGTCATCCCCGTCGCCGGCGGTCGGAGAGAAGAACAAGTGTTCAGTAAGGCTCCTCAGTCCTCATTTGCCCACAAGCTGCACAATCGAAAGGCGGCATTCTAAGGCAGGAATCCTCCCCAGGGACATGGAAATCGGCGTGCACCTACTCGCCCTTCTTGGCCAGGAAGGCGCCGCCCTGCTGCGTCTCACTGTCCGCTTTCTACAATCCCATCGTAACGCCCTGCCTGCCGTGCAGCTGCGGCTGTGAGGCTGACCGGGAGAGCAAGGCCAGCGGTTGCGCCATGGCGATGTGGTGCACGGACCATATGTGCCCCGTTCGAGTCCACTGGCACATCAAGAACAACTACAGGGATCACTGGAGGGTGAAGCTGACGGTGTCGAACTATCACTACCTCGCCAACTTCTCCGACTGGAACGTGGCGGTTCAACACCCAGGATTCCGGGAGCCTCCCATGACCTACAGCTTCAATGCCACCAAGCTCCCCGCCGCCCCCGGCTACATGGGTTAGCTTCGCCTCCCCCTATCCTACCCCGTCCGGTCATCTTCTCCGATTCACATGACTGCTGAAGGGAACGCATGCAGACGAGGTGGCGCTCTTTTGGGGCCTGGAGAACTACAATAAGGAGCTGCTGCAGGCCGGGGAGGAAGAGCCGGGGTCGGTGGCGACGGAGATGCTCATCCCGAAGGACTCTGCAGGTTTGTTCACGTTGAGCAATGGGTGGGCTTTCCCCCGCAGGGTCTACTTCAACGGCGACAGCTGCGAGATGCCCATGCCGGATAGCTTTCCGGGGCTGCCCAGCGCCGGCCATGGAAGCCCTCCCGGCGCTTTCCATCCCCTTTGCTTTCTGCTGCTGCTGCTGCTGCTTCACCTACTTCTCTGTATCTAATTAAACGGGTGAGTTCCCTGGGGAAGAAGAGATGCCATGGCCGTGCAGAAAGCCTTTTTGAGTCCAAAGCTGACATTTTGCATTTCTAAAGAAAGAAACTGTTTGTTTGCTGAAGAGCAGTTAGCCCGATGGCCTTCAATTGATGGCTGACAGGTCAAAATTGAATGCACACCTGATTCAGACCTTCTATCCAGACCAGGGAAGAAAGAACAAACCCTTTTCTTGTGCCAACACTAACCCCGTGTTGACGAATCAGCAAAGAGACAAAGAAGTCAGGTTGGTTTCCGACACCCTGTCGGTCCCCGACAAATGCACACCTAATTCGGACCTTTTGTTTGGACCGGGGAAGAAAGAACAAACCTTTTTATTGTGTCGATGTTAACCCCGTGTTGACGAATCAGCAAAGAGACAAAGAAGCTAGGTTGGTTTTCGACACCCTGTCGGCCCCCGACAAATGCACACCTGATTCGGGCCTTCTGTCTAGACCGGGGAAGAAAGAACAAACCTTTTCGTTGCGTCGATGCTAACCCCGTGTTGAAGAATCAGCAAAGAGACAAAGAAACCAGGTTGGTTTTCGACACCTTGTCGGTCTCCGACAAATGCACACTTGATTCGGACCTTCTGTCCAGACCAGGGAAGAAAGAACAAACCTTTTTCTTGTGTCAACACTAACCCTGTGTTGACGACTCAGCAAAGAGACAAAGAAGTCAGGGCGGCACCAGACCTTCCGTCCAAATCGTCTTAATGAACGGGCTTTTCTCTCCGCCTTATCAAGGGCTCGGTTGTCCCCCAGATTCGGCCTCCCATTGAGACATGGTGGAGCGGTCTCCTCATTTTTTCCTTGAAAGGGTGAGCGCTCTCCTACATGCTTGCGTGGGCCCGTAACCGGTCCACCCCGCAAGCTGGTCGTTTACCCCACCCCCCTCCAGCCAAAGTCCGAGGCATTTCGAGAGAAGAAAAGGGGCAAAGTGGAGAAATATAGCCAAAACTTGTCGCGCTAACGGAGAGTGGTGGGTAGGAGAGGGATGATTCATTCCGTACAAAATGCAGATTACATATGCTTGCATGGGCGTTTTCCAACGTTACAAGAAAAGGGGGAAAAGGGGAGAGAACAAAGGATGGGCATGACATTCAACCCAGTCCCCCGAAGATGTCTTCGAAGGGGAGAGTCCCAATGTAAGGAAACCTGATCATCTCATTCAGTCGGTCCTCCTGTTCTTGCAGCCGCTCTAGTTCTGCCTGGATTGAAGCCACCGCCACTTCGGCCATCGATAACCACTCCACTGCCCTGGCCTCCAATGCCTGGAGTGCCTCGAGGTCTCGCTTGGCCATGGCCAGCCACTCTCTTACCTGCTCCATACGGGTCGATAACGCTTCAGCCTCCGCGTGGCAACGCTCCGCATCACCTCGGTACAAAGCCTCATCGCCTAAGCGCGCCTGAAGGGCACGCGAGTATTCATCCCTCTCCAAGCAAAGCGCAGTGGCCTGGCTGGGGGCCTGTGTCTCAAGAAAATCGCGACGGTGGACATATTAGAGTAACATCACCACCCTCCGCGACCATTCCCCCAACGGGCAACCCATTAATTGTAGTGCTTCGGTCAGCTTCTCTACAATGGCCTTTAGCCTACCATATGTAAGCTGCGGGTCGGTGAGCACCATTGACCACAATACCATCAGGTTCTGCCCCGCCGGGAAGTCTGAAGTGGTAAAACCTAGGATGGGAGTAGCTGGGACATTGAACTCCACCTCAGAATCCACTGAGGCCCAAAGGATGGTGTCGACCACGGTGGAAGATGACGGCAGAGCCGGAATATAGGGGCAGGCGTCGCTCCGACTATAGCACCAGGTTCCCGCCTCATCTCTGAGACCACAAGATCGAAAATCACCACCAGAGTGCTAGGGCTCTCACCTACGGGAGGAGGTAGCATCCTTTCTGGCCCTGCCTCCAAGGTCAAAGATGCTATCTCCATACGAGTGCCCGACCTGCTCCCGGCAAGGGGTGGTGCCCCCATAATGGCACCTCAAGCTTCTTCTGCCGAAGACACTTCCAAGAGTTCTGCCTCTGCCTCTGATGATGGAAGCGGAGCCTTCGTACGGACGCCTGGTACATCCCCAGTTAAGGCTGGCCTGGGCCCTTCCTGGGTAAGCACGGGGAGAGGGGTCTCCACGGTCTCTCTCAGTGCCTCCCCCGCAGGCGATGCTTTCATTGCTCCTGTTGTTGCCATTGCGGGCAGGGATCCTACCACAGTGCTGGTAGCCATACTCGTCAAAGCAGGAGCAGTGCTGGTCGTCAGCGCCAAGGTCGAAGAGGCGTCGGTCAGAGTTGACCTCACGATCGCTTGAGCGCTGGGCAGGAAAGATGCGAAGTGCCTCAACACGTCCCGCAGAGTTTGTAGGTCCACTCGAAAGCTGAAGCGGTCGGGCGAAAAGACAAGTGGTAGGGGCAGCGTGCTCGCTAAGAAACCCAAAGCAGCCGGTGGTACACCTCCGCCCAACTTCAACACGGACACTAGATTCACCCTGGTCGCCATATCGCGGGACACTTGCAACCCGCAGACGGGCAGTCGATGAGTCCGAAGGCCCGTGGCCTCCACTGCTGGTGACGGGACCGCATCTGTAGGCATCTCCGGTCTGATCTCGCCTGCGGAGACTATCAGGGTGAGCCCCTTTATTCCAGAAGCCCACGCCGGATCTGCACTTGTAGGTGCTACCATGCTGACTGAGCCTGTTGGGACGGTCGAAACAAGTCTCTCCGACGTCCCTGCTCCAGAAGCCTGCACGGGCCGAGAGAATGGTCATGCGGAACATCCTGGAAAATCCAGAAATGACTAAACAAGGACGCGATCTTGCACTTACATCTGACGTTACCAAGCTTGAGGAGCTTGGCAAACACGACGGCATTCGAAGCCTTTTTCTCATCATATATATTTTATCATTTTTTAAGACCCCTATATAAGGGGCGGGAGCGGCGTAACCGAGCCACTCCCTCCTTCTTCGGTTTCAAAACCTCCACGCTCCCCCTTCCTTTCTTCTTCCTCTCCGGGCGCGACCGCCGTCGTGAGCACCACCATCACTATCGTCTTCTCCGTCGCCGGGGTGAGGAGATGGCCGTCGGCACCTCCCCTCCTCTTATCTCTTCCTCCTCCTATGCTCCTTGTTCTTCCTTCTCTTCTTCTTCCTCGGAGGACGGCGGAGCCCTAGGCTCCCGTCTCTCTTCTCCTTCCTCTTGCTTCTCTTTCTCTTCTCCTCTCATTCTCCTTCCTCTTCTCTTCCCCTCCTTCTCCGGCATCGTGGGAGGTGCCGGTCAGGCGTGCCACAAATAGGGGCACCAGGTGTGTCAGGCTGTAGCGGGACAGAGCGCACTGGGTAGCCAGGGTACAAGTGTGCCAGGTGGAGTTGGGCATGGTGTGCCAGGGAAGACACCCATGGGCAGGTGTATCGGGTAGCGAGCATCCTGAAGGCGTGCCGGGGAAGACGCCCTGGGAGTGTATCGGGTAATGGGCTCCTGAAGGTGTGCCGGGGAAGGCCATCTCGAGTGTGTCGGGTGAACGCGACCGGGGTGTGCCGGGTAGCGGCCCTCCAGGGTGTGTCGGGGAAGACCTCTACAGGCGTGCCGGGTAGCGAGGCGCCAGTGTGCCGGGGAAGACTGCCACAGGGCTGTGTCGGGTAGCGCGAGGCATAGGGCGTGACGGGTAGCGGTCCTTGAGGGTGTGCCAGGGAAGTCCTCCGCAGGCGTGCCGGGGAAGGCCGCTCCAGGGCATGCCGAGGAAGACCGTGGAGGTGTGCCGGCAAATAGTTGCCAGGGGGCGTACTAGCGAAGGGGAGAAGAGAGGACTTCTTCAACCTGAGGACTTCCGGTGTTGCCCCTAGGGGCCCACCGTGACTTTGTTGGGGCCGTCACTCCTTGTGGATGTGCACCCACGTTTTCCCTTACGCCTCCGGCCTAGGGAAAACTCTGCCGAAATTTCGTCAAAAATTATCGGTGTCTTATTCATTTTACTTGTAACAGAGCCCTCTTATAGTTTTCGTTCCTTTTCGCCTGTGGCTTGTTCTGATCCTTCGTTTATTGCATTTGCAGATAAATGGCTACCGCAAGCTGTTCTTATTCTCTTGCTACTACTGGTGCTGGGCTTGTTCCCCTGCCTCCGGTGTCGGCCATCACATGGCTTACAGTTGAAGACTTGGATCGAGAGCATGCCGAAATAGTGGCATTGGCCGAATCCTCGGGTTCCGATACTGAAACAATGGATGCCCACCGACTTGCTCGGACCGAGAGAGGCTTCACCTTCGATCGGGCTACAGGGGACTACAGAGGGGACTTCCCGAAGGAAAGGCACCTCATCCGCTTCTTGAAGCACCTTCGCTCCCGAGAGAAGCGAGACTTGCGGGTCGTAAGGGAGGTTGAGCATGCAGTTCTATAGTCCCGGGACAGCTTGCTATACAGCGTCCCTAGGAGCCTCCCAATATACTTGGTGGGAGAAGCCCGGGAGTGGAAGCCTGTGCTGGGGCATGAAGCCGTGATGCCGACCAAGGACAGATTGGTGCGAGCACCTCAATTCACCCCAGCCAAGTGGGACATGGCCGCCGGACGGGTCCAAGGCGAGCAACCCTACTTTGGTCTATTTTTGGCTCCCCTAAAATGGGGCTACAGGGAGGAGCCATTTGTTCTGGACTGCCTGGCCATCAGATTCAAGCATGAGCTGACGCTGGGCTAGTTTGGGGAGCTGAAGCTTCAGGATGCTCACAGCTTCAGGGAAGGTGTAGTAGAATTCACAGAATACGTGCTATTCAACTATGCCTCGATACTCGTCCAGGCTGACGTCTACCACAGCGTCTATGTCTCCCGTTACGGCTACCCCATCTCCAAGGGTCTCTGTTGCGGCATGATAGAGGTGTTCAGCGCAGAGACTAACACCTTCTACACGATAGAGGGCAAGACTTCTTTGGACCTGTGGAGTCTTAGTCAGCTCAGTGGCTTGCCCATTGATGGGGAGCCTTATGAAGAAGTATGCCTCTCAGACCTGATCAAGGACGAGACCAATGGGGACGACTACTATTCTCTAGGCTATTCATACCGGTATCTCATGGAGGCGTACCGGGTGCTGTACCAGTTGGCCCATGGTCAGAAGCAGCCTCGCCGTGGAGATCGGAAGAGGGTCCGGATGACCTTGTGGCTGTAGTATTTTTACGACGGGCTGAAGCAGTATGAGGATTTTTCATGCGTCGGCACCGCCATTGCTCGTAAGAAGCGCGCCAAGCCCAAGGCCGATATGAAGATCCCCTCCAGGGGGCGCAGGAGCGGGCCCAACCCGACATGGGTCGATCCATTGACATACTATACCGCCTACTTGACGTACTGGCTGTGCTCATTTGCCATGTCGTATGGAGATGAGACAGTGATCTGGCCCGATGTAATTTTCTCAGCCTGTCAGATGGCTTGGGGGATTAAACTCTCTTTGTGCCCGGCAGCCTTCTGTCTAATTTACAAGATGCTTGGAGACGTGAGCATTCATCAATTCCCGCGGCAGGCCCGATATGTGTTCCCGCTTCATTTCTTCAATGCCTGGGTCTACTCACTGTTCCCGGAGTTCATCCCACGCACTCTTCAAGGCTGGGGGTTAGTGCCGCGGATGCTGGAATTTGCAAGAGCGGCGCCGGGAGTGACGTCCCTACAGCTGTACAACATCCGAGGTTGGTTGGCCGGTTCACGAGTTAGTGTGAAATCGGTGGCGTTCGCAAGGCGTTTCGCGATGGATTGGCGATCTCGACACGTGAAATATTCAGTGGAGGTAGGGGGATGGTTCCTTAACCCTGATACTTCCTTTCCCATGATTTTGGTAGGCTGTGGTGAGTCGAGTGGGTTTATTCCACGTCGGGGGTTAAAATGATCGATTTTGGGGTAAGTGTCGGATCTTCTATTTTAACTGTGTTTTTGGGGTTTTAATCATGCCTCTTAGTGGTCCGGAGGCTGGGGAATGGTTTCCCCATGTTTTCCCCATCACCCGGGGGTCATTAGGCATGGATTGGCACTGAACGGTGAAGTTTGGGTTGGGGTTTCGCCGGTTTCAATCGACCGACGTGATGGTCTGGTCGACAGAACCCCATCGTCTGCGAACTAGGCATTCTGCCCAGTTCGGTCGACTGAACTGTTCGGGTTGGTTAACCAAACTGGTTGGTTGACTGACCCAATGGGGTTTGGTCGACTGAAATGTAGAGTTTGGGCCATTTTTGGCCTCGGTTGGTCTGGTTGAGACCCAATGACTGACCTACGGCCCTGTGAATGTCCCGGACACCCCGTGGGGACCGTGACCATATTTTTGGGTGTCTGGAGATACCATGTTACCTCGATTAGTGTGGCCGTGGGTTTTAAGGGTCCGAACGACCCTCATGTGTTTTGGGCTTTTATGTTACACTTGATGGAGTCACCGTGTATCGGTGTGGGTGCAGTGGGGTTTCCCCCCCACGTCGTGAGTTTCTTCGAAAGGTGATTTCCCAGTGGGCCATGCGTAAGGCCTTGGACTTCCAGTCCAGTCACCCAGCCTGGGGCTGGAGGTTTCCCACTTTTCCCTGGGATTAGGAATCGTCTTGGCGGCTTGTGAGCTACCTCAGGAATCGTGCTTTATGTTTTCCGCGTGGGCCGTGTGTGTGTGGCCCATGGACTGTGAGTCCCATTTACCAGCCTGGGGCTGGAGGTTTTGTTGTTTCCCTTTTTGAGGGAATGGTCTCGACAGTCGTGAACTATCTGTGAGTCATCGTGCTGAGGTTTCTGACCCTAGGGTTAGGGCAGATTGACGACATGGTCCCATTTGGTGCAATGGTCTTGACCTCGAGTCTTGTAACTCAAGGACCGTTGGATTTAGTGAGTTTAGAGGACTGTCCAGAGTCCAGTGGCTTAGCGCCACTCGGTTCTCCGTGACTTTGGCTTAGGGATTAGGCTGATTGGCGGCATGTTATTGCTTTTGTGTATGACGATCTTGACCCTGAGTCGTGAGACTCAAGGATCGTTGTGTCAGCAGGTCTAGTCGTTGTCCTGAGTCTGGTAGTAGTTTAGTATGCTGCCTTGTGTCTTGTGCTTGGTGCTCCATGGTACGTGCGACAGTACATGCTTAGCCTATCTATACTTTAGCACTGATGTTTTCGGAGTCTCTGTTTCTAGTGACCCTCCACTAGTCATAGCCTGACGACACTTTCCTGTGTGTCGGCCCACCTGGGAGTGGTGGCGGGGTGAGTTCCCGGCTCAGATGATTTTTAGGCTAGTTTTCGTGGGCTCCCTTGCCTTGCAGTAGTGTCCTGATGGGGGAGAAAACTAGCTAGAGGCCTAGCTCAAGACATTGAGCTTGTGTGTGCATACGTGGTCAGGGGCGTTTGGGCGAGCACCGATGGGCGTGACCCTGACTAGTCACTCGTTACTGTGGTTCTTGGTTCAGCTCAGTGAGTATCTCAGTCTCCGCCGTTCTAGGCGTCCGCAGTGAGATACTTGTGGTGCAGTGTAAGACATCAGTGGATGCATCTGACTGTTCTTCTAGTGACAAGGTGCTTTCGTCACGTGACGCGTGACTCTCGTGTTTCTCGTGCTTCATGTCGTGACCTTCCCGGGTTAGTCTTCTCTTGGGCTGACCCGAGGTTAGCTTAGGATATCGTACACGACACTCTAGTCGTGTGTGTGTTAATGTCCCTTATCTATCTAGGTTTGTTCTAGGCTTTTGCCTTTTCCTTGTAGGCTTTAGCTTTGCTTGATGCTTTATCGATGGATTGGTAACTCTTGACATTGTGAGATCAGAGTTCTCCTTTCTGTTGCTGTTCGGAGTAGCTTATGGAGCTGTACTTCCTTCGATAGTCGTGTTTTGTCTGGTATGGCTCTTTTCCCCTTTCCTTTAGGTACTGTTTTCTTTTACAGCTTTCCTAGTGTAGTTTAGTACTACTTTTCCTGCTTTACTACTACCTGTTGTTTTGTTGTTCCGTGTTACTACGCTGTTTCCAGTGGGGATCTGCGTGACCCCTACTGAGCCAGTGACAGGAGGCTCACCCCTGCTCTTCAGGTGTGGTCGTCTCTACTTCCTTGCGGTTCCTGGCGTGGCGTGTCGGTTCGTAGTTGCCAGCAGTACCTGCGTCGGGCTCCCCTTGACCTCAGTGTACGTTTTTCTTTCTTGTTAGACTGTACTTGTCTTTCCTTTGGAATGGACTCTGTTGTTAACTTAAATTGTTAATTGAAAAAGTAATTTTATTTCTGTTATTTTAGCAAACCTAATTAATGAAATATTATTGGCCACAGACTGAAACTTGCTATTTTACCGCGCACAGTCCGACAAGAATGGGCGTTGTGGCCAGATCCGACGTCGGATTGAGGCGACGTCGGTGGAGTTGGAAAGCTCTCTTGATGCTCTTCAATCTAGGCTCAAAGATCTAGGCCGGATCTGATGCGGGACGGACACGAGGAAACCGACTCTACATGAAATGGACCCGACTCGACCAGCAACGACTCGGCTACTAGTGAAAAGCAGGGGTGAGCCTTGTGTCACTGGCTCAGTAGGGGTCATGCGGATCCCCACCGAAAAACACACAGTAACATGGAATAGAAAACAGCAGGCAGTAAAGCAAGAAAACTAAACTACAAAGCTGCAAAGAAGAGGAAGCAAGAGTAGGGAACAGGCAAGAAAGAGGGAGCTAAAGGAAAAGGGAAAAGCCGTACCGAATGAGCGTGGCTGCCGAACTAACCTCGGCTCCCAAGCTACTCTTAACAGTAATAGAAAGGCGAACTCTGAACTGGTGAAGTCAGAGGTTGTTGATCCGTTGATGCTGAAAGAAACCAACAAGATGGACAAAAAGCCTAGAAGAGATCTAGACAGACCCAACACGACTAAAACGTCGTGCATACAACATAACACTGACCTCGGGCAAAGCTACGAGAGGGCTAACCCAAAAAGGTCAGGACACTCGAGAAACATGAGAGTCACGTGAAAGTCACATGTCACGTGACTGGAGTACCCCTCACTAGAAGAATAGCCAGTCGCGTCCCCTGACGTCTTACGTTGTGCCTACAAGTGGCTCGTCTGCCTGTCGTCCAAAAGCACGACCAAGACTAAGACACTGTCAGAACCAGAATAGTACTATAGTCGCAAGTAACTAGACAGGGTAATGCCCATCGGCGTCAGTCTAAGCCCCTGACCACGTGTGCACACACTGGCTCATTGTCCTGAGCCAAGTCTCTAGCTAGTTTACTCCCCCAGCGGACGCTACTGCAAAGCAAGGGAGCCCACGAAAACTAGCTTATGAACCGTGTATCGAGAACTACCTCGCCACCACTCCTAGGTGGGTTGACACATCAAAATGAGTCACCAGGCTAAAACTAGTGGAGGTTCACGAGACACAGACTCTAAAACACGAGTGTCAGAGTACCGACAGTCAAGAAGCACTATCACACGTACTACGAAGCACCAATGGCAGTACAAAAAATTGCCAACAGACTCAAGACAAGACAACTAGACCTGAAACTACAACGATCCTTGAGTCTCACGACTCAGAGTCAAGATCGCCGTACAAAAGTAGAATAAGCCGCCAATCGGTCTAATCCTAAGCCAGAGAAAATGACTCACCGTAGGAAATGACTCACGGAGACCTGAGGGAACATCGAGAACTCTCAGCACACCTGGATATGTAGAACGAGGTAAGACGATACCTCACGGCATCTAGAACCATGTCTCGAATTGGACAGAACTGCCAAGACACACACAAGGTCTTACGTCAACCATTGGATCTAACCGGGTTGACCAGAACTAGACAATGACATAAAAAATAGTACAGAAGACTGCCCACGGCAAGAACATTCCTGGCCACCTTATATCATGGTCATAGCCCTCATAGGACATCAAGAGACATCCACGGGACAACAGGCAAACCATAAGGTCAAGCCAAGATATACGGAAATCGGAACGTCGGGAAACGACACTCAAACACTGCCCTAGGACACATACCTAAGACAGACACACACGAGACAGGCCATCATGACCAACGGATGAGACAACGGACAAGACTCACTGGGCGATCAGAAGAAGGCCGCTCGGTGAAATGAACGGTCCAGATGAAAGTCATTCAAAGAGGGATGAACGGTCTATAATGGACCATTCAAGGGGGATGAACGGTTGGGGGCCAACCGCTCAAAAGAACTGACCCCTAGACACTAAAACGGTGGACGGTTAGGGCTGGGCCGCCCAAAGGCTAGCGCGGTTAAGGACTAGCCGCTCAAGCCAACCGACCTGCTACAGTGACCGGTTAAAACCCAGTCAATGGTCAGAACAGTTTTGACCAAACCGCTGACCCAAACCGACATAAAACTATTGACGGAAGGGTCAACTGACATAAGCGGTCAAGACCTAACCACTCAACCCAACGAAAAGGATGAAAGGTTCGAGATGGACCACTCAAGGGGCATGAGTGGTTCGAGATGGACCACTCAAGGGGGATGAGTGGTCTATCGAACGACCACTCAACCTCAAACTGACACAAGATAAGCGGTCCGAAGATAGCTGCCCATACACATGAATGATTTCTGGTGCGTCTGTTCAAGCATCATGGTGAGCAAACCCAGGGGTTCGTCTGATCGTGGCCTTTCCACGCCCCGTTCATCCCAAAATGAAGGGGATACAGTCACAACCTCCCTGGCAATCACATAGACTCTAATCGGAGTCAAAATGACGCACGAATCACAAGAAATGGGCGATTCTAACAAAATCACCCAAATGGGGTTAACGAGGTTCCTGGCCTCCTACTGGCCCCGATAGACTGCCATTCAGCACGAAATTAGTATCAATGGAACGCAGACGTTCCAGGGAGTCGAATGGTACTAACCGTTCTGAAAACCTTCACCATTTTTCGATGAAGCCCACGAACTCCCAAAAACCACAACGAGCCTAAATTAGCTCGTTCCCGCATCGTAGAGTGTGAAACCGCGAGGGAAGGTGCAGGAAAGGTAGGTGGTCCATCTCCCTACCTCCATCGAAGAAATCGCCCGCTGAAGTGACTAATCCACACTAAAAACCACAAAACACGAACCACGCTAGCTTTGAATCCACCGTTCAAGATCGCGCCAAAACCGATCCAATCCTCGTCCCATCGCGCATCTGATCATCCCCACACTGTCACCACCTCACCCACGAGCCTCCTCCGTCTGCAGCTGGAGCCGGAAGGGTGAGAGAGGAGAGAAAATGAGAGAGAGAGTTGCGTGTGCGAAATGAGAAGGGAGGAGAGAGGAAGAAGAATAAAAAGAAAAGATATTAGGAAAATTTTTCTGTGTCACCTAGTGTGAACCCCCAGCACCCTTCACCCCCAGCCAACATGACCCAGTCTGAGATGAACCTACAGCTACAAAGTACTCTTGGGTCTTCATCCCGGGCTTCAGGAATACGGACTCCGCTTCGGCATGGAACGAAGGTCTTCAGATTCAATCTGATGTAAATAAACACCGACTGCTTGCGGTCAGTGGGGAAAGACGTCCTGTACATGACTCCCCACAGTCGTCTGTGCACTCACACCGACGGAACTATTCTTCCCTCCACATGTTGCTCATCCCCCGAGTCCACGTGTCGCGCCCGGATGACGCATCCCTAGTTAAACGTTCGGTTCCATGGGTGATTGTCGAGAAATCGACTGGCATGCCTGCATCCCAGCCACGTTTCCCGTTAACCCAGAAAACCTCCCGTGTCACTCGGTCTCCCCTTGACTCTCCGCAAAAGGCGAGTCCACGGTGCTGCCTTGAGGCGGATACAGCCATGAGAGGGGGTGCCCAAGGCCCATTAACTTCCGACATCTCCCCCGTGGATGTATCCTACCCCTCACTCTGGTTACCGCCCACACCGCCCCGACGGGCCTCCCGGGACAAAACAAGAAGGATGGCACACCCGGTGGGATGTCTCCCACCTTCCTTCTTTTTACTGATGCGAAAGTCCGTGCTAGCCCTAAAGTTCGGGTGCCCTTTTCCTGTCCTTGCAGGAGGGGTAGCAGAAGAGCACTTGTTTGTACTTCCCAGTAGCTTCCAGTTCGTCTCCCAATTGCCAGATCGTGTTCGATGACCGCTCTCAGCCATCGCCTCAGCATGTCTAGGACTCCAGCGACTATGGCGGCCATCACCTACGGTCCCATCGCCGTCGCCACCCATTCATGGGTGGGCTACTTGGTAGTGCCGATCGCTTTCAGTAGCTTTCCTCCTATCGTCGGATCACCCTACTTCTTGGGTGTGGTCCCTGTGGTGGCTCCACTACCACCCCCAGCTCCTATTTTCTCTGGTGCCACTAGGGCACCACACCAGCTACCAGTCCCGATAGCCAGGCCGAGTGTCAGGCTCGGCTCTCCTGCCACCGGTGCCCATAGGGGTTCCGTACTAGTCCCAGCCCGGGCAAGCATTAGTCCCCAGGCCCAGTCTCGACCAGCTTCCAACGTAAGCCTTGCATCCCAAGTTTCGGTCCCCAGTCTTGCAATCTGCTCGGGCCTCCAGCCCCGAGCCCCAGCCAAGCTGACTTCCAGTGAGGGTCTCCACCCTACGGTGTTCGGCTCCTCAGCACTCAGCTCGGGCTGTCAACCCTGAGCTCCCACCGAGCCATCTCCCCACACGGACCTCCTAGCCCAGGGGCAGGGCTCCCCAGCACCCCGTTCAGGCCTCCCGACTCAAACCGCAGAAGCGCAACCACCTCGCCCATGTCCCCAACCCCTGGCACGAGGCGTCCTAGCATCTAGACTAGACATACAACTCTGAGGTTTCTAGTGGATGATGTCTGTTATGAGTGGTCCGCACAGGGTTCGGATCTCTCGGCTCTACCTCGAGGACATTCCTCCCACAATCTGCCAACGTCGATCTCCAGCACGGGTCTGCCTTTGTGGGACGCGGTGACCTCGGTACGGAC
The DNA here is from genome assembly GCA_024336825.1 of Amorphophallus titanum. Classification (NCBI taxonomy): domain Eukaryota; kingdom Viridiplantae; phylum Streptophyta; class Magnoliopsida; order Alismatales; family Araceae; genus Amorphophallus; species Amorphophallus titanum. The sequence goes on along the minus strand of JANBPO010009603.1, from coordinate 15,805,526 downwards.
TGAGCACCCTCTATTGTGCCTTCTAGTCCTGTTGGCTCCTAGTTCAGGCTCAAGGCCTCGGGTCACCGGCATCTCGGTACCCCCTGTAGTGACAACTTCAGGCGCAGACACGCCGTGGCAAGCGTCTGCAACAATACTGTCAGCTCGGGTGAAAGCCTACACTCGAGCCACCCAGTCACTGGCCTTCACTATAGACTTCACATCTTGAGGGCCAATCCTGGTATTCCCGATGAATGGCCCTATGCCACCAGCACCTGCAGGCTGGGTTTTCTCGGCCTACCACCTTGGAGAGGATTCATCTTCGGCTCCCTAGAAGAAGCATCGTCGTAGTCGTAAAGGCAGGTGACCCATTGCTACCACCAGCAACTTTGGCAAGACCATTCTTGTCAGAGACTTACAGATTTGCCTAGATGGGGGTGAACCCATTATTCCTCCAGAACGGATCATCCCTATGGTCCCTACCACCAACCACTTTAGCCTCCTGCGTCGAACGTGGGAAGAAAAGGCAGAACTTAAAGTGGGTGGATGCTTTGGCAATGACCCAAAAGCACCAGCGCCGGTTTGGCACTCAAGCTCTCAAGTCTCGTCGGAGGAACAAGGATGAGGGATACCATTAATCAGACTTGAGAAGGATCTGGGTCACCCCGGAGGAAGCTCAAGCTATCCGGGAAGCACGCCTCAGCAACCCCCTTGGGCACTAAGGCATCGCGCCAAGCAAGGTGTGACTGACCCCGCAGTCGCGTCATCTGGCGCCGCCCAACCCTTCATTGCCTCTTGCACAGATAGGCAGAAACAGAGACGGGCTCATTTTGGGCCCCACCAACATCCAGCCCCAAGCTCTCCTCAGGCAAACACCACGATGGAGACTCCTCTGCAGCGTACCTCGATCTTTGATAGGCTGGGGACACTTGTTCGCCCCAAGAGGTGCTCCCAGAAAAGGAGGACGGTCTGACTCCTCAACGATGCAAACCGGATGAAGCCCAAAAAATTGACGATCTCAACTACTGCTTATATCACCACATGTTGGGTCATTCTCTTGAAGATTGCTACGTCTTCAAGACCCAGGCATAGAAGCTGATCCGAGATGGCTTGATCCAAATGAAAAGTAGTCTCGTTGATCCTCCATAGCCACATACGTGGTCCAGACCAGCCAAGGTAGCATGTGTGGTTCACCACCCGGCCTGCATCTCACAGGGAATAACAATAAGAAGAGAAAGAAGAGAATACACTAATCAGAAAGGAAGACCAACTTCCTTACCGTAGCTTGGCAGTAGTTGACGAACAGGGGGTTTATGGGTTGATGGTAGGGGTATTTATAGGCTTAGAAATCCTCATTAGGCTAGACTTTGATTAGGATTTGAGATAACAATGAGAGAAATCTACTAGTATTTGCCCCTTCCATATATAAATCTCTTTCCTAGATTAACGATAACTCTTTTGACCTTATCTACCCTGTTTGAACCCGTCACAGCAGCGTCTTGCTATTTTTACGATTTACAGTGAAATAGCGCCTTGCTTGGGGGCGCTGTTTAATTGGCGACTTGTCCTGGGGCGTCAGTTAGTAAATTGGCACCTTCGTGGAAAGTCTTCATTTTAATAATTGGCGCCTTGAATTAGGGCGTTAATTACCTCTCTTATTCTAAGTAGGATTCTTACCGTGGTTCTAAATGATTTGACGCCTTATAGAGGGTCGTTAGTTTCTTATTTGACACCTACTTGCAGAGTCGTCACTTAATAAAATGGTGTCTTTATGGAAGTCACTATTTATAATTTTATTTAAAATTTTATTTTTAATATTCAGGGTTGCTACACTCCCTCTGGGCAGATCACGGTCGCGGCACTCCTTGTTGTGATCGAAATGGGAGTGATCGGCCAGGCACTTTCATTCGGCATGGTCACCCTCGGTGGCTCGACTGAGGGCGGCGGTGCTCTCCTTATAACTGGCATGCTTCTGTGCCAAGGCGAGGAGTTTCGTGATAGTAGTGAGGGCCTAGACCCCCAAGGACAGGGGGAGGATGTTGTCCTGTGTCCTTTGAGCCAGTGCAGTGGTGGCAATGCTGATGTCAAAGTGAGGGATGTAGAGGGCTTCCTTGCGAAAGCAGGTAACAAACTTTTATAGGGGCTCATCACTCCGCTGCTTGATGGCAAGCTGAGTAATGGCAGACCAGGCCTCTTTCTTGTAGTTGAGGAAGTTTTCTTTGAACATCCATTTCATCTGTTGGAAGGAGGTGATGGAGCTTGCCGGAAGAGAATCAAACCACGTTTGAGCGTTCCCTCAGAATGTGGTGGTGAAGACCAGACACTTTACAGCGTCAAAGGCCCGATAGAACACCAAGTTGGAGTCGAAGTTGTGGAGGTGATTAGCCGGGTCAATGGTGTCATCGTACAGAGTGAATGGTGGCAGTCGAAACCTTGGAGGGATAGGAGTCTCCAATATCTCCTAGGAGAAGGGGGCCTGGAAGTTGCCATCGTCGTCAACCAGGCCCTTCATCTTGGCTGCTTAGATGATGTCATCTAAGTAGCGTTCCTTCCCCTAGAGCTCGCATTCGATGTCATCGTAGCGTTGCAGTCATAGGGCCATCCCTGGGTTGGAGTGAAGGGGGCTCAGCGAGTGGCGCTAGGAACACCAGGGTTGGTGCAGAGTATGTGTCACAGAGGTGACCGAGGGTGCTCAGCCATCAATCGCGGACTAGGCTTTGCTCCTCTATGGAGGAATTATGGTGGGGCGGCCCTACTCCGCCTGCCGATCAAGGAGGCCTTGGCAAGCCTCCGTCAGTGCCTAGAGTTGACGGCGCATGTCAGGTAATTCCTCCGTAGCAATGTGGGCAGAGGTTTGGTGACGGTCTCCTTGTAACAGTTGGTTGCTGGGGGCCTCTCGGGGCTCCTAGCGAGAGTCCACCGTGCCACTTCTGTTGTTGACGTTGCGGTAGCTAGTCCTTGATGCCATAGCTTGTGCTTTCTTTCCCACAGACGATGTCAAGAAGTGTAGAGGTCGAGAATTAGTCACATAAATCACGAACCATACCTCCAAATATTTATTTGACTATCGAAGGAAAGAGTGTTTGTCGGAGAAGGACCTACAGCCATAAACAAAAAGTCAGAAGGAGCCCTGGGACTTATCTCAGAGGACAACCCTTTGATGGTCAAGTCAGAAAACTATAGGGGAGGATGGCGAGCACTCGAGGAGAGTCAGAGAGAGGGAGACTGGAGGGAGAGAGTGAAGGCTTAGAGGGGTTAGGTCGCATACCTCCTTGGTCGTTGGGCGAGGGCCATATTTATACTATCATTGGGGAGTTGACCGTTGAGTTGCCGTGACCGGAGGAGATGTGAGCTATCCAACTCGCATGCCTGATGAGACAGGAAGACATGGGTGCTGGCTCACCGTCTTTTCATCGGAGGGGTAGATACGCCATTAATGCGGCATGGCTCACCGGAGGGGGGTGAGACTAATTTGTCAAGGAGAGCGACGTGGGTGGTGTCCTTTGTCCCTGTCGCTGGGCTGGTGCACCTTCTGTCATTAGTACGTTGTCGGGGACGTGTGTTGTGACTGCTGACGAGGGAGGCGCACGCAAGTACGACACCTGTGTCAGGACTGTGTTGGAGCAGGAAGTGTGTTGGGTCACCATGCGGGGTAGTGGGCCCAGAGGGCTAGGCCTCCGTGGTGGGCCGACTAGGTTGGCCCTAATTGCCTGGGGAGATACACCCTTCTCAATTATGATAAGAGATTTTTACATGTATACCCCTCTAACCCATCATAATTACATCTAGACTCTTGTCTTTCATGAGTTGTCAAAGATGCATTGAATGCTTCCAAACGATGGTAGTTATAGTTTCGTCGTGATAGTTTTGTTGTGACTAGAGTATGGTTTAAATGTTAAAATGATAAAAAAAACTATATCCATGCATTGTTTAGGACTCCATATGTTTTATAGGTAGGGGTGCCTCCTCAGAGGACTCCTCCTACCCAATAATTGCATGGACACATTTCCCTATGCATCGGTAAGACTCTAGACTTAAGCTTCTAAATGCACTTAAAATGCTTCTAAATGTTGACACTTGACCCTAACGTCTGCCCTTTCAGGTGCGCTGGACACTGTATCATGAGGAGGGTCACGAGGGACAGCCCTGGGTGGAGGTAGCCCAGGCTTACACGGGACGGGACGTGTGGCTACACTGTAAGAACGTCATCGAGCCACTTCACTACCGCCTGATGATGAGGACCAGGGGCGTCCACCAGCCAGACGTAAAGTTCCCTGCCAGAGATGATGAGCGCATGGGAAGGTCCTCGAAGGGACTAAGCGGCGAGTTCGACTGGATCACCCGGGTGATCGACCAAGTGCGTGACTGGTCACGGAGAGGCCGGGAGGTGAAAGCCCGAGCTACCAGTGATGAGGCCTACCGGAAGGCCTATGCCAAGAGATACGGAGACCAAGTGTTCCGCAGTGCTCGACGACCAGTATGACTTTCTAAACTTAAGCTCTCTAGTGATTCCTAATGCACTGACACCTAGACTTGCTACATGCAGCTAGACCCCTAGGGATGGATAGCGGAGCTCCAGGGTCTCCTCCACTCCACCGTGCAGCAGAGGGATGAGTTCCAGTGCGTGCTGGAGCTTCTGGTGAGTTTTATTAAATTGAAAACTTAATATGCAAAAGCTTATGAGGCTGACTTAACCTTTATGCAATGAGCTGAGGGAGCATAGCGATAGGGACCGGATGCCCCATCTTCTTCCTCCCAGCCAGCGGGAGGTTGAGTTGAGCGAGATGTCGACTTTGCACGGGCAGTGGCTTGGGCCGAGGAGTCCGAGACCACTCTCACGGAGAGGGTAAGCAAACCGACCAACTTCCTTCCTACTAAATGTTTATAACAATACAATTGACTGACCATGATGAATGCTTATGCAGACGAGAGAGCTGACCACGGCACGAGCGAGGTGGAGTGATGCCGAGCAAAGGCGACAGAGGTGGCCCACCTCTGCGAGGAGGTGGAGTGACTGAGCAGGGGAGTGACTTACCGTCGTGCAGAGGAGGAGGAGATAGCGCGGCTCCGAGCAGAGGCTATGAGACTGAGGGGTGAGCGAGACCAGTCCCGGGTGCAGGTTATAAAGATGAAGGGAGTGATAGCGGGACTGAAGGAAGCCCTCTGACTTTTAGGAAAGAAGTCAGAGTCCAGTAGGAGCAAGAGCGTCGTGCCTAGTAGCGCGTGCCGAGGTTACTTCACCAGCTCCTCTGACTACCGAAGGAACGAGGAGGAGGAGCGATGACGCCATCGCGAGGAGGAGAGCACTGCCATGGAGCCACCGGCGAAGCATCATGAGGGCACTGGTGATAGCGGGGGCCCAGAAGAGGGACCGGCTTGAGAGCCACCTTGTTCTCTACTTTGTGTTATGCATGTACATGACTCTTTTTAGTTAAATAAAAATGATCTTTTTGTCTTTTTGTGTTAAAATGCAAATGCATGGATGCTGACCTTCTAACCACAACTAACAATGTCGACTTCTAAGACTGACAAAGAGAGAGGGAGAGCACGGGAGAGAACGGGCTACGCAGGGCAGACCATAATGGTGAAAAAAATGGTTGATGAAGATGGGAGAAAACTGTCGGGCATGTATGTAACATGCTTAATTCTATTGTTTTGATGATGTCTGACTAGGACTCATTGATGAATTTGACTTGTACTTGATAATTTCAATCTTTGTACATTTCAGGATAAATTAAGGCACTAGCAACACAAGGCAACAGGTTTCACAAAAGTCCATGCAGTCATGGTCAGTGCAACTAGTGAAGTTGGTGCACATGCTGAAGAAAGAAGGCGTCACAAGAGAAGTGTCGACACCTGCTATAGAAGTGTCGACACCACAGCCATTCCTCAGCAGAGGAAGGTCGATGCTACCTCAGTCTCAGAAGGACTAAGGTCGGTGCACATTATTATTGCACCAAGACCAAGGTCAGTGCATGTTTCGTCAGCATAACGAACAAGGTCTGTGCACGTTGCTGGTCAGTGCACATCCAAGACTTGCACAAACCAAGGTCGGTGCAGGTGTTGGTTTCAAAGACTAAGTCGGTGCATGTCCTGTCTTCAACGCATGCAAGGTTGGTGCAATCCTTCTCAAGAATAGACGAAGGTCGATACACATCTGCTATAAGGTCGGTGCACATTCAAGGCCAGCGCAAGACTAGGTCGGTGCACGTCCTGCCTTCAACACAAGACCAAGGTCAGTGCAATCCTTCTCAAGAATAGAGGAAGGTCAGTACACATCTACTATAAGGTCGGTGCACGTTTGGCTTGAATACAACAAGGTCGGTGCACATTCAAGGCCAGCGCAAGACTAGGTCAGTGCACGTCCTACCTTCAACACAAGACCATGGTCGGTGGATGTTTCACCAGCAAGGTCGGTGCAGGTTTCTGCTTCAATGCACCAAGGTCTGAGTACTTATGAAGACCAAGGTCAGTGCACATATAATCTACAAGTCTGTGCACACTTAGTTTCAAGGGGGCAAGGTTGGTGCGTGTTTGCCCTAGACGGATCAAAGTATGAGCAATGTCTTGCTCTCAGCACAAGTGAATGGTCTGTGCTCATGTGATATGAAGGTTGGTGCATAGTTTAGCTGGATGCATATAAAGTCGAAGCACATGCACTCATATAGCCAAGAAAGGTCTGAGCAAATCTCAAGGTCCAAGCGTATATTAAGGTCTGAGCATACTCCAGTCAAGGTCGGTGCACACATTCTTAAGCGCCATCTATCCAAAGAAGGTCAAAGGGAAGTCCTATTTCTATGTACACCACACCTATCCTTTAGCCCTTCCGAGTCTTCGGGCTCGTGGGCGGCGGGCCGTGGTTCGAGTTGCGCCGGTTTCTTTCCGGTACTCAGATCCCAGGTCGCCACAGAAGTGGCCTTTTTATAAGAAAACCCATTAATTTAGCCCAATTACACTCTCTTGATCCCAAATAAGACCTAAAATTATACAAGCACACATTACACACCAAATACAAGCCCAATAAATACTAAAAATACTAGGACTCAAGATGGAGACTCCAGACTATTTCCAAGCCAAAGTGATGCCTACGTAGCTCGAGTGGTGCTACACGTTTGGTACCTACAGCTCACTGACTCATGCTTCTCGCTCGCTCTGGTGTCCGCACCAATTCTCCCCGGGTGGGAGAAACTAGACCCCGTCGAGTAAGGATTTGGATCGCTCTAGTATCGCGCCAGTAAATTTGGATCTATCCTCTGTAGCTCTACTCGGGTGATCCACGTGTCATCAGACGCGGGCCATCCTCTCCATCACAACAGATAATAGGGGTATACTCCACTCCTAGTAATGGTCACCTACTCATCCAGTATGTGCTCTATCTGCTCACGCTGCTGTGGAGATGTGGTTGGTGGTGGACACTCAAGGGTGGGGTCACTCACAAGGGGAGGAGACAGCTCAAATGGCTCACTAGGAATCACCACTGAATCCCTATAGGAGATTAGATCTGACACATTGAAGGTACAGCTGATCCTATATTCCTTGGGCAAGTCCACAACATAGGCATTGGACCCGACTCGCCTCAGCACTCGAAAAGGACCGGCCCCGCAAGCTTGCAGTTTCTTCACGGTTCCAGAGGGAAACTATTCAGGTCTAACCCTGATCATGACATAATCGCCCTCTTGGAACTCACAGTGGTGTCTATGGGCATCGGCTAACTCTTTGTACCATGCATTACTGGCCTCAATGTGATGACAGATGTCATCATACAGACTCCTAACATGCCTAGCAAATGACTCAGTAGACTTTAACACTCGTGCATGAATAGACAGGGGAACAAGGTCCACTAGCTTCCTAGGCCTACGACCTGTGACAATCTCAAATGGACTCATACCTGTAGACCTATTGACCGAATCATTATATGCAAACTCTGCCAGTGGTAACATGTGGTCCCAATCCCCTACACGGTCTTTCACAAGACACCTCAATAAGTCGCCCAGACTCCTATTGACAACCTCGGTCTGACCATCAGTCTGGGGATGATATGCAGTGGAGAACTTGAGGTGAGTACCTAACATATGCCACAGTGTCTTCCAAAAGTAACTGGTGAACCTAACATCACGGTCAGACACAATGGTACGAAGCAACCTGAACTTACACACCACATGAGAAAGGAACAGACGGGCTACCCTCGATGCATCCAAAGTCTTGGAGCAGGGAATGAAAAGGGCCATCTTCGAGAACTGATCCACTACTACAAAGATTGAATCGTGCTTCCTAGAGGTTCATGGCAATCCCAAAACAAAGTCCATGTGAACATCATGTCACAGAACATCAAGCACGAGGAGAGGTGTGTAGAGGCCTGAGCTTTGCTTCTTCATTTTGGCCGTAACACATGTACGACACTGGGCCACAATGTGAGCAACATCTCTCTTCAAGCTCGGCCAATAGAATCTAGGCTCAACAGCCTCGATAGTCTTGTTCCGACCGAAGTTGCCAGCTAGACCTCCCGTATGAAGTTCCCAGACTAAGAAGTCGCGAACTGAAGTCTAGGGAACACAAAGCCTGCCTCCTCAAATGAGATAACCCTCCTGAAGCACATAATCACTATGGTCTCTCGAGGGTCCGGCCTGGAGAGTGGCAAAGATCTGACCAAATTCAGGACAATCAACATAAGCCTCTCTCATCTTCTCTAGCCCTATAACCTAGGCACTCATGGTAGTCAGCAAACAAGCATGCCAACTCAAGGCATCAGCCACCTTATTCTCCACTCCAGTCTTGTGTTTGGGCACAAATGTGAACTGCTGGAGATACTCAACCCATCTGCTGTGATGCGCATTGAGCTTCTTTTGGGCATGGAGGAACTTCAAGGCCTTATGATCAGAGTACAAGACAAACTCCTAATGTAATAAGTAGTGCCTCCAATGCCTAAGAGCCTGAACAACTGTATAGAATTCCTTATCATAGGTAGAGTATCGCAGTTTCGCATCATTCAGCTTCTCACTAAAATATGCAATCGGGTGGGTCTCCTGACCCAACACTCCTCCAATTCCTACACCCAATGCATCACATGAGACCTCAAACACCTTTGAGAAATCTGGTAATCGAAGGACCGGTGTCTGGGTCATGCGCTCCTTGATGTCCTTGAATGTAGTAGCAGTGACTTTCGTCCATACAAATGTGCCCTTCTTGATACAGTCCGTGATCGAGGCAGTGACGGAACTAAATCTATAGATGAAACGACGATAGAACATCGCGAGGCCATGGAACCTATAGACTTCATGGATCGTGTGGGGTTCTAGCCACTCTACATTGGCCCGGACTTTCTCCGGATCAGCGGAGACCCCAGTGCTCGACACAATGAAACCCAAGAAGGTAATCTGAAGAGTCATAAAAGCACACTTCTGTGGGTTTGCAAATAATTGCTCTCGCCTCAAGAGGAGACAAAACCTGTCGTAGGTGGTCTAAGTGATCCCCTGTAGTGCGACTATAGATGAGAATATCATCAAAATAAACTACAACAAAGACTCCAATGAAAGGTCGAAGGACCTGAGTCATGAGTCGCATGAAGGTGCTGGGGGCATCCCTGTGTCTTCTAACGCACCTAGGGTGGTCCGTTAGAGTCTGTGATGCCCTAAGGAAGGTGCGTCAGAGACCGTGTCATTGTGTCCTCTGACGCACCAAGGGAGGTGCGTCGGGGAGCTATGACACCCTGAGGTAGGTGCGTCAGAGCCAGGCTGTGGCGCTCCATTGTTGGACCGTCAGAGATTGTGATAGCCCAAGGTTGGACCGCCAGGCGATTTCTCACGTTTTCCGTGTTGTTGTGCGTCGTGTTGGTCTTCGATCGACCCGGTTGTGACCCAGCGGTTGACCCACGGCCTCGCGAATGTCCCAGACACCAGAGTACCCGTGTTCATGGCTTCGGGGGTGTCCAGGGATGTCGATGTTCCTCGTTTAGCGTGTCATCGTGGTTTTGGACCTAAGGATTAGGTCAGATTGATGGCTTAATGCTGTCACGTGTGACGGTCTTGACCCGAGTCTCGTGACTCAAGGACCGTTGAGTTTAATAGGTCTACTGGTAGTAGCTTCCTGCGCACGCGCATGCGGACCCACCCGGGGGTGGTGGAGAGCGAGACCCAGTGAAAGATAATTTTTAGACTAGTTTCCGTAGGGCCCCATGCCTTTGTCACCAGAGTTCGGTGGGGAGAAAAATCAGCTAGAGGACCTGACCTAGAGCAGATGGTCTGTGTGTGTACACGTAGTTGGGGGCCTAGGACACACGCTGACGAGAGTAACCCCAGCTAGTCCTTATTGTGGTACTTGTTGTGTATCTGAGTCTCACACCCGGGACGTTGTAGCTAGACACCTGTGACGCGGTGTAAGACGTCAGGGGATGCATCCGGTTGTTCTTCTAGTGGGTGGTGCTCCCGTCACGTGACGTGAGTTATCGTGTCCCGGGTTTCTGTTTCTCGTCTGCGAGATAGGGCTTTGGGTGCTATTTTCGAGAGTATTCCCATAGTCGAGGTCTAGGATTTTTAGTGAGCGTCACCAAGAGTTTTCCCTAGACAGCGTCAAGTTCACGACGGCGAGGTCATGACTGTGTTCTAGACCGTGAGGTTTTGGCTTGGACCCTTCAGGGAGGGTAGGCCTCTGCAATCGAGACGTCGTGTCGTTTTCCTATTAGCGTGACTAGGGTGGTTCGTGTCTAGTTGTCTCCCGACCGTGGGATCGGGATGTCGGGTGCGTGACTTGGTTGTTCCCCCGATGGGAGACCGGATCGTGTTTTCTAGTACGGTAGGAGTAGCTGTAGAGCCGAGGTTTCACCGACCGCCGTAGTTACTATTCCCACTGTTGTTGTTGTTCTTTTCTGTAGTTACTACTTTCCGTACCGTTGTTGTTCTCGGTTGGGGTTCCGCGGGATCCCTACTGAGCCAGTGATAGGAGACTCACACCTGATTTTCAGGTGTGGTGATTCTTCCTTGAGGTTCGAGGACATTGCATGGAGGTTCTTAGTTGCCAGCTTGTCGGGCCGAGTGTTCACTTAGCATGTGGTACGTTTTACTACTTTAGACTGTACTTTCTGTTAGACTGGACTCTATTGTAGTTAGATTGTTTATTTCTGTTATTATATCTGTTGTCCTGCTTTATTTCCTATTTCTATGTATACCACTCCTATCCTTTTATCCCTTCCGAGTCTTCGGGCTCGTGGGAGGCGGGCCAAGATTCGAGTCACGTCGGTTCTTTTTCGGTACTCGGATCCCGGGTCATTACAAGATCACTGACTGGACGGCACTCGGGCGGGTTGTGACTGCCCAAGCGGAGAGCGGCGCGGCGTACTACACAGCGTACGCCCAGCACTACCGGGACCAGGTGTTCCGGGGTGCCCGCCGACCGGTACGACTCTAGACTCAAATTGTTTCTATTATGCTTATGACTTCTATATGATGTACTGACACTTGGACTTCTAAATGCAGATCGACCCTGAGGGACGGATCGCGGAGCTGTAGGGGCTCCTCCACTCTACGATCCGAGAGTGAGACGAGGCCCGACAGGCCTTGGCCCTACTGGTGAGTTTTCTAAATTATGTACTTATGATTATGCTAGAATGCTATGAGATGACTGACCCTTGAATTTCTTAATGCAGCGAGGTGAGGGGACCCAGAGACAGGGGGCCGATGCTCCTTCTTCTTCCGCATAGACCCCAGCCGACCGAGCGGAGTGAGAGGCTGAGTTTACTCGGATGGTGACACGGGCTGAGGCAGCCGAGGCAGCGCTCTCCGAGAGGGTACGTTCACTGCACTTTCCCAGTTAATTATGCTTCTATGAAATGCAATTGATTAATGATGATGCATGTATGCAGGTGACCGAGCTGACCCGATTGAGGGAGGAGCTCGAGCAGAGCCGTGCAGCGGCTCGGGAGGAGGTAGCCAGTCTCTGAGAGGAGATGGCACGGAGCCGATCGACAGACGCGGTCAAGACAGCACTCCTTCGGGTGGAGTTGGAGTGACTGCGGGCTAGTGCCGAGGAGCTGGTCCATGTCCAAGCGGAGCGCGAGCATGCCCTGATAGAGGTGTCAGGGTTGCAGGGGGAACTCAAGGCATTCCGGGAGATGAGTCGGGAGCGTAGTAGGGCTCCGAGTGCTAGCCACGGCACCCATGGCACCTTCCATAGCTACTTTACGGGTTCCTCCGGCCGCCGTAGGAATGAGGAGGAGGAGCGTCGCCGACGGCGCCGCGAGGAGGACACCAGCTCTACAATGGGTCCGCCATCGAAGAGGCAGGAGGGAGGAGGAGACAGCGACAGGCCAGAGGGAGGGGCCTGACTCTTGTACCCCAGACACACTTGTACATGATGATATGATATGATATGACATGGTTGCCAACTAAGTCAATGAACCAGAGCCAGAATTAAACAATAAAACCAACAACATGTCAACAAGATCTGAGTCAAAATCTTCGTCAAAACAACATTAAGATTAGCCAAGATAAGTCGGGGCACAACAAGCTTTATCCTCCTGATAAAGGTGGGGGGTAGTGGCCATCCTAGGGACTGGAGTTTTGCCATGAACATTCGTCCCCCTAGAGTTGATATATTGCCGACTCCAACCATCAAGGAGGCAAGGGCGATTACAGCCATTCTCCGCCACCCTCAGTGATGCAGATAGGAGGCTGACTCTGGCAGTCATCTGAGAATTGGGGTTAAGCCCCTCGTTGCCTCATGGTACAATTTTTGTTGTTTCTTTCATCTTTTTATCTTGTGACTTCCTCGTGTCGTGCTTCAATGGCGTTGGTGTCATCAGAGCTACAGTTCGACATGGTCGAGCTCTTATTGAATGTTACCTGGCTATGTGATCACATAGAGCATGGGACTGACCAGGTATTTGTCGCAACTCGCGGGTAGGCAATTGCCCTTGAGCCGGGGCGCTTACCATATCCCCTTCTGACGGCGATCCCGTGGAACGCTCGCACCTCCCTCTCGCCCTCTGCTATGTTTGTGCCCAGTGTTGGTTTGGACACCCGTGCAGCCAACCGGAGGGTTGCTTCTAGGAGTTCATTGAGTACACCCATTGAGACTCCTCCAATGGTGGTGGAGAAGTGCTGTCGGGTTGGCCTCACCACGGTGGCGGCGTTGGACTACTAGTGTCATCATGAGAAGAGGAGGAAGGCTGCCGCCAAGGCTCTGCACGGCCAGACATGACCTCCTCCACAATCTGTGCCTCCTCCAGCCACCGAACCAGTGGAAGCGCCAACACTAGTTCCATCTCCCCCTGTCTGCTCACCGTAGATAGGCACTACCCCACCAGTCCCTACTGAGGGGCCAGTCAACAAGGGCAAGGCACCCTACCCAGATGTAGCCCCCAGCTCTGCGTCGTTCGAAGATGCTTCAGGGTCCGTGTCCACCAATTTAAGGCCTACACTCTGATGGACATGGGTCTACGGATGAGGGACTGCATGGGGGTCTTCTCCCTAGAGGTCCACGTGGAGCTATATAATCTGGCAGCCAAGAACTTGTGTTTAGTCGCCAAGGCCTTCAGCTTGTGGGGGTATCACTTCAAGGGAATCGCTCAACAGTTGACCAATAGCCTCGCCGTGCGATCAGAGCTAAAGGCCCAACTCCAAAAATTGATGGGCTAGCACACTGGGCTTCAAGAGCTACTGGGGTCTCAACGTCGCACTCTAGTGGAGGATGAGCACAACCTAGATGCCTTCCAGATCCACATCCAGATGCTTGAGGGGTTCCTGTGCGAGACAGCCAAATGAGTTGATGCAGCTGAGGCTCGGGTGGCTAAGCTAGGGGCCTCAGTGACTGAGGCCGAGGAGAAGGCTCAGGTGGAAGCGGCCCGAGTCGTAGATCTAGAGGTGGTGGTGGCCACACTTGGCGAGGAGGCTATGGAGTGCTTCGGGGTGTCTTTGGAGTATCATGCCAAGTTGAACGCGACTGTTGTTGAAGTCTATGGTCTGGTGAAGGACCATGGCTACCAGGAGGGATGGGTGGCCACCCTCCAAGCTACTGCTGACGATATGGGCATCTCAATGTCGGCTCTGTAACCTCCGTTGACATCGTTCGAGCCGGCGACTGGCAGGGGTGAGGAGGAGCCTGGAGAGGGGGAACCGAGCACCTAGAGCAGGGTGCCAGGGGTGAGCACTCGTCGGATAGGGGGTTAGTCGATCTGACTGATGATCCTCCACCCCCTGCGGCCATACCTGATGGCGCGTTCGAAGCTTAGGACTTGATGCCTGCCCATGCCGCTGCGGGTATGAGCACTTGAAGGCATGCTCGTCGATGTTTGTGGATCCATTTATCAAACAGGCCCTTAATGCTCAAAGATGATAAATGTGATGCAAGTTATGATATGAAATGTGATACTCATCACACCCCCCAACTTGCCCATTGCTAGTCCCTTAGCAATGCACTTAGATTAAAATTTAAGACCATCAAGAGTTTGCAAAGTTCATACCTCCATATCCAGCTCTTCCTTCACAAAAGCAACCAAAGATCAGGAATCAGGAAGCATTACTACGCACTAGCCTTATGTTGGAAATTAAGGGCTATGACTAAGAATACATCCTAAAGTTCAACAGCACTTGTGCATGTGTAATACTAAATTCACAGTTAAGACAATTGTGTCTCTCATTTGCTATTCTAAGCAAGTATCTTTCAACTCTGCACCTCCTAACTCAGAGCATTAAGCACACTGGCTTTTTGTCTGCCTTATTTCTTTGACTCTTTTGGGATCTTTTTGGTACACACATGATGCTGCACTACCCTTCACTATTTTGCACAAACCTCAACACGTCTTAGGTGAAGCAGGCCCGGTGACTAAGATCAGTGTTCCATTTTTCATTTGATGCGAACCTTAATACGCCTTAGGTGAAGTAAGCCTGGTTACAAAGATTCGGGGCATTTTTGTGGTGTTTTTTTTCAATAATGTGTTTTTACACTTATTCGATCGATAACTTGGCAGAAAGCTATATTAAAAAGATCTCTTCCTCAAGAAGAGCAGAATATCAGACAACATACCCCAAAATAACTGAAGGCTTGTTTTACTTGTTTCATTAGTGTGCAAAGTGATTTTCATTTTTCTAAAGTGCACATGAACATTAAAGAGATTCTTATCAGTTTTCCATGGCGAGATTAAATAAACTTTCCATCATCCTTTTCCTTAGTCCCCCTCCACATTGGCCGCCCCTCCCTTCTCCTTCCCACAACCAGCGCGCCCCTTCCCCACACCAGCCCTAGCCACCCACTCCAACACCCCACGCCCCTGCCCTCTCTCCCTCTACAACCCACGTCCACCACCCTCTGCTCCGTGCATCCACAGCAGTCCTGGAGCCGCTCCGTCAACGCTACGTCTCCCCGTGGAGTAAGAAGCTTTGCTCTACTGGTCTCTGTTACAAGCCTGCAACAGAGACTCAGTTGGTAGACCTTCCAGTGGTGTCCACAGTAAGATTCGGCTTGAGGCGTCTTCAGAAGAGTCATCCACCTTCGAGTCAGCCACGCTCCAGAAGTGGTCCCGCCTCCGTTCATCAACAGCATCAACCGCTACAGGCATTTCCGTGCAACTGTGCCAAGACTGCATCTGTTTCTGTGTGCCACTTGGGAACGCTTACACCGACTGCCCCTGTGTGAATCGGCTAGAGCTCCCTTCACAAGAGTTCTTCTTATTCGAAGCACCAATGAACCAGAGGTGGTCCTGCCTTCTTTAGACAATGCCTCCGCTCAGGGCGTCCATTCTCCCTCAGTCACGCCAGACCCAAAGCCCTCTGTTCGCCCAGGACAGTCTGCTGCAAAGTCGGCCCTGACACTCCCTCCTCCACTCAGTTTCAGGTCGAGCAATCTTCTGAAAAGTTGTGGCTTTCGATGATACGAAACCAACGCAAGTGGTTTTGTCCCGTTCTGACTTTGGCATCAAAAATTCCACTATGGCCATCATCAACCTGTCCTGTTGTTCACCCAGGAACCTGACACCGACCGTCTGGGTGACCCCGACCTGTGAGATGATCTGATGGCCACCAGATTTTGAGGGTTTGTAGTACCCCCTGTCTGCTACGTCCACGAGTTGGTCCCGTCACTTTTGGAGTTCCACTGCGACCGTGCCGGCCGATGCACCACGACTGCGCCATCCAGTCCTGCACGGCAGAACTGCATAGGCCTACAGCTGTGACCAACACTTCCTTCCAGTGACATCGTCTCAACGTCGGACCTGCAGGCATCCTCCGGCATCCTCCAAGCTTCATCCCAGCATTGACTGCACCTCGGTTGGACGTTGGAGAGAGGTGTTCGATCATTGTTTGGTTTCCCCCTCATCTCGTTTCCCCCCTCCTGCGCGAGGGTAGTGCATGTAACGGTTTTCCCACCCCCGTGATCCCCCTCCCTACGTGGAGTGTAGTAATTGTAATATCAGGGACATCGCCAAGCCTCCTCGACGTAGCGTGTCCGCCGGGTGCGCACGCTCCCTGGCTCGTCCCCGTCACTGACCGGAGCCGGTCCTTCGGACGGGCTAGGTACGTGCGGCTGCCACTCCACCTTGCTTGCCTAGTATTAGCTCCAATTGCAGCGCCGTGTGAGGAGTGCCTGGTCCATATTTTCACTTATTTCCATGAGTTCTTGCTGTCGGTGAGTGAGTGCACATCTGAACCGATCCCCTCGGTATCGGTCCGCCTGGTTGAATCCGGCGCCCGCGACTTATTCCCCGGGTGGTTCACCACCTCCCTCCTCGCTACTCGGACCGTGTCTGACCCTCTCGCGAGCCACAGCTCACCGATCCACCACTACGAGCCCCGAGTGGAGTCCGTAATACGGGCGAGTGTCAGCTTTCTCGCTAGACGACCTGTGCTTGTTGATTGCTGGCTTAGGGTCCCGTGTCTCGCCCGAGTTCGTCCCACATCACGGGCAGAACAGTCTGTTGATCGACCGTTCAGACTCTTAAACAGTGCTGAAAGGACCGCAGAATGTCAGCAAAGAAACACTAGTGTTTAGGTAGAAACATACTTGAGGCAGTAGCAGTGTTACACGGCCCTTATCAGACCGTGGGAACTAGAGAACGATTTGAGGAGGGCCACTAAATCTGACAGGCTCGCAGAGGAATCAGCACTGGGATCAAAATAGAGCAGCCAGTGGTCCAGCTGCACCATTGCTTGAACGGCTCTGAGAGAACTGTGTATGCCTCCAAGGACAGAAGAACGACGTGGACAAGACAGCAACCTGAAACCACTTAAAACAAGCAAGACTTGCCAAACACAAGAGCGGGTCCGCAAAATACCAACACGATGGGCACTAGGTGTCCCACTATGATCACCAAAAAAGAGGGTGTAGACATGTTTTCCTTCCCTTCCTTCCTAATCCCTTGTACTATATCAACGTGAAAATGAAAGATGTGACGGTAGAAGGGTGGAAGAGTGTGAGTGTGTGATCGTGATCGCCACCAAGACACAAGATGCAAAATAGATGCACCTGTACCATGGATAAGGAGAAGAAACTCACCTGAAGCAGCACTGGAGTAGTACACGGTTCTTGGTGAGCTGCCCAAGGAAGTGCGCGGTCACTCGATAAACCGCTCTAATGCTGGGAAAGGAACGCGGGACGAAGGGTGGTGGATGATGGAACGGTTCGCAGACAGCCACTCAAAGGGGAAGCGTGGTTCGTGGAAGACCGCCCTCCTCTTCAGACGGACGAAATAAGACCGTGCTATTCCGCCATACACCAAGTTGTGGGACTTGATCATCCACCCCTTCCGACCGGCCAGAAGGAATGGGCCTCGTGTTGTGATGATGCTGACCTACAAAACAACGTGAAAGGCACAAAAACACACCCAAATTAGATCTAAGAGGTGTAGTAACTATAAGAAAGAGGGGAAAAGTAACACAATGACATAGAATGGGGGATACCTGGGAGGTTTTTAAACCCCTAGGGACGTGAAAAAATAATAGGAGTGCGTGTAGAATGAAATGCAACAGTGAAGTGTAAGCAACATCAATGCATACAACTTAATTTCACTCAAATCATTCACAGTTCAATCCATAGTCAAAAACACTCAATGCATTCTATCAACAAAGTCCGTGCAAGACGGACAAGGTCCGTGCAATGGAAAACACAGTCCGTGCAGTGGACACCAAAGTCTATGCAATGTTGAGTAGAGTCTGTGCAATGAAGCAATCAAGGTCGGTGCAATGCACATCTAAGTCCGTGCACCAAATTAACATTCAACACAGTTCTATCCCATTCAACACACCATTTACAATTCATTGTGCCATTCAAAGCCATATTCACCAAAGATATATCAATGCAAATCATAACTTGGGTAAGGCAACCCATTACTGAAAGGCCAGCTGAACATACCTGAGAGTAAAGCATACTCAAAGTACTGCTTCCACGAAGCATGCTAAACCTGTAAAGCAAAGATATCAAAATGTGAGATATCAAAATGTGAGCACCAAAACCTCAAGATATTTTCTCACTTTAAAACATACGTAAAACACACAATATATTAGAATTATCAAAATCATTATTTTGTTAAAGACAACGAGAGGGTGCACAGAACCCAACACTCTACCTCTCTCCTTGCCACCTAGAGGGAGATCCTAAGCTCTAGCACGTCTCTCGACAGCTCCTTGGCATCACGACACTGTCACTCTGCCTCCAGCTCTGCCATGGCGGCCGCTCGGACATCACGCTCCTCCTCAGGCTGGGTCGTGCGAGTTAGGGCATCTCGGATCTCCACCACCTGCCAAAACCAATCATTTCACAAAGTCAATAAAAGAGCAGTGCATCAATATCCGAGCCGAGCGAGTACTCACTCGAGCCGCGAGCTCGTGCTCGGCCCTCTTGACACGAGCCACTGCACTAGCAAGCTACTCCTGGATGGAGGTGACCTCCGGAGGAGGTGCCTGGGAGCTGGAAGAGGCTCCCGCGATCATCCCTACTGTCGCACCCTGTTGGGCACATTGAAATAAAGAAACAAACGACAATTAGTGACTAAGCATCAGTAATCCAGGTTAAAAAAAAGAAAAAAGAAAAAATATATTGCATAAACTTACCAAGATGTCCAACACCTATCGAGTGACGGTCAACTGTCGTTTGGCATCCGCCAGCTGAGCCCACAAGTCGGTGATGATGGCGTCACGGGCATCCTTCATTCATAAGCATTTAGATTAGTGTCACGTGCATATACACACATTCATAAAAATAAATCAATGATCATTCCATACTTACCCCCAATGGTCTCCCGAGCTAGAGATGATCCACGTGGGTCTCCCGGTAACGTCACAGGTAGTCTGAACTATCTTGCACGTGAGGTACCATGGAGATGCTGCCCTACTGCCAGTCCTGGAACTGTGTAGGGAAGTGTACGTGCCAATCTACACGCTTTGCCTTTCCCCGGGTCTTCCGCCCGATGTGGCTCGGTGCGTCTAGCTCTAGCCACTCCTGGGCGAACCCCAAGGTCCTCATCACGAGCCTGAGCCGAAGTGGCTCGATCTCGTTCAGGCAACGGACCCAGAGGTCCCACCCGAAGCGAGCTCGACCAGCCTCGACCCAAGGCTGGTCGACGTCAGCCATGCCCAAGTAGGGCCTCCACACCACCTGCATTGCCATACATGTATCATGTCAGTTTCCACATTCACAAATAAAATAAATGCAAAAAATATGCACAACATATAAAAAAAAGAGATGTACCATGGCCTCGGGGTACACCATTAGTTTGCGTCATAGTGACATTAGCTGGTAAGAATGTGGGGCCGAGTTCACAATCGGCCTCCACCGCCGGGCCAGTGGCACAGCTGTCGGGTGCCACTGCCGGGCCCTCCCCATCGGAAGGTAGTAATAGCTCCACACCTACATCCATTGCACATCATTAGTGCAGTCAATTGCATGAACACAAAATAAAACTAACTATAAATAAATAAAATATGTTTACCTGTAGGAACGATGCGAAGCTGCTAACTGTAGTCTCTCAATTTGTCCCCTGAGATAGGTCGGCGATCAGATGTGTGAGTAGGGCTACTCCCGGCGCATACTATCCTACTCGATCTAAATCCACCAAAATCTCAAGGAAGTGGCAGTGGATGTCGTCTCTCTTTGTGCCCAGCAACAGTCATCCCAAGAGTAAAAAAAGAAATCTCTGGAGGATGCGGTCCATCCACCCTCGGTCGCTATCATCCTGGCAGAACGCGGCATGCGCGCCTCCCTCCATCCGCACCGTGAACGCCACAGTAGTCTCACCGACACATTGACGAGCGTCGAAGAACCCCAGTGCCTCCATGACAGCCATCCGAGTGATCATCCTGCTCTCCCTATTCGTGGCACTAGTCTCTAGCCCCAACAGCTCTAGGGCACTCTCTCGGTAGTCAGGGTAGGTGACCCCACTAACTGCACCCCCGTCCACGCGTAGTCCGGTGATTCGGACTACGTCCTCCATGTTGGGCACCATGTGCCCCCACGACATCAGGAACGCCCTGCTCGTCGGGTGCCATCTCTCCCTTAGTGCCTGAATGAAGGGGTAGGTTGAGTCAGATGGCTCGATCCGCGGGAACACACCGAACCCCATCTTGTCCAGTCTGACCCTCTGGAAGTCTGAAAGACCCCTGTATGCGGCTACCATGAAGTACCAGCTGATGCAGGTCCTCATCACGCCCTACACATCACAAAAAAGGGGGACAACATGAACACCACATTAGTGCAAAGGAGCTAGCAAGAAATAACACACTATATATACAAAAAGAGAGAGAAAAATCTCCAAAAATAAAAAAGGCATCAGCCATGTCGCACCGTCGTCTCTCTTCTTCGACCCCATGCTATTTAGGGAAGTGTTAACCTCATCCTCATTCGCTTAGGGCTCTATTCTCTCATTCCTTTTCTTATTTCTCCCCTCTCTCTTTCTCTAATTTCACATAGTTTCCTACATATTTTGACATATTTTTGCACCACATAGCACTTTTGCATCTCATTTTTCACTATCATACTCTGCATTTTAAATCATCCTTTTCACTCATAAGCATTCACAATACACACACCTATTTATTTGTCCCTTTTATAGGGGTTAAAAACCCTCCTCCGGTGTATTGTCCCCCTTTTCTTCATGCTCATTTTTGCATATGGGATTGATGCTGCACTTCAAGGTTTAATGGGTTTTTCCTCTTTGTTTTGGCTTTGTTTTGCAGGAAAGTAAGTTTGAACGTGAGGCCCTTATCTTCTAGCCAGCTGGAAGGCGAGGAGGTGTGATCCACGTAGTCTCCCGCACCCAATTTCTTAAGCATGATCATGTCTTAGTGGCCATCCTTTGACCTCATCCTTCATCCTCTTTTCCAAGGTACATAGTAGGTCTTTTAGTTTCTATAGCACTCTTTTCCCACTACCAATCCTCGGTGGTGATCACGGTACGTTCCTCTTTCTTTATTGCCACCATTCCCCTTTCCTTATATTACATGCCTATGCCTATGTTCTTTTGTTCTGGGCAGATTATATATCAAGATCTAGTGTTTTTGGCGATCACGGTGGGATGCTTAGTCCCCATCATGTTGCTTTTGCCTTCCTATGATTGTTGTGTGTGTATGTTTATGTTTAGATAGCATTCCCTGAGTTTATCGTTTAGTTCTTTTCATTTTTGGTTTTAGAAGGAGGTTGCAATTCCACAGAGACTGCCACCTTGACATAGTGGTCCGTAGAGGACCACCACATGTAGACACCCATCCTTGTAGCAGATAGTGGTCTCCACATGATCGCTACCTATAGGTAGCAGTCATCTGGAAACTGTAACCTGCCTTCTGGCAGGCCTAGGTGCAGACCCTCAAGTACGTTGTCTTGTGGTCTTTTTGAGTCACTTTGTGGTTTCTGTTCCTATTTTTTTATAGTTTTGCATCTCTATCCATCATATTGTCTTCATTGTTTTATGTTGATTGCATCCATTTTGTCTTGTTTGAATATGTTTATATTGTCTTGATTTGCTAGCTTTAGGGTAGAAATTTGCATGCACTCTAGTGTGCATGGGATCATGCATTGCATGTGTGTAGCTGCATTCCTACCTTGGTGAGTGACCCTCTTGGCTTCATATTTCTTAGAGTCAACTAGGTGATCTTATCCGAGACCTCCATAAGCCTCCGCGAGCTGTGGATTCTCACATGGATGCCGAGCCGGTTGTACCTTTCCACCCCTTCAGGTTGTGCATTTGCATGTCTGTGTGAGGGAGTTAACCTTAGGTCAACCCAAAGTTTGGACCCTCTTCCCTTTAGGATACCTCACACCGGGCGACACACTCTTCTCACAATGGATAGAGGGAAGGGGGATGAACAAGGGGCAAAGCTCCTTAACTCAATACTTTCTTTCACATATGGCATATCTCTCGTACAAGCCTAGCCCCCCTATTTATAGGGAAAGCCATAACAACCAGACCCTCCAAACTCTCTTAATTGCACTTATACCCTAGCCTAATAAAACAAAGCCCACCAACCCTTCTTTTGACTTTGGGGGTTTAATAAAAATAAAATACATGTTAATAAAAATAAAACACACATGTTTTGACCATGACTAGCCTAATAAGACGAAAGTAGACATACATGTAGTAATACATGTATTATACACACAAATACATACGCAATACATAAATATGTGACGCCGAGTCTTCAGGAAGCCGAGTCTCCGAGCCACAAGCTCGGTGTGGCGGTGCGGCGTCTGGTAGTGGACCCGGTGTCCCCACCATTAACGTTAGGCTTGTATCGACCCAAGGACTGCGAAACGCGTAGTGGACCCCCGATAGCCGATGGCCCATGTCAGGCGGCCTAATAAGGCCAGCAATCGGATTCACCAACTCACGAGGGACATCAACCCAAGCATATCGGACACTGGATGCCCTCTGACAATCGAATGTTACTCCTGTCATCATCGACTTCCACTCCGATAAAGGCAAACACGTCCCACGAGTGTCGTAAGACTCGCCTGAAGACCGTCTGACCCCAGATGAACGAGCGTAAAATGAGAAACTTCACACGATTGCGGAGAGACGTTATCCCACAACTCATGCCCTTCTCTGTTAAGGGATAGGTCTCCACCGTCAGGACAACCCGATAAATGGACTTTCGACCACAGACATAGACACGGTGACACACAGAGAGACAAAAAGGCATACTGACATAGGTAGACTGAGAGAGACAGACGTCTGTCCGCGTAGACAAAGAAGAGCCTGCTTTGCTTCCAAGCACACCGCTGGTTTGGCGAGCACTCTTCTAACACCCTTTGGGCATGGCGAGCACCTCCAGGAGTCCCATCCATCCTCCAAACTTGATCACTCTGCTCTCACCCTCCTCTCTCCTCTTCATCTCCGAACGATCACCATGTAATACGGTCCTGACTTAAGCATCGGAGGGTTGTCCCCTGGAATAACGCCCATGACTCCTTCTGACGTCGTTCTTCTGGTGTTTGTAGGCTTTCACTAGTGGCTGGACGATCTTCTCTAATAAATAAATATTAAAATTATAGTATGAACTTCGAGAGACTATTTTTTTGCCTCTACAAGTATCATAGAAGATCTGATGCATGATATGATAACAAGTTGGGCTCTTTTCTTCTCCGCCTCTCTGTTTCTCTGTGTGTATGTATGTGGCTATCTCTCTGTCTATCTCCATATATCTTCTCTATCGAACATGCAGGTTTTATAGGGCTTTCACCCTCTTGATTCAGTGGCTGGGGAAGCAGACAGCGGCTAGGAAGCGGCGCAATGCTGGCCACCAGATAGGCTAGGTGCCGTCGGGTGGGTAAGGGCCACCGATTAGCTAGTGTATGCAGGATTTCTGTGGCCCATTTGCTATATTTAGCCCATTTGAGCCTTTCCAATTCATTTGCTCTTTTGTTCAGCCTATGCTTGGGTCATCTTAACAGTACTTGGCCCCTTTTGGACTAATTTCTTCGCTCTGTCTGGCATGACATTCTCCTTCGAGAGCTGTTCTGTCAGAGGCAGCTCTGATTATATCTCGGCTATTAGATGGCCGAGAGGTTGATGGGGGAGTTTTAAGTAGGCAGATGGTTGCCCGGGGATGCTTGACAAATGGTTTGGTGATTTGGTTGTTTGTTCAGCTTTAGCCATCCTGGTGACGAATGATGGCTTGTCGGGTAGCAGCTTTGCCAATGAGGCACAACTGGATAACATTTTGTGGTGTAGCAAGCTCCTCCCAATATCCAATAGTACCAAGATTGTCAGAACTAGTTCTTCATGCAGTCTTCTGAACTTCAGATAGCACGGGCAAAGATTTCATGGCTTCAGACTTGTCGTCCTTTCTTTCTATATAATCATTTTTTAGGTGTCAAAAGTGCCCCCCACATGTAAGTGGCATAAGCGAGGGACAAGCGACATGAGGCCTGCGGGTGTAATGCTCGATCATTAATCAGCTCTTTTACCCACTTGTTTTGTGGTTGTAGCTCCTGAGGCTTCTTCAGGGTAAGTTGGTTGGATCAAATCCCTTTAATGGGTCATGAACTGATAAAATGGCCTAAGTGGGATCATGGACTTCATTTGGCGGCAAAGCAACCATTTGATGCCATTGATACGGTGGCTGGGCACCTTGATACGGTGGCAAAATGACGATACGGTGGGCATGGCGGTGGGGCACCCTGATCTGGTGGCCCGAGGCTCATCCAACGGCTAGCGGGTGCGGGCAGGTCGGTGGCCAGCCCTTGCGGGTTTCAAAACCCTAAGGAGAGAGATGGCCTCCCCATTCTTCCCTTCGAAGGGCAGAAAAACCCCCACCCCTCCTCTTCTTCTACTCACACGGCGATGGCGAGGCCATTTTCTCTTCTATTTTCTATTCGCTTACGGCGGCGATGAGGCTGCATCTTCCTCTTCTACTTTCTATTCATTCACGGCGGCGGAGCCTTGCTCCTTATTCTTCTCTTCTTACTTGTTCACGGTGGCAGAGTTCTCCAAGTTGAGCTTCTACCTTATATGGCTTCGGATGGTTGAAGCGGCCTGGGAGTTATCCCACGGTCATTTTTTTTAGGAATCATCTCACCCTATGGTTGTGATGTACTTCCTATTTTTCTTTTGGTAGATCCCCAGATAAGGGGAGACTCCACCAAAAAATTTTCAAAATTCCTTTGTCTCTTATATATAGCATGTGTTTAACAGACCAAATGGCTTCTGCTTCGGGCTCGTCTTCTCATTCTCCCGGGGCTAATCTATTTAGTCGAAAAGTGACTTGGGCAAACATCCACGAGCTAGATATGGGTCGTGACAAGATAGCAGTTCTTCATGAGTCTTTAGACTCTGAGACTGATATTGTAGACCATTCACTTCTTTCGGTTGTAGCTGGGACTTTCTGCTATCACCACAGTGAAAGATATCATCAGGATCTTCCAAAATATAAGCACCTTCTGCCCTTCATCTATTGCCTCACTATTTCTGGGAGGAGAGATGTCATGATGGCCAGAAGAGACGAGCAGGCTATTCTTGTGGAGCGAGATAGCCTGAGAGGAGTGGTTGATCGCCATGAAGCCATCTATCTTCCAGGAGAACCTCACCAGTGGAAGGCTGTTCTGGGTGTTGCTGAGCTACTGCCTGCTCAGAATATGCTAACTCGGGCTCCTGAGTTTACCCCGGCCAGGTGGGAGAATGCCGTGTGGCGTATGCAGAAAGAAGTCCCAGGTTATGGCCTCTTCTTGGCACCAGCAAAGTGGGATACCGGGAAGTGACCTTCATTTTAAACTGCTTGGTAGTTCATTTTAAATATCAACTTGCCGCCGACTGGTTCGTGGATTTGAAGGTTGTAGATGCACATTCCTTTTGCACTGGAGCAGTAGAGTTCACGGACTATGTCCTCAAAGAATATGCCCCGATTTTGATCAGAGCGGGAGTCTTTAACAGTGCGTACGCCTCTCGATTTTGGTACCCTATCTCAAAGGGTTTGTGCTGTGACATGATCTAGGTGTTTAACACCGAATTCAACACCTTTTCTATGGCTGAAGGTGAAACCTCGCTAGATTTGTGGAGCTTGTCACAGCTTAGCGGCCTACCCATTGATGGTGAGCCGTATGAAGAAATCTGCCTTGCTGACTATCTGAAGGATGAGTCCAATGGTGAGGGTCGATACTTCCTTGGCCTGTCGTATCGTTACTTGATGAAGGTATATTGGACATTATGTTTGTCCTACTATGAATATTCATCCAGAGCTTCCTCATCTCGGAGCAAGAAGAAAGGAGACCGAAAGAAGGTTCAGATGGACCTGTGGAGCTAGTACTTCTTTCGGGATAACTTAAAGCACATAGACTACCCGTCCGTGGTTCCAATTGCTATTTAGCAGGCGAAAAGAGCTAGATTTAAAGCAAGCTTGTCATCCTCCCTTTGCCAGGCATATCAAAGTGGGCCAAATCTAGCAGGCATTGATGCTATGACACACTGTGCAGCTTTCTTGACATATTGGCTCTATTCTTTTGCTCTCCCTCAGGGAGATGAAATAGTTATTCGCCTAGAGGCCATTTACCCAGCCTGTCAGGTGGCCTAGGGTATAAAGCTATCTTTGTGCCCGACAGCACTTTGCTTGATTTACAAGATGCTGGGGGAGCAGTGCAAGTCCCGCATCTCGTGGAGTCTAAGGACTATAGGGCTTATTCACTTCTTTAATGCCTGGGTGTGCACGCTATTTTTGGAGTTTGTGCCAAGGACACTCCAAGTGTGGATGTTGTACCTGAGCATGCTCGAGTTTGCCAGTGTAGAGCCGGATACAACTACTCAGTAACTTTTCTCTATTAGGGGCTAGCTGACAAAGGTCCGAGTAGACTTTGCAGGAATAACTCACTTCTGGAGCCTGGCCACCCATTCTAGACACTTGGTTAATTGCCAACGTGAGTGCAAGATGGAAGCTACTGAAACATACACCCATCCTATATCAGGCGTGCCCACGACTTGGCCCATTTTGGAACCTAAGCTGATTGAGTGGGCACTGGCTATCCGCCCAAGTGTTTTAGTGTTTCAGAAGGGCGGGACTATCTTTTTGGACCCGCACTACCCTTTCTATTTTGGCCGTAACTTCGGCTATGACCAGGATATTCCTCCTTCGTCTGCTCACTTTCCCCTTGATAGCCAAACAAAGCAAGGTGCAGTGGTTGCCACAGAAGGCCACTGCTGGTGGGATTTCTTCCATCGTCAGGAAGCCAGCACTTTTATGGTTTCGACTCTTGGACGTGTTCCTCGAGTAACCCCCGAGTACATCAAGTGGTGGAATGCCCGCACCAGCTTTTATAGGAACATGAAGGCCAGCTGTTGGGATGCGACAGAACGCACCTTCTTGACTCGTCAGCCCAGACTCGTATTCGACATTGAGGAGTCTCATCTCCAGAGAATATGGTCACAGTGCCCTAAAGCAGTCGGTGAATATCTTGAGGCACGGAAAGCCATGAAAAAAGAATCTCGGTAATTGTCTCCAGTGCTGTCGGAGGTCAAGGAAGATGATTTTCTAAAGTCGTTGAAAGAGCTGAGTCAAGTAAGCAGTACTCGACTCGAGCTTCAACAATTCCCTTTCCCAGTGGAGGAGCCCATATCGTCGGTTACTTCTTGGCATTCTGAACAAGACCATCATTGTCCTTACAGGGCCTTTGTGTGAAGGAAAGATAGAACTGCCAAATATTATCACCATACTTCTTGGCTGTTTATCTTGTTGAAAATTCACAATCTAGATCTCAGCATTGCGGTCGAAGCCATTCTGGCTCATACACTATTCATATCCTTCAAGTATGCGGATGGCTGAGCCTTAGACCATCTGGGATTATATCATTGTCTTGCTTCTCGAGGGCACCCGGACCTGGCTCAGCTAGCCGACAAGTGTGAGAAGATTGGAGACATATGCTGGTTAATTCACCAAGCTACTTCCCAGGAAAAAGAGGGGGCTTTATATTACTAGCCTCTCTCACCTTTGTACACAGGGCCAACAAGTGTGTCTTCATGGCTTGACAAGGTTGTGTGCTTTTGCATGACTTTCATGTTTTAGCTGATATCTTCTTTATTCTTCTTCTTTCAGACAGACTTCACGTGTGGCAACAAGGAGATTACCGGAAGTTGATTATGCAGGATCAGAAGCCATCTTACTTTGATATCCCTGCTCCAGCTCCCAACACTACTCCCATGCCTCGGGGAAGTCGGAAGAGGAGAGTATCATCACTGGTAAAGGTTGTTGTGGTGCAGGCCAAGAAAGTCCATGAGGCTGTAGCTGAGCAAGCAACGTCTGCAATTCCAACTGTTGAGGAGGCCCTACCTCAGATACCATCATTTGCACAATTTGCTACTTCTCAATCCCTGTTTGTCAGAACTAAGGGTAACTTTGCACTGCTATTATCATGGTGACATTTTTCTTCTAAGAGGCTTTGTGTGTTTATTTTGTGTTCTTTTATTCTGTAGCAGCGCCAGAGGATATACCCGCCCCGACTACTAAGGTGGATGTCAGTGCTATCATGGAGACAGCGACAGTAGTATCTGTCGGGAGCCTTGAGAGAGAAAATCTCCCTTCCCCTACTCTAGTCAGTGAGGCAACAGGTAAATTGAGGAAAATTGCCACTAATGTTTCATATTCCAGAGCTTCATAGCTCCTTCATCTCATTGTGCATTTCATGGCTTGCCTTAGGGCTTCCTGTTATTTTGCCTTGGGTGAGGGTCTAATCTCTAGGCCCTTCTTCATCATCACGAGGGCGTCATTCATCATCCAAAAGGGCAGTGACCCCACAACGATGCATAGATACCCACTCGACTGTTCGTCAAGAGGTAGAAGCAGCAGCAGAGCAGAAGATTGCAGTCCAGAGCTCCTCTGAAAGTTCCCCATCCTTGCCTAAAGAACAGGTGGATTATGGTAGTTCTGATCACAAGGAGGCTACCGATGCTGATGGAGGTGGGACTTCTACTTGTTGCCCCTTAATAGAAGGATCATCTGTATTCAACCCGCCACGGCTTATCATCAGAACTCCTGAAGAGACTTTGCCAAAAATGGCCGCAGAGGCTGGTGTAGAGGAATATCTGGCCTCCTCTATCGCCGAATCATTGGTGGAAGGACCACCTAATCAAATAGCCCCTAAGCTATTGACCCCTGAATCAGCACCAGCTAAGGTGAATCTTCTGCTTTTGATGCTTCTTTCTTTTCATCCTTTAGTCTATCGGGTCGTCTAACATTCTTTTATCCATTTCTTTCTTCTTCTTCTTTTCAGATGCCAATTTCCCTAAGTCAGGCCATTGCTCCCATCATCAGTAGTGTTTCCACAGTTGAAGCACTATGTCCTCCGTAATGGTTTTAGCATCGATCCTGATGATGATGTTAAGGACTCAATGGTAGCTTAATTATCGGCATGGGGTAAATGCCAAAGTAAAGAAGGGTTTTGTTTGAGCAGCATAGTCATAAGGCCTACACCAGACGGTTTTGGCATCAATCCTGACGATGATGTCAAGGACTCTCATGTAAAAAGACACTCCTATTGCTAACTCTGTTCTCACAATTGAGAAGCAATGACAGTTATCACACTGAGTAACTGGGTCACTTCACCTAAGACGTGTTGTGCCTCATGTAAAAAGGTGTTGATCAACTAAAATTACTCAAGAAATATAAAATGCTGATCAAAAGTAAAGTTCTTGCAAAAATAGTCATCTTCACAATCTAGTAAGGGTGTTTAATCTCAATACTGCACTGTGTAACTCTCAAAGGAGTCATTGAGATTATTTGAGTAAGTTGGAAGATGATTGATCTGGAGCATTGCTTGATTAGTTGGTTCATCTTTATTAAAACTTAGCCTCAGATATGAGTAATGAATTTAATTGTCAAATGTGGTATACATCATGCTTAAACTTGTTTTGTCATGAAGGTTAATTCATAACCCCTTATGATAGGAGAATCTACTTTTGTGAGGACTTATAACAGTGGTACCTGCTATAAAACTCCTTCTGATCAGTTTTACCTTTGACAACTTAATCATCCTGCACATCTACTTGTTGATCATTTCTTGCATCTGTGTTTGTCAGAACTTGCTTAATTCCTGCTGAATGACTATTGAAAAATCTTGAGCTCTGCTTTTTATCTTCTATCTACCCCTGTCACCATTGATTGCAATTATTGCTTCTTAAAGGGGGAGATATTGTGCTTGATTGTTTATCTGTCCCTGTGATTGACAATTCCACTCCTTTATCCAGGGGGAGTTTTGACTCTTATTAGTCTTCATGTTTATGTCCAGGGGGAGACTCTACATCAATCATTTCATGCATCATTAACTTTCTCTCACTTAAACCTTTTTCTTTTTGATGGTCTCAAAGGGGGAGAACAGTTTGACATGAGCTAGTGCGACTCATGGTGTTGCCATCATCAAAAAGTGGGAGATTGTTGTGTCCCTGTGATTTTGATGATAGTAACATTATAAGTCATCACATGAGTCTGCTCTACATGTTTGATTGATTGCATCTGATATTTTGAAGGTGTTGGTTTTGATAATGCCTTGATGTGTTTTGATGATAGCAACATCACATTTGCCTACATGATTGAATGATATGATTGAACCTGTTAACTCATGAATCTTGTGATGCGGAACAGGGCAAATATAGACAAAATTATGAAGTTCGAGCTGGAAGGAGGATGAGTGGTGAGAAGTCTACCTGGCCGTCCAGCTGTACCACCGAAAGAAGAACCTGTAGAGGCAACAGTTCATGTAGTAGTAGGGTCTGGGCCAATTATTTCTAATGATGTAGTACCCTTGGGGAGAACTGATATTCCTCAGTCCTCATAGGTTCCTCCTACTACAGATCAGCCCAGGACCTCAGCAGCATTGAGCCCAGAATCTTCACTAGGTTTGATGCCCCACCTGAGTTCCATACACATGCATCCCCTTCTGCTACTGCTACTACATCCTCCTCTGACAACATTCCTCGGGCACTCTTTCAGTTTCTGCATGCTCAGTTTAATAATATTGAACAAAGAATCACTCAGCTGGAAATGAAGGTGGATGATAGATATGCTAAGACTTAGAGGGATAAATATATGCCAGATTCTAGATTTCTTCACTTGATCAAAGATATTCAGGGAGTTCTTGTTGTGTCCCTATGGTTTTGATAATGTCAAACACTATGACTCATCATGAGTCTGCATGTGCATGGGATTCATGTTTTGGTGATGATGTCATATGTTTGAAGGTCACTACATTGGTACATTATTTTTTGATGCATTGAAGTCATATACAGTTGATGATGTTATAAACTTGATGCATTTGATTCTATCATGATCTCATCATGTGTAAAAGCATGTGTTTGAATGATGAAAAGAACAAGTCTCAAAGGTTCCTAAAGCCAAGTAAAGTCAGCAGATTTATTGCTAGATGTACAGCAAAGGCAGTGGTGCAATCAGTGGATCAAGAGCAGTGGCACAAGCAGTTCAGCAGATGTCAACATTTCAAGATAAGCTTTAAGTGAAAAACGGTCGATCGATTTGTAAATTTTGGTCAACCGAAGTCACCGGGTAGAGCCCTGGTCTAAGAGTGAAAAATAGCTCTTACAGGTGATAAATGTGTGATAATGCTGACAAATACTAAAGTAAGAGTGAAAAATAACTCAGCACGTTAAAGAATGGCCAAATTAAAAGTTTTCATGTTGAGGGAGTCGATGCAACAACACTCGCCAGCTGAAGCATACAAGAGTGACAAAAGGCCTCTATGGGAGACAAATAGAAAATAGTGGTGACAAATAGGTGGCCAACAGCGTACAATAGGTTGGCTTGGAATAAAAGGAGTTAAGAAGAAAGGTGTCTTGAAGATGGCATTGACATAAGGCTCCAACAACGTCGACGTAGCCAAATCGCCAGAGCCATTCGCTAGCCAAAGCATCAAGGGCGACGGCTAAAGACAAATAAGGGTGACAAATAGCTAAGTAACGGTGACAAATGAAGGATAAGGGTGAAAAATAGCTCCATAAGGGTGAATAATGGGTGACAAGGCTAAAAGGCTTCGACGTGAAGAAGCAACGTCGACACAGAGCTCAAATGGCATCGACACAGTCCAATGGCTAACACCAATACGATTGTCAAATGAATCAAACAAGTTGACAAATGAAGAAATGAAATGGCAAATGAATATTACAGGTGATTAATTGATTACAAGGCTATTAAATGGGTCACAACGATGACGAATAGAATCCAAGGCTGAACAAATGTTGAGCAAAGAGGAAGAACTATTATCAATGTAACATATGTCCATCAGCAGTGAAGAATGGCAAAGAGAAAGTTTTTTCTTCAAGAAATATATAAAAAGAGGAGAAAACAACAAAATATGACAACACGGATCAAAATAAGAATGGAAAACATGCCAAAGCTAGTATGTTTGATGATGAGTCTGATGAATGGTTCACCCATCCACTAATGCTATCAGATCCAAGGATGCACGTCCTAACAAGATGCACGTCCTAACAAGGACTTGTTATGCATCTTTGAACCAATTGAAAATGGAATTGTTTTGCTGGGCAGAAATGCTCTATGCAAAATAGTTAAGATTGGGATTATTCAAATTAAGATGCATGGTTACATTGTGGCAGGAGATGGACTAAGGAGACCGGCACGCGTTGGATCATCCTCCATACTACATTGTGGGCTATATGGGGAGAATGAAACAACAGAACTTTCAGTGGTGAAGTGAGAGCCACGGAAAAACTGGCCTGGTTTATAGGTGAATGAGTGAGGGAATGGGGGAGGCTCTTTTGTAATGTGAATGCTCACAACTCCTCCCTTTTTGTTTTGTTGGGAGGGTAATGGGGGCCACACCGTCTTGGTGTTGGCCTTTTGATGTATATGGTTTTTTTGGGAACTTATTGGCTACACTTGTACACCATATTTTGGCTTTTAATACCATAGTGGTGCCACCCACTTTCAAAAAAAAGATGCATGGTTACATTGTGATATCTTTTGTTATATGTGAGATGTTCAAATTTTGAAGAAAATTTCCTTTTTTTGGGCTCCCTTAACTTCAATGAGTTGCTAGTACACAACTAAAGGTGGAGTTATGAAGATTTCTAGAGGTGCTCTAGTTGTGATGGAGGGTAAGAGGTCTGGAAATTTATATGTTTTGCATGGCACTATAGTTACATGTTTTATAGTAGTTACTTCTGTTCTATGTAAGCGGTAGATGACATAAGGGTGTGAAATATGAGCAAGAAGGGCATGACAATATTTGTAACAGAGATTGAGTTGGTGGTCAAAGTGCAATGAAGATAGAGTCTTGTTAACATTGTGTTCTTTGGAAGCATAAGAGAGTTAGCTTTGTTATAGTAGTTATCATGACTAAAGGTATATCTAACTACGTTCATTCAAACCTAGTGAAATGGACTTCCAAATGTTTATGACGTATGATTCAGATTTTGTAGGAGATATTGATAAGAGGAGATTGCTTATGGGCTACCTATTTAGTAGGTGGTTGTGCTGTAGTTGGAAAGCTATTTTGCAACAATGTGCTTTCTCTACCATGAAGCAAAATACACTGCAACAACTGTGTTAGTGAAAGAAGCCATTTGACTGAGAAGATCAGTTTGGTAAGTTTAGTCTGAAGCAGGAGATGACTTCATCCATTGTGACAGCTACAGTTCTATCCATCTAACAAATGATTTTGATACTGGCAACATATCTTGTAACTGTCTACAAATGAATAGTAACCGTTGGTAGTTAGTTTTATTAGATTTCAGCTCCATTTGACCGATTATGAGCCATTCATGTGTTAACTGAAGCATACTCCGAAACAGTTGACAATTTGACAGTAAATCGCCAATAGTTCCTAGGCACTTGGAATTGACCAAAGGATATTCTAGATCTATTATTAGTTTCACCTGAAACTCTCCACAGTTGTGGCACTGACCTATTTTTGGGAAGTTTAGTTTGGCTGGCTATCTAAGAACTTCTTTTTATGTTAGGGTGAAGTAAGTTCATCTTTGGCTTGGAGAAAATGCTGTTACTGTACTAGGTGTTTAGGGATTGTGTAGAGGTGACTCTTCTAGTACATTGATTACAATGGAATCTCTTCTTGTTTCCACCTGTGGAGGTAGGCCGCCTGCCGAGCCACTCTTTTCTTCTGTGTCTGTTTGTCAACGTGTGTGTTTGGTGTTTGTTCTTAGATGTTTCCTTTGTCAACAAAGTAATGGGTTGTATGTTTGAAGACCTTCTTTTTCTAATGCTGGGACGTCATTCCAATGGTCTCAAAGTCTCTGATTACAATCATGTGCAACAAATGTTAGAAGAAAGCTTCAAGTGAGGATTGGGCAAGCCCATTTTTTTTCGGGGTGGGGGGACGGTGTTTATGGTTGAGGGAACCCTTATCCGGCCTAAATGTGTTTATTATTTGTCTTTTGGAGCTTGCTTGTGGCCTAAAAGGATTTGTAACTGTCAGGAAGTTGTTATGTGGAGCTAATCAGGAGAACTGTACTACCCTATGAAACTTGACACCACTTTGTGTGGAATAGAAGAATGTTATGGACACAAATTA
This sequence comes from Amorphophallus titanum, assembly GCA_024336825.1. NCBI lineage: Eukaryota > Viridiplantae > Streptophyta > Magnoliopsida > Alismatales > Araceae > Amorphophallus > Amorphophallus titanum. The sequence continues at coordinate 15,771,098 of JANBPO010009603.1, read as the reverse complement.
CAAAGTGAGTGATTCTGTAATGGGATTTGTGATTTCACTTTAAAAAATGGGATTTGTGATTTGCTTTCATATAATCTTTGCATAGTTAAGCAGATGGAAGGTGGCCTTCTTTCCCATTTGTTGGTTGATTATTTGGATATAGCTAGAATAAACTTTACGCAACTTGTTGCTATGCAATACGTCACTGTTGGGATATTTTGTTGGAAGTGAGTGGGAAAGTCTTTCATTTGGTTAAGAGTCATATCAATGATTTTGTTATATGGTTGCCTGTTTGTTTGCAGATATACTTTGTTTGCTCTTTCAATGTTTTGGGGAGTCACATGTTCAGATGACAAGAATTTACACCTCGTTGGGTCCACATTCCATGTGCATATTTTATCTTCTGCTGATTTGTATCCAGTCACAGGCATTGAGAATTATAATCGTGCCACTTGAATTTGTGCTCATTCTCAATTTCATCTGTACTCTGCTGACATGGAAATTTAATTACTGTTTAATATAAATTCATAAGTTGTGCACATGTTGTATTAACCTGTTTCATAATGGTGATCGCATTCCGTCAGGCCCTTGCATCCTGTCTGTTTTACATTTTTTATTCTCTCTTTAGGCATCGGCGTGCCAATTCATTTATTATTAAGTATGTTGTGTCCATTTTAACTTTATTTTGTCATTTCATAGTCGTGTTCTGTGTTGGTTTTTGGTGCCTGAGTCAAGTTACCTTTCTATTTCCTAGGGTCTACTCATGGTCATCTCTGTAACCATGTTCCCTTGAATGTGGCGCCTGTGTATCATCCTTTGAGTGGTGCCCTCCCAATTTTTTTCGTTATTTTCAATCCCCTTCCTTGGTTGTGTATTACACTATAGTTTTGTATTTGGATTGGTCTCCTTCCCCTCTTATGTAGTCCCATCTCAATTCTGTGTATCCTTATCCCTCTACTCCCTATTCCCGCGTGGAATCTTCTTCCCATGTGAGTCCTTCTCCTCGTAGACCCTCCAATGAACAAGCGGACGTAATGGCCCACATAATGTACGTTGTACGCCAAATGGACCCTAGTCGGGCCCAAAACCTCCTTGGCCAATCTTTCAAAGGGGTCTTCCCACACTGCTGGTCCAAATGGCCTACATTCTAACGCTCAAACCAGGTCTATACACCTTGATACTCACGAAATGGGCTTCTCTTTTCCTCAACCCAAATACCCTTAGTCGGCCTATTATTCTCAAGCTTGCCCATGTACTCCTCAATCTCTCTCCACCCAGGAGATGTTATCCAAAGTCAAATGCCAGCTTGATAACCTTCAAAAGTAGATTGATCCTAAACCCTCCATCAAGATTCCGCCATCATTTCAAAATCTCCGTCTTCCACCACCTTCCCAAATTCTCGCTTATCGCTGATATGGTGGAACCTATGATCCTTTTGTGCACTTGAAGGAGTTCATCTACAAGTCAGCCCAATTTCAACATGACTGATGTTTAATAGCTATCATTGGAAGGCCCAACTCAAGATTAGTTTTTCTCTCTACCACACGATTAGGTTATGGATTTCAAGATTCTACAAGATAAGTTTATTCAGCACTATCAAGACCAGGTTGGGCCCAAATATTCTATCGTGGATCTGGCTTAAGAGAAGATGAAGTCTGACGAGGAGTTTATGACCTATGCCGATCACTGGCGTCACATGGTAGCACAAGTCCCAGGACATCTCCTGAGAAGGAGCAAGTCAAGATGATTATATCTAACACAACGTCACAAAACCGCTTCATCTTGGCCATGAATGATATCGTTTCCATGCAATAATTGTATAACCGAGCCCTTTTCATTCACACACAACTCCAAGATTCCCTTGGTTCCTCCAGGTTTGAATCCCATCATCTCTCCGCTTCATATAGTCAATCCACTTCCTATAGTCAACCATTCACCTTCCAAGGCCAACTCGCCTTCTATAATCAACCTTCCACGATTCAGCCATCCACCCATCAACATCTATCTTCACCATCCACCATCAAGGGAACCCAATGTTTGGAGTAAGTGGATGTCATCCACTACTTACCTACCCTTTCCGCTCCCCATGCATCTCCGCCCAATCATTCCACTAGTTGCCACACGCCTCTACATTCACAACCTTCGCTTCCCTCTTATTCACATTACCAAACTTCTTCACCGTTCTACCAACTTCGGCATCCACCCAGCTCGAAGCAGGCCCATTATCCTTTGTTGCCAGAATCTCTATCCGATGTCTTCAAGGCTTTGAAGGCCGCCAATGCATTACAGCTCCCTATGGTAGAGCCTTGCCACCCCGCGGTCGATAATCAGCTTGAATATTGTGCATATTACCGCTAACAAGGGCACATGGTCAGGGACTGTCTCGAATTTTTAGATTTTGTTTATGACCTAGAAAATAAACGAAGAATCAGTTGGGATGAAACGTGCAAGATTATTCACCTAGCAAGGAGTGAATACAAGAGTCAACCTGTCAGCAGCAATAGGCACATCCGCAGCCACCCCCGATGCAAGACCAGGGGCACGCCCATGCTTCCTCATCAAGCATCACACCCGCTCCGTCGCCTATCCTATCATCACCATTACCTCCATAGCAACCTCCACCAACCGAAACCCTTGTTCAGGCCAGCACCGCCACCACCATTTCCACCCCCAACATCACTCGGCCCATCGTGTCGGTACATCGTCAGTGGTCGCCATCACCTTCCCCTTTATCATCATCTCCATCACCACCTCCATTACCCTCTCCACCACCATTTAATAATCCCCCTGCTATCTCCACTCCATTGCCAAAGCCATCAAGCCCATCACCCTTACCTCCATCTTCATATATGCATGAGCTTGAGCAAGCACCTTCGTCTCCATCTAAGCCCCAACCTATTTTTGCTATACCCCTCCGCCATTACCTAATATACACCTTAAACCCTCCATACCTTCCCAACCTATTACCTCCACTCAACCACAATCCACCCAACAGAGCAGGTGCACATTGTCTATGGCACACTTTGGGTCTACTTCCCAAGAGCAAAGCAAGCCGAGTCAGGACAATTCGATGTTGACTATACACTTCAAGTCTCATGACTTTATCGACCGCATGCTCGTCCGGGTCCTTGTCTCGAGCATATTTGAGGAAACCATGTTTTCAACTCTGAGGATGGCTACTAAGGAGAGTTCCCTTAAGCTTATGCCAGCTACTTCAAAAGCGAGACCGATAGCAATTACATTGCTCATCGGGGAATCTACTATTGATACTCTCATCACTTCTCATTCTATTACACTCTAGATAACTGGTCATAGCAGCAGGCGCGCCCCTACTACTCCACCTATCCACAGTACAACAAGGATGAACGATGAGCCAAGGGGAAATAGGAACAAGATGATGAAGAAATATAAAAGGGGCTCCGTTATTGGGATATTTAAGACTGTCAATTTCTGACCAAATTTTGACGGAGTTTCCCCTAAGCCGGAGGCGTAAGGAGAAACACGGGTGCGCGCCCACAAAGAGAGACAGCCCCAACGAAGTAGTGGCGGGCCCCGCAGGGCAACACCATAAGTCCTCCTATCTAATTGTCCTTCTTCGCCTTCCCCAGCACGCCCCGAAGGGGCTTCGCCGGCACACTACCACGCGCTCGCCTTCACCAGCACAGTCCCTATGCGGCACCCCGGCACGCCCCGAAGGGCTCTTCCCCAGCACGCCCTAACCGGGCGCTCCCCAGCACGGCCCCTGTGCCGCTCCCTGGCACAGTCCCTGGGCAGCTCTCCCGATACACCCCCCCCCCCCCCCCCCGGGGGGCGCCCCCGAATAGATCTATCCCCAAAATCAAGCAAATTAAACACCAAGAGCAATGTAGGCAGATGCACCAATAACAAAACTAATTCGAACCCACTCACCAGATCAGACAAACTAATAGCAATTTGGTGTGCAAAGAGTAATGCAGTGAACTTAGCGTGCATGAACAAAGAAATCGACAGTGGGAACTCCCACTTAGCAGTCAAGCATGCTTACAGCGACCGACATCAATACGTGGCGGAGGTTTGATCCAAGGATCTCCTCATGCAAGGGGTAGCATTCCAGATAGGCCTGACCTATCCTTCTAGTTGCGTCTTTTGATATACCGATTAGTTGAAGTAGCACACGCTGAATGCCAAGCCAAGCAAATCACACAATGGACAATAGAACTTTTTAGGTGGTTCGATTGTGATCTGCAATCTACATCCACCCCTCACTCTCCTAGAGTAAGGCTTCCTTGCTCAACAAAGCAAATAGCAGACTCAGTCTGCGACAATGACTGTGACCACAACTTCACCCCGAGGAACACTCTCCTCACTTCTTCTGGAAATCTAGAAGGAACCCGGAGGATCAACCTCCCTTCCTCTACGACCGCAGAGGGAACCCCATGGGCTGCACTGTGGAGCTCACCCAACTAGAGGTCAGAGACCTCTCTTCCTTAGAACCTTCAGAGGGGACTCTGGAGAATACTCTCCCTTCCTCTGAGAGTACTTAGAGGGAACTAAGAACAAATTCGAAACGAAGAACAAAAAGAAAAATAGCAGAAATGTAAGAGTTTGTTTGAAAAAGAACAGACGAAAATAATATAGCTTTGAATTGAAGTAATCTCCAGAGGAGATGGGTTGGCTGCACTCAATTCTCTCTTCTTCTCGAGGTGGTTCTCTCTTCCTTTTTCTTCTGGGAGAGCTCTCTCTGAAAGTGCAATCGTAGCAACAGTAGCAGCTTCAGTAGCTTCTCTTGAATGGAGCAACTGCAATATATATAGATTAGAGTATCATCTTCCACTCGAGATTCTGATCAGCCAAGATAAACTATTGGTCCAAGTGGAAAAAAGAATATTCTGATGATGTGAAATTTCTAGAAATCAGCCACGTGTGATGAAATGTTCACGCCAAAAGCTTTCATGAATACCAGAACGTGATTTGCCTAGGTTCATCACGAGCTCAAGATGATTTTCAGATCGACGATGTAGATCTTCCTTAAGTACCCTCCATTGACACTCAAGTGATCATATTTAATCCTTATGAAACCATTAATCACACTTGAACTATCAGAGTTTGTTGCTCCCTTAAGTGCATTGAAAATTAAATAAGATGCGTCGAGGCATAAGCCTTCAGGTCGATGTAGAATGTAATGACACATCTCTTGATGACTGATGCGTCGAATCAGTGGCTTTGCTGCTTTGACCAATCTTGGTGACAGCACTTACCCCTCCTTCTGGTGCTTCGACCTTGTTGTCTTCCAATTGCTAGTTTCGAGCTGAGTGCGTCAATACACTCCTGTGATTCATTGGGGCAGTGTGAAGATAGAACCTTCAAACAACAGACTTCTAACTCTGGCTTCTGACTTGGTGCGCCGATGCAGCTACTTGGTGCTTTGACGTAGTTGCATATAGAATCTGATCCTTGGCTTAGTGCGTCCATTCACCACTCTGACGCTTCGATGTGGTGTGAGTTGATGGTTGATTTTGCTCTTGATGCATCAGTGCAGCTCTTTGTTCCGTTGATGTAACTCTCTAAATATTACTTCTGTGGATGTGATTGCATCGAGGCAGTGGTGATCCTGCTTCGACACTCCATTTCTCTTGTCTTAACTTCTGAAAGTTCTACCTTGACTCAAGATGAATTTACTCTATCATTTCCCAGACCTTCCTCACTCTTTTGATACAATTTCAGCATCCAGAGCACCTGCAATAAAAAACTGTTCTTATTAGCTAATGAACCATCTTGCATTGACATCATCAAAACGCAGAATTCAACATTCTCCCCATTTTTGATCATGGCAACAATATGAGTTATTAAGTATTATTCGTTCATGAAAAATTTCATCTTCCTTGAGACATAGTTGAACAATCAAATATTTGAAATGAATAGACTGAATTACAGAAGGAAGGTTTATTTGAGATGCCAAGATGACAGACATATTACCAATTTGGATAAAAACAAACATACAGATACCTATCTCTCCCAACTCCCAACTTTACTCTCCCCCTCAACTCAACTTCCTCCCATTCTCTCTTACTTCCTCAACGTACCTCAACTTACTCTCCCCCTTTCTCTCTTACTCTCCCCCTTTGACATCATCAAAAAAATGAGTAGAGAGAAGGACAAATTTTGAGTTCGTCGATGATGCCCTTGAACTGATCCGAGAAGCCGCCCGGCGCCATCGCGTCGGTCGCGTTCTGCTGAATCGAGTTCATGCCCTGCGTCGTCTGCTGTGAGTAGGGAACCACAGTGGACATGGTGTTCGGCTTGACCAGACCGCCGTCGTTGTACATTTTCAGCGCATCGCCCATGCCCTTGTCCAAGAGCGGTTTTGCCGCCTTGTAGGGCTCGCTGGTCTGTGTCTGTGTCGTGGAGTTATCGCCGCTCATTTTGGTGCATCCGGGTGAGGGGAAATCTTGTAGGGGCCGCTGAAGGGGCTAATGAATGTGACGTGTTCGTTCTTGCCGCAGGCGAGGCACTTGCGGTGAACCTGTTCCGACCAGCCGTTCCAGCCCGAGGAACGCATGAGCCGCCATTTGTGCAGGCCAATGCGGCACAGCAGTTTCCTGATCATATCTGTTCCTCATAGAGCGCCCGCAGCACCTTCGCCTTGGGGAATGTCTTCTGCCAGCCAAGCCGGCCTTCACTGACAAGCGAGGTCGCCCCGCAGTCCGCAGCAAGCCGTTTTGCCATCTCGTGCATGTCGCCGATCCAGTCGGCCATTCCTGAACCGTACAGTGCCAAGCACCGGAGCTTCCGCCCGGTCTGCCATGTCTGCGCTTTCCAGATCGAAGCGCCCTTGATCTGCTCGTCATGGGCTATGAGCAGGAAGGCTTCTCCCGACCTGCATTGCACCCACAATTCACCCGTCTCGATGTCCCCGCCCGTCTTCATAACCGAGCGGTGAAAGCCGCCCCGCAATACGGGCCAGAGCGCATCGACGTTGGGAACCGGGATCAGGCTAATCTGCACTGAGCGGCTGCTTTGAAAGCATGGATGTGATGACGGTAACGACAAGATCGTTGGCGTTTTCAGCGTCAGCCGTTAGGGAGCGCACAGTCCCCTTGCCGTCCACCGGCATATGGATATTGTCGATGATGACCGTTGTCCCCGCCGGGATATCACCCTGCCAGAACACCGTCGCGGTAGGGGTCGCGTTCACCCACCTCAGCGTGCATTCGCAGGCATTGGCTAGGTCCACATTCGCGATGATGATTGTCTCGACAATCTTGATGTAGGTCGTAATCCCGGTCAGGATCGCCGTGGCGTCAACCGTGGTCAGCGCGGTGCTTGTGGGCGGTTCAAGTCCGCCATAGCGGTTGAGGCTCATCGCCTGCCCTCCTGGCGAACCTTGGGCTCGACACCTATTGCATGGTTCCAGCTCGTCCCCGCCGGGATGTTCTGCCGATACCGAAACAGTCGCCCCGAGTTCCTGAAATGACAGACCTTGGTCGATGAGTAGGGCGTGACCTCATCGCTCCACGTAACCGCCCCACCGTGGTAGTCGAACGTGCCGACCTGTGCGGTGAATGTCGTCGCGTCGGTGTAGAACCGGGCTTCCTGGAGAAAGCCCCTCATGCCGGGGAATGGTTCGTCGTCGTACGTCTCCAACACCGCTTCCCGTGGCGTGCCGGTAAAGAAGCCGAGCCGGTTGTCAGCCCCGAATGCCGCGAACCTCGGAAGCCCGCCCGTGAACAATCCGGAGTCGAACGGCTCCGAAACATCGTCAATCGAGGCGTACAAATCGTCTAGGCCATTAATCGAAATACCGGGTGTCACCAGCACCGCCATTTCGGACAACATCACGTCGGACTGACACCAGCGGTCCAGTTGCCAGTGATAGCCGATAAAGAACTTGCTCCCAGCCGCGTCCTCTGCCTGCGTCCAGACGATTTTGTTGAACGGGTCGGCAACGGAACGGACTTCCTTCACCTTCTGGTTATCGAGGCGGCCAGCGAACCATTGGTCCACTCGCTGCGCTCCGATGGGCTTGCCCTCTGCCCCAAGAAAGAACCCGTCCGACGAATAATAGAAAAACTGGCCGGGGCCGATCTGCGCTATGGAATAGGGCGCGACTACCCCACGGTTCGGATTGACGACCTGTGTAGCAAATGAGAAGTCGCCCTGCGTGATGACCATCTGCCTGATCATGGTGCGCTGGAAGATGATGGCCCCCTTTTCCGAGCCAATACCGCCCATGATTTCTTCCCCGTCAGGGAAGTCCTGCAAGTCAGCCCCGCGTTGGCCTACCGTCCAGTAGGTGGCGTCCCCGATGCCGGATGTCTGGATGCGATTGGGGTTGCTGGCGATATGGCCAAGAACGAGAAATTCCCCGGCTATCCACGCGAATTTCGCAGTCGGCGGAGAGCCCGCAAGATCGGCAAATTCCGTCCCGGCATCAATGGCGATATACTGAGGAACCGTCCCCAGGTTCACTGCTATGAGGTTTTGCCCATAGACCGTGAAGCACCACCGATGCCCGGCGGGAACGGCGGGAACCGTTGATCCCGTAAGATCATCCCAGGTGTAGTCGGTCAGGTTCAATTCGTACAGCGCGTTGCTGGTGCCCGCGATCAGCCGGAAGCCACCCGCGATCGTGCGAACGTACACCGCACCAAGGCACTCGGCTGCCAGCGCCTCGCTGATGGCAGCAATGTCGGGCTGCGGCACCCAGCCCTTCGCGGCAGGAAGGGCATTCATCGTGGCGTCGGATGCCTCGGGATCGAACGATGCGCGATCGGGCTCGAAGCGTGCGAACGGGATCAAGGGGTGTTGCCCCTAAGCGTCAGACCTGCACGGGCATAGTTCGCCATCATCCCGGACTGGTTCATGCCGGCAATGAGCGCCTTTGCCATCTGCGCGTGCTTGGCAACCTCGGCATCGTCCTTGATGAACTCCGCCGCGAACATGAGCGCCATGCGCAGATAAAGGACCTCTTCTTGCTATCACGGGAGTTGTAAGTGCTTGTGATGCTGAACCTTTCTTCTTTACTCCCTCGCTTGTCAAATCGGTGGCTTGATATCTCACTCTTGCCTTTATACTTTTCAACATTCTCCAAGGTTCTTTCGCACAAATGAGCCGTTGGACCATCTCCGCATAAGTCCAGATATTCTGAGGTCCAAGTTGTTGAATAAAACCAGACCTTAAACCGTCCATAAAACGATTGGCCTTGAGGATATCAGTACTAAACAGATGAGGGGCATACGGAGCTAGACGAGAAAATTGGAGCTCATACTCTGCCACGGACATCATGTCTTAACAAAGAGAGATAAATTCTGCGGCCTTCCTCTCCTTAACATGTTCAGAGAAATTTTTCCTCGAGAGAGTGTGAGAAAACTTTCCCAAGTATGTGGTGCGTTTGGAGGTTGTGTAGGAACAATCTTCCACCACATACGCGCATCTTTATTTAATTGGAAAGTGGTGAGATGGACCTTTTCCGGATCAGTGCTTTACATAACATCAAATATTCAGTTCATCTCATCAATCTAATTTTTTACCTCATCGGGGTTTGAGGATCCCGAAAATCTTGGAGGGTTCATGATTCGAAAGTTTCCATGCAGATTTCCCGCGCCAGCCCTTGCACCAGCTTGGGTCACAATTTGTAGGGCCTGGATAAGACCAGCTACCATTTGTTACATTGCTTCCCAGTTAGCATGATGAGCCATGGTAAAAATAAGGTACCTGAGAAGAGGAACAATTGTCAATTCCTAGGGAAATCAATCCTAGAAGATCCTTAATTTACTAGGTCATCCCAACCTCTACCAAATCTCTCCTTGTGGGGAATTTCTTTCCTTAGTCTATAGGTGTGGGTCCTGAATCCTTGGACTTCGCCTATGACATGACATTCTATCTTCGAAATAAATAAATCCTGAGACCTATTATTGACATCTAAAATATGACTAGGTAATCATTGTGTGCCTGAAGGAGTCAACTGAAGGTCAAAGATGGGTCCACTCAGACCGCTGATGTCTTAGGTCACCTTATAAGAAGCCCTTGGGACTTTACATTTCATCATCTCGGGGTAAAAACATCTACCATAGCTCACTAAGGCCGGATAGTAGTCAGAGCCAATGAACCGGTGACGAAGCAATTGTACTGGATATATCCCTACACCCTATCCAACAAGGATGAGAATGTACCAGGTGGTTCCCCACCTGATAAAGAAGCCCTCTTGAGATAAAGAAATACCTCAGGGTCCTCAAAATAGGGAGTTGAAGGCTAAATCAGCGAAAAACCCAGTTGACCCGATCAGGGCCCCCAAAATGCCAAATTTGTCCGTAAGTGACTGAAAATCTGTCCCGTGGGGATGAAAACTTTCATAGTGGTTACCCACTCAATGAAGGCACTTCACACCAGCGCAAAGCAAGCCCAAAAGCATGATATCTAGTGCCGAAGGTGATAATTGGTGGAAGGCCCGGGAAGTCCACTAAGCACACGCTGAATGTAGGAACAGTCCGTAAGTGGCCATAAAGATGTCCAGTCAGGGCGAAAATGCTTCGAGGATAGACCACTCGATGAAGAAGCCCCATGTGGCTCTAAAGCAAGCCTGGCAGCACAAATCACAGTGCCAAAGGCCGAATCAGGGCAAAACCTGAGAAAACTAGTACGGGTTCGACACGTGCCAGAAATCACCAAAAATCTGGAATCAGGGCTTTGAAGCATATTCCTGGGCCACTAAGTCAACCCCAGGGTTATTCTGGACTACAAGCTCTCACCAGGTCAAATTCGAGGCAAAATGTCAAAATTATAAAAATACTCCTCATTGAATCAGTGGCGCCATGAAGGACGATTCGGTGACACTTAAACCACTTGATTCGGCGATGCTTGAATGACCCTTGATGAGTCGAGTCAGTGGCGTGCCCCTTCGTTACTGAGTTGGTGATGACCATAGCAAGGGCGGGCCGGCGATTCGGTGGCGCCCCTGTGCGGCGGGCCGGCGAGTCGATGATGACGGAACCGACTCCATGCCCACGATTTGCCTATAAAAACATGCATTTGCCCTCAATCAATAAGAGGAGAAAAAAAATGAGTAACTGAGAAGAATAGAAAGACATACAAGAGAAGGGCAATAGAGAGCAATCAAGAAGCGAAGAGAGAAAAGAAGGCTGAGTAGAGCAAAAGGAGGTGGGTTCCTCTATGGAGGAACGTTTTCTTCATGTTCTTGTTCTTTCTTTAGATTTTTTTTGTACTTCTGTTCATTTTTGCTTCCTCCGTAATTGCGGAGATGAATAAAGAAGGACATTCTCGTTTGTCAATTCGTGGTGCATATTACCTAAGTCTATCTTTGCATTAATTGACTTTTCTTTGCTACTTCCCCTTTCTCTTGTTTCTTCCGATTTTCCTTCACCTCTCACCGAGTGTGAGGAGGCCCTCAAGGGATACAACCACGGCAGATCCTGGGATCGCTCAGTGGAAGGTACTGTGGTGATTTCATCGTAATGGCCTATGTCCATGCCCAACAAGGGTGACATCAAACCCCCCCTCCCTGGGGCTCTATATTTTCACCGAGCATGTTTCTTATGCACATGATTGAGCTAACCCTATGTGTCTCCTTCAATAGCAGACAAACAAAGGGAAATCACTAGGCACCCTTTCATTCTTGTTGATGAGTTGTAGGGGTGTTAGCGAGCTCCAATAGTTGCCACTACGACAATTCATCTCCTCCCTTGAAGGTTATTGTGTATGCGTCCCCCTCTATGTTCGATGGTTTGCCTTCACGAAGCAATAAGGGAAATAGACTAACAACATGACTCAATTACATATGACATGACTCAATAAAATAGAAATACATATGATGTGATTCAATGAAAAGAAAAATAACATGAGATAACATAGGCGGACTCCTCAAAGTAGTGCCGGCGATCCGAGCCAAAGAGAGTGCTGTGGGATGCCCTCATCATGAGTCTTACCTGAAGTAGTAGTGAAAATCCACCGAGTATCATCCACCTGCTGGTGGTGCTGAGCGTGTCAAACAAGAAGGCAAGCACGACTGTGCCCCATGCGTACTCGACCATTGTGTCTAGCTCCTCTAGCAAGGGCAGGAGTCTGCAGCTCACTCTGTCACCTCGTGTCGCTAAGAGTAGCTTTCCGAACAACAGCATTAGGAACCGCTGAAGGACCATGTCTCCCTCGGGTCCCAATCCCGTCGCTACTCTTTGTCACGCTCTATCTATCAATAGTCCCAGGTGCTGCTCTGGCAGCTCCCCCATAGCGATCGCGACTCCTCGTAACCCTAAACTCTCCTGAAGCCCTACTTTCGACAGCACTGAGGAGTGTCACCTAGCCTCAGTAGCTCAAGCCCTAGAAGCAGCTGTGCTAGCTCCTGGTAGTCAGGATACATCCTCCCACTAACTGGTGCGTCGTGCACTTATAAGTCAGTGATCCTCGTCACATCCTCTAGTGTGGGGATCATGTGTCCCCATGGGAACCGAACGCTCAGCTCACCGGGTCCCACCGGTCGTGTAGTGCGTAGAGGAGCGCCGTGTCAAGCTTCAGCACCTCCATGCTGAGGAACTCTGTGAACCCCATCTTGGCCAGCCTTTCTCACTGAAAGTCCGGCAGTGCCAAGTACATCGCCCGGACCTGGAGCCATGAGATCCTCATCCAGCATTTTCCCTATAAACATTGAACATTCACTATCAGTAACTCAGATAATTCAACATATGCATGCATTCATAAAAAATAAAAACAACAAAAAAAATAAAGAAAACTAAAGAAAACCTAAAAATAGCCCTCAGAAGGTGGCGGCCCCATTGGAGACCATTTTATCTAGCTAACGGCCCACTGTGGATCATCTCATAATGTAGCGGCCTCAGGTCAGTCGTCTCTTCCAGCTAGCGGTCCCTGAAAGGACCACCTTTACCTCACCATCGCGGACAACGTTCCCCCTCTTTCTCGCTCATGAAATGGCCCCAAGGGCCTACAAACATGTCCTGGGGTCCTTGGGATCCCTTCTACATTCTATCTCGCCCCATTTTAATGAATTAAAAGTTCAAAAATGGAATTTTGCCCCGCGGCCTACCTCGGATGGTGGGGTTTCTCCGGTCGGTTCCTCGGCTGCCACCACTTCCTCGTCACCTTCCTCACCGTCGTCACTACTTCTGCCCTCCTCCCCGGGTGCCATAGGGGCCATGGAAGACCCTCCCTCCTCGATTTGGGCCGGCGGTGCCATCTCCTCGGCTGGATGATCCACGGACGCCATGGGAGCCTCCTCCTTAGTGATCTACTACATGAATCTCCTCGTGGTCTTCTTTAGCCCCATAGCAAGGCCGGAGTAAGAATGGAAGTTGCGTTCTCCGCCGGTGGGTGTGTGGGTTTCGCCAATCGCTGATGGGGTGGTCACACGAGCGTGAGTGTGAGAATGAGGGTGTGGGTGAGAGGAAGATGAAGGGTCTTCTATTTTGCCACCGCCTAGAAGGTAGCGGTCACATGATGGACCACCACCTGGAGCTTGCGGTCCTATGATGACCGCTATTCCCAGAAGTTCTACTGTGCTTTAATTGATATATTTAATTCATTCATGAACTCGCTATTACCTCGTTCTATGTGCACCATGCTTATTTCACTAATAACTTGGCTTGATTTGGTTGATGGTTGATCTGTTGAAATCATAAATCTGTTTACATCTCATAATGGTACATCTTACTTCCCCGATCCGGTAGGTAAGCCAGGTAAGTATCCCAATCCCTTAATCCCTTTATGCATTACTATATGGTATCTATGTTATATTATCTCGAGAACTGACTGGTCATTCAAGTGTTCTCGGATCTAATGTTCCCCTTTAACAAAAATGATGATGATCTAGGTGCACATGATTAATCGCTGGATAGGTCGTTGGGTGGGAAGAATTAGGGGACGATGGTTCTATCTTGTACGTCGTGGTTGCAGATGGTATCCTGACCCTGGTTAATCCGGTCTAGCAATAGTATTCTCGAGTATTGTATATTTTATGCTTTGTTTGCATTCGTTTTAATGATTTATTTTATTTTAGCCCAGCAAACATCATATGCATCTTTGAGCATTCATATGCCCTGATCTGTCTAAGGTGTCTCGATAATGGTGGATAATTGTGCATCCACGATCTTGGATAGGGAAGATCATTCCACTCTGAGTTGGAAGATTTTCTCTAGTCTATTTACTCGGTTTGGTTAGCTGAGGGTTCCTATCTAGAGTTTAGTCATTCACTTCTTTACTTGTTTTCACTTACTCCGATCGCTTATCAGCTGTGTGCTCCACTAATGAGGTTGATCGTGTTTTTTTTCCTTTAGTTTGTTAGTTGCTCCAGGCATGCGTCATTCGGTTTGACCGTTCCCTGTGACTGGTTCCAAGTTTTCTAGAAGATTCCCATCGCTCGTTGGTCGTGGATGGGTGTCGTTTACCTTAACGCCTATTTTTTAGTCTACTTCGCTGTATTTTCGCTTCATCTCCATGTTCCATTTTGCTTTCACTTCACCTCCGCTTGCTCCCCTGCAAAGTGGGCGTTAAGGAGGGACATCTGTTGACACCCGTTTTATGCCACGATCTCTCCGGCCGAATCGAGTTCCGGGACGTACAGGCGCCAGGAATCTTTCAGCCACAGCGCGACGGCGTTTGAGATCGCCGGAATGAAGATGTCCAGCCACACATCATCCGGGCCGCCGGCGCTGTCGGCATCGAGGCGCAACTGAGCGCGCGCCTCTTCGACCGTGACGAGTTCCAGCGTCATGCCACGGAGTCCTTCAGGCTGACCGGCGTGGCTTTGGGGACCGGGTTCTTGCCGTCGCGTCCATCGCGGCCCTTGCGGGCGAACAGGCGCCAGTCTTCTGGCGCATCGAGGCCTGGCTTTTGTTTCGTGGCACGCAGCGCGATCCATGCATTGCCCGAGTCTGTGACGATATCGCCCTTCTCGCACGCCATATTCTGGCGCCAATAGCCGCGATCCATCGGGATCGGCAAACGCTTCGTGATTTCGCCGCCGCGGCCCTTGATGGTGATGGTGCGTTCGCCGTCGTAGTCGATCGTGACATCCGTGAAGTCGGCGCCATCGCGTCCGACGACCTTGCCGAGATTGATCGGCTGGCCTTTCGTCGTGGTAACGATCAGATCGCCGTTGCGATCGATCATGGCGCCGGCGATGCCAACGCCATCGGCGCCTGTTTCGCCCTTCTCACCGGGCGGACCTTGATCGCCGCGGTCGCCTTTGTCGCCCGGCGCACCATCCTTGCCATCGATGCCATCGCGGCCAGGTGCTCCGTCTTTCGCGACAGGCAGTCGCGCCACTTCTTCCTTCACGCGCAGCTCGACCAGCGACTTGATGTCGTCGGAGTCGATCAGCTCGCGCACGATGTCTTCGACAGGCACGGGCGGCGCATCATCGCCGCGCTCGCCTTTGACGCCTTGTTCGCCGCGTGCCGGCGGATTGGCTGCCAAGTATTTCGAGACCTGCGCGAGAATCTGATCGTCAGATACTGGTGGCGCATCGGCTCCGCGGTCGCCGCGCTCACCCTGATCACCCTTCTGCAGCGGACGCGCTTCCAGTTCTTCGATGCGCTTCTGCATGGATGCGAGCGCCGCATGCGCTTCTTCAAGGGCTTTGCGCATGGGCGCAATCATCTTGCCCAGCGAATCGCCTAGCGCCTCTGCTGCTTTCTCGAAGTTCATCCGGTGCTCCAAAAAGAAAAGGGCTTGCGAAATCAGTGGGCCGTGAGACCGGACTCAATCGCCAGCCGCGCCAGATATTTCGTCTCGAACCTGCCAACTACCCGCTGGACCTGATCAGCTTCCGCTTCCGTCTCTTGCTCTCCATCTCCAGATGGGACTGTCGGCTGCGGATCTGTCGGCTGAGGATCGGACTGCTTCTGATCTGGCGGCAATCGGTCACGCAAAGTTCCAAGCGGATAGTCTTGCGCCTGCGCCCAGATGGTGTCGCCGCCGCCGGTCGGTGCGAGACCGAAGCGCTGTCTTGCTTCATCCGGCGTCTTGATTTTTCCGCCGACCAATTTCGTCTCGACATCCGCCTGCTTGCCGACATCCATGCGGAATAGCGGATCCGTGTCCAGCCAGATGCCCCAATCGGACGGCAGTGCAAGCGCCTCATCGAGCAATGTCTCCATGCTCTCGATGTGGCCGCTCAGTGCGTCCTCGTGATACAGCAGATTGATTGCATCCACGCCCAGACCCGCGGGAATCGATCCGATGCCAATCTTGAAGGGCGGCACCCCGAATGGCTGGCAGATCTGCTCATCCGAGTAACGCATCTGCTCGACCAGCTGCGAGTCGGCCGCCTTGAACGCGAATGGCGTGAACTTCAGGTCGGCGCCGATCACCGCGACCTTGCCGGCGTTGTCTCCCTGGAAGTTCGTATTCCAGTAATCCTTGATCGCCTTCGCATCATCATCGGACATCCCAGCCGGCGCTGTGACCAGACCGCCAGGCGATGCGCCATTCTCGAAAAAGATCGAACTGTTGCGCAGGATCTTGAGGTTCTTGCCGGCGGCGAGCGCTGCAGCGCACAGCGGCGGCACACCGATCAGCGGATGGTGGAATGGATTGATGCGGTCGTGGATGATTTCGGAAGCCGGCAGCGTGATCTGTTTGGCCGGATAGTTGGCCGGCAGTAAATTGTTCGCTGTCGGGTAGTTCAGCTGGTAGAAGACGCTACCAGACTCGGAGACCATCGGTGTCACGCGGCAAGGATCCAGCACGTACATCGCAACCACGACGTTGCGGTTATCCCTCTGCATCAGAACGTATGTATTGCCGTCGATGAGCTTCGACAACATCCAGAACTCGCGGAATTGCTGCGCCGTCTGAAACCCATTGGGCTTGCGCAGCACCGGCGACCAGGCGGAATTCTGATCGGCCTTCCAGATCTCGATGTCTTTCTGCCAGCGCCGAAGTTCGAATGGCAGCTTGCCGATGTCCTGCGCGATTCGATTCAGGCAGGCATACAGCGCCGGATAGCAGGTCAGATCGCCGATCTGCAAATCGTCATTGCGCTGCCATGCACCGGCATATGACTCGCTGACCACGCGCCATCCCTGCCGCCAGTCTGCGACTGGAGACAATGCCTTCGCGGCCTTCGCGCGGCGAATCTCCAGTCCGAAAATGCGCATATCAATCCTCAGCCGTCAGATCGCGGCGCTTGTACTGCCGCTTCGGTTTGCCGGTGCGCGGCGAGATTTCGATGTCGTCGGCGGTGCTGAGCGATTCGACCACATCAGAATCCTGCTCGGCCTTCATCTGACGTGTCTGATACACACGTCGAGCGAGTTTCCGCGCGATCAGTGCCTGGCCGATGTGATCCGGCACAGTGCGCTTCGAGCGTGTGGGGCATGGTTGTGACGACCCGGATAACGAATACCAAATATACCCGATAGGACTATCGAATACACCTGATACCACTTGGAACCTGTGAGACCTCCCAAGAGCGGTAAAGCTTCGGAAGGGATGAAAGGATTGTTGTGTAGTACATTGAAGCCACTGAGATATAACAGTATGCAATTAAATTTCATTAAATCAGTTTACTAAAGTAGCAGAAATAAAATTACTTTTTAATTAACATTTTACATTTAACAATTATATACTAGAGTCCAGTCCAAAAGAAGGCAACAAGTCTAATAGTATAATCAACAGAAAAGAAAAGACGTACCAGAAAGTCAGGGGAAGCCTGACGAAGGTGCCAGTTGGCCACTACAAACTCGCACACCAGGAACCGCGGAAGCAGAACGAACAACGACCCACCTGAAAAGCAGGGGTGAGCCTTGTGTCACTGGCTCAATAGGGGTCACGCGGATCCCCACTAAAAAACACACAGTAACACACTAAAATAGTAGGTAAACAACAGGTAAGTAACATGCAACAACACTAGTAAAGCCGGAAAAACTAAACTACAAAGCTGTAAAGAAAAGGGATGCAGGAGTAGGGAGCAAGCTAAGAACTGGGGGAGATAAAAAGGAAAGTGAAAGAGCCGTACCGAACAGGCACGACTGCTAAACTAACCTCGGCTCCCTGAACTACTCCAAGTAATGACCGAAGGGCAGACTTTGATCTGACGAAGTCAGGAGTTGTCGATCCACCGACAAGATGTCAGGCCTAAAGCGAAGACTTGCAAGAACAACAAGAAAACCTAGGAAAACCTAGACAGACGCAGACCCAGACGACATGACTAGAACGTCGTGCACACAATCCCACACATGACTAGAATGTCATGCATACGACAGGACACTGACCTCAAGTACAGCCACGAGAGGGCTAACCCAGGAGGTCACGACGCACAAGAAACGTGAAGAAAATCGCAAAGAGCAACGTGCCAAGTGACTGGAGTGCCTCACCACTAGAAGAACAGCCAGCTGCATCCACTGACATCTCATGCTGCACCTACTAGTGCCTTGTCCGCGTACCTTACCGCAAGGACTAGGCTGAGACCAAGACACTGCCAAAACCAGAACAGTACCATAACGTGAGTGACTAGTCAGGGTCACGTCTAACAATACAAGTCCAAAGCCCCTGACCACGTGTGCACACACTGGCCCACTGCATAAGTAAGGCCTCTAGCTAGTATTCCCCCTCCGAAGGACGCTACGGTTGGACCGGGGGCCCACAGAACTAGCTTAAGAACCGTATATCGGGAAAGTGCTGCGCTACAAGAGCCGTCACACCGAAGCGTGCCATAAGGCTACGACTAGTGGAGGCTCACAAGACACAGAGACTCAAAATGCGAGTGCGAAAGTATAGACAAGCAAGAGAGCACTGTCACACATACTTCAAAGTACCAATGGAAGCACAGCCACTACCGATAACTCAGGACAAGGTAGCTAGACCTACTCACCTAACGATCTTTGAGTTTCACGACTCGGAGGTAAGATCGTCACAGATAGCGGAACAAGCCGCTAATCAGTCTACTCCGAAGCCAGAGGAAACAACACTCCGTAGGAAATGACTCACGGAGACCCGAGGGGACACCAAGAGCCCTTAGCACACCTGGACACACAACCAAGGTAGGACAGAACCCCAAGGCATCCAGAACACTATCTCGAGCTGAACAAAACCGCCGAGACACAGACAAGGTCACCTGTCAACCCCTGGTCTCACCGAGTTGACCGGAACCAGACACGACACACACACACAAATACATGCAGCAATACACAAGCAGAGAAGGCGACGCTCTG
Organism: Amorphophallus titanum; assembly: GCA_024336825.1. NCBI lineage: Eukaryota > Viridiplantae > Streptophyta > Magnoliopsida > Alismatales > Araceae > Amorphophallus > Amorphophallus titanum. The sequence goes on along the minus strand of JANBPO010009603.1, from coordinate 15,751,959 downwards.
GGTAAAGCGAACTATCTCTTAGCTGCTAGGTGAACTCGGCAGTCAAGGGACACCCGCTATGCGACCAGAGACAAGGACGCTGGCAGTTCCAGATTGAGTCGTTTGGGAACTGTCGCAGTCAGGAAAAAGACTGCACCAAGTCACCTGAATCCACTGATCCTGAAATCACCGACACACTGACACCGCCCTAGAACACAAACCTAAGACAGACCAACACATGAATAGACACAGAATAGAACACCAAACAATGCAGAACAGAACGCTGGACATCGCGGCCACAATAGGACTGTAACGCACCACCATAGGGGCGTTAGCTACACTAACGCGCCAAGGGTGGGGCGTCAGGGCGACCAGGCCTAAAGCTACAACTTCGACCACGTAACGCACCAAGCCAGGCGCGCTACACCACCTAATGCACCAAGAGAGGGGTGTCAGGGCCAACGGGCCTGAAGCATAACACGAATAATGTAACGCACCAGTCCAGGGGCATTACACAACCTCACACACAAGGGAAGGTCCATCAGGGCTAACTGATCGACACGGTCTTCGAGGTAGACACGATCTTCGGGGAACTGATAGTCACAGTCCCCGAAAACCACCAGAATGTAATGCACCACCATAGGGGCGTTACAGTCATGTGACGGTCCAAAATTGGTCCGTCGCATGACCCCAACCTCGAAGGACCCAAAATGACCAACGACTGTGGCAGTCTATCGTAGGACCGTCACACAGTGTGACAGTCTCTGGTATGACCGTTACACAGAACTGACGAGTAAAATAGTGGAATGGCCGAATCAGTCGGTTCCACGCCCCATTCATGCCGAAGCGCAGCGAAAATAAAGCCATACGACCATAGAAGACATCTAGAAGCTAAAAATAGCACATGCACGCATCCGATCGCACAAACAGGGCAATTCTGATGAATCTACCCAAATCGGGTCACTGAGATTCCCGATTGTGGCATCCCAAGTCCGCAACAATGGCTTGACCGGCGCCAGAGTCACCCGATAGCCGACAAAAGGTCCGTAAACTACGGAGCGTAGGTGCCACTGAGTCTCCCTGCATAGAGAAATTGGATTAACTTGTTCCCCTGCGTGGAAAAATTTTAAATTAAGCAGTTTTGTAATAATTGAATCCTCCCTGTGCGGAGTGAATTTTTGTAAACCACTCCAATCTTCATCGACGCCGTGCAAGCATGCACGTCCCCGCTCACCTTCGTCTCCGATTGAAGTTAAACTTTTTAGTCTAGCTAGGTACGTACTCCAATCTCTTACTTATTTAGTATCTTTTCAATTGCCGCGCGACGAAGTGAGAGAAAGCCCTATCCATGCAGTCAGTCTCCTAAGAGCATCACTGTGGATGGAGAGAGAGAGCTTGTATGTACCCATCCTTAAAGCCCTAGAACTGTCACATTAAGGCACCCTAATTGTCAGGAGGTAGTTCTACAACTACTTCGCCTACGGGCGAGCAACTCTCCCTGACCGGTCCCTTCAAATTAGCCCTTTGCATATTAGCCAACAAATTGGGTCTAAGCGTTGCTAATTTTTGATCCCAGGACTGCATCATTTAGGTCTAAGCTTGTGCATGCCACGTTGGTCTAGGAATTCATCGGGCGGTCTAGAGCGCAGTTCAACCTCACAACCACCCATGGACCAGGAGAGCGTCAATGCCATGTTAGCTCAACTCGAGCAACATCTTACAGCTCAAATTGAAGAGTGTATAGCCCTGTTGCCAGCGAAGCTAGGTGAGAGGAACCAAGCCTTAGAGGATCATGTGAGGAGAGAGGAAGGAAGAGTGAATGGTAGCAGAGACCCCGTGATCAACCACAGCGAGAGCGAGACCATGCCCGCCAGGATCAGGCTCCCCGAGACAGGGAGCAAGATGGTCGAGTACCCCTGGGGAGAGATTACGATGATGAGGAGATCATCCTACGGAACGTCAAAATTGACGCTCCCAGTTTTGATGGGTCCCTCACTCCTGCCAAATACCTTGAGTGGGAGACCGAGATGGATCAATATTTTGATTGGCATCACTGCATGACCCCTGCTACAAGGGTGAGGTTTGTCAAAATGAAACTCCTAGGTCAAGCCAAGACCTACTGGTGCAACATTGAAAATCTCCTGACAAGGAGATGAGAGGAGTCCATAAACACGTGGGAAGAAATGAAGGAGAAATTGAGGGAGAAGTATCTGCCACCTTTCTACTATCAGCATCTTTTAGACCAATGGCAGAAGCTCACTCAATATGGAAAGTCCGTTGATGAGTACATCGCCAAATTTGATGAATTCTTCCTTCGGAGTCAAGTCATGGAGGATGCCTCCGTTACCCTCTCTCGATTTAGGACTGGCTTACATGAGAGCACCGCGCGAGTAAATTGAGAGGATACTGGATGAGCAAGTGACAGCTACACAGAGCAGGGTGTACCAGTGCTACCTTGTTCGCTGGAGGGACCGACCACCTTCTGATGATTCCTGGATCAGCCGGGAAGATCTCTAGCGCCTCGATCCAGACCTGCTGGAGCACTACCAAAGCAGTCTCCCCCCTTACTCGACGGAGTCAAGTTTCAGCCACCCCGGGAGGGTTGGTGGGGACACCAGACCCACTACTCGGAGCCGACGCTGCACTGCCCCGATCCCACCGAGCTTGTGGCTCGGAGATTCGGCTTCCTGAAGACTCGACGTCCAGAGTACGTATTTGTGTACTAAGTATGTATTGGGTGTAAAATATATGTATTTATTACATGTATATTTACTTTTGTTTTATTAGGCAAGTCATAGTCAAAAGGTTATGTGTATTTTATTTTATTAAACCCCCAAGTCAAATAAGGCTTATTGAGTTTTGTTTTATTAGGGTAGGACATAAGTGTTATTAGTAAAGCTTAAAGGTATGAGTGTTATAGCATTCCCTATATAAGGAGGCTAGTGTGTAAGGTTTGGACATGAAGATTGAAAGAAAGTTGCATTCACGTGAGAGCTTCTCCTCTTGCCATTTTCCCCTTCCCTCATTTCTCCTTTTGTGAGATTTGAGTGTCGCCCGGTGAGAGACCATTCGGCGTGAGATCGAGCTGCGTGAGACAGTAGTTATCCGTCCCGTCCGTGCCATCGGAGTGCCATTGATCCATCCTCCACGTCGCCTCCACGTCAGATTTGGTATCAGAGCCTAAAAACGGTGCCTCCATCAACCCCGACGTCGGCATCATCACCCCTTCCCAATTTCTATTAGTGAAAAAAAATATAGGAAGCATCTCTTACGATTGAGAGGAAGAAGAAAAGGAATAGAAAAAAAGGGGTTCGTAGGAAGATCGCCTCGTCGCCCGTGCCGCCAACCCCACCGTAACGGGTCACCCACCCCACCGCCATCCACCGCACCCCGTTTCACAGCGCTCGTCGCCACTGCTACAGCCCGCACGGTGGGCCGCGTGGCAAATGCGCCCGGCCCGCGAATGGCTGCCGCCACCTGCCTGTTGCGTGTGCCGCCTTGACGCCCATGCAGGCGACCTTGTTGCCCGCCCCAGTCTGGCCACGCGGCGCCCGTGAACCTGGCCAGCCCCCCGCGTGCGCCCTCCAGTGCCCACCCGCGTGAGCAAAGGCCACGTGCGCACGCTCCACCCCGCTCCGCGCCCGCCAGCTGGTCTGCCCATGTGCGTTGTATCAGCCACAGTAAACCATTATAATGTAGACAGAATATTAGTCGACAATGGTAGTGCCCCTGATGTACTTTCTTATGATTGTTTCCTCAAGATGGGTGAGTCGTACAACTTGTCTTAGGCAGAAGGCCATGACGCCAAGGTAGAATATTTACCGGCTTGGGCGGAAGGTCATGATACTGGATAAGGATACTTAACGATTTAAATATGGAGTCATGACGCCGAACAACTTGACTTAGGCGGAAGGCCATGTCACCAAGGTAAAATATTTATTGACTTAGGCGGAAAGCCATGTCACCAAGTTAAAATATTTATCGACTTAGGCAGAAGGCCATGATGCCAGATAAGAATATTTAACGGCTTAGACATAAAGTCATGACGCCGTACAACTTGGCTTAGGTGGAAGGCCATGTCGTCAAGGTAGAATATTTATCGGCTTAGGCGGAAGGCCATGACGCTGGACAAGAATATTTAACGGCTTAGACATAAAGTCATGACGCCGTACAACTTGGCTTAGGCGAAAGGCCATGACGCCAAGGTAGAATATTTACCGACTTAGGCGGAAGATCATGACGTCAGACAAGAATATTTAACAGCCTAGACATAAAGTCATGATGTCGTACAACTTGGCTTAGGCGAAATGTCATGACGTCAAGGTAAAATATTTACCGGCTTAGGTAGAAGGAGCCATGATGCTGAACAAAGATGTTTAACGGCTTAGACGTAAAGTCATGACGCCGTACAGCTTGGCTTAGGCAGAAGGCCATGTCGCCAAGATAGAATATTTGCCGGCTTAGGCGGAAGGCCATGATATCGAACAAAGATATTTAACGGCTTAGACGTAAAGTCATGACGCCGTACAGATTGGCTTAGGCGAAAGGCCATGACGCTAAGATAGAATATTTACTGGCTTAGGCAGAAGGCCATGACACCGGACAAGGATGTTTAACAGCTTAGACATAAAGTCATGATGTCGTACAACTTGGCTTAGGTAGAAGGCCATGGCGTCAAGATAAAATATTTACTGGCTTATGCGGAAGGAGCCATGACGCCGAACAAGGGTGTTTTTGTTGGTTTACGTGACAGCGTAGACGAAAGGTCATGATATTGACGATAGAAGGGACCTTTTTATTCTTCTCTCTTTTTTGTTAACTAGATGAAGGGGGAGAGCCGCAGGTAAAAAGGGGTCTTTTTACTCCTGGTCGGGTGAGAGGCCCAAGCTGAAGGTGAAATGGTCTTTTTGTTGATTGACTTGGCAAAAGGTCTGAGCCATAAGTAAGAGAGTCTTTTTGTTGACTGATCGGATGGAAGGTTCGAACCAAAGGTGAAAGGGTCCTTTTGTTAACTGGCTGGACAAAAGGTATGAGCCAAAGGTAAAAGGGTCTTTCTGTTGGCTGGTCGGACAAAAGGTCCGAACCAAAGGTGAAATGGTCTTTTTTATTAACTAGATGTATGGAAGGTCCGAACCAAAGGTGAAAGGGTCCTTTTGTTGACTGGTCAGACGAAAGGTCCGAGCCAAAGGTAAAAAGATCTTTTTGTTGACTGGTCGAACGGAATGTTCGAAACAAAGGTGAAATATGGATGTTGACCCAACGGGATGTCGGAGCCAACAAACCTTCCTTAGACGGTATGTCCAAGACAAAGGTAGAAGTAAACACTATTATCATCTCAACATCATGTCGAAACCAACTAACCTTGGAGAGACATAGGGTCTGGGCCAGGGCAGAATAGGGTTGTTAACTTACCAAACTTGTCAAAGTCAACCAACTTGGTAAAGACATGAGGCCTAGGCTAAGGCAGGAATATGGGGCACAGACGTTGACCCGACGTCATGTTAGAGTCAACGAACTTGGCAGAGGTGTGAGGCTTGAGCCAAGGGCATAATATAGGTTATAAATGTTGACCCGAAGTGATGTCGGAGCCAATGAACTTGACAGAGACGTGAGGCCTAAGCCAAGGGTAGAATATGGGATAGGTGTCGACTCGACGCCATGTCAAAGTCAACGAACTTGGCGAAGGCTTGAGGCTTAAGCCATGGGCAGGATATAACATGGGTGTTGACTCGACATCCTGTCGAAGCCAACAAATTTGGTAGAGATGTGAAGCCTAAGTCAAGGGTGGAATATAGAATGGGTGTTGACTCGACGTCCTGTCGAAGCCAATGAACTTGATAGAGGTGTGAGGTCTAAGCTAAGGGCAGAATAAGGGTATAAATGTTGACCCGACGTCATGTCAAAGTCAACGGGCCCTATCCCGATAGGAGGTTTGGGGTGAGGGTAGACTAGGTTGTAGACGTAAGGGAGGCCCAGACTCAGGGCTAAATATCGATGTCAACCCGACGAGATGTTGGAGTCAACGAACTTTACTCAGATGGGATGTCTGAAACAAGGGTAGAATGTGTAGATGAGGATGTCAACTCGACGTCGTGTCGAAGTTGACCAACTTGGTGAAGACGTGAGGTCTAAGTCACGATAGAATATGAACGTTGACCCGTGGAGATGTCTGGATCAACAAACATTGCCCAGACAAAAGGTTTGGGACAAAGCGAAGAGGTCTTTTTGTTAGTTTATTTGTTTAGATTGGTTGAGTTTATTGAACTTGTTAGGTTTATTGAGTTTATTGGATTTATTGATTTTGTTGAACTTGTTGGATTTATTGAGTTTGTTGGTTGAGTTCATTGGGTTTGTTGAATTTGTTGAGTTTATTGAATTTATTTGTTGTGTTTATTGAGGTTTATTTAGTTTATTGGGTTTATTGATTCATTAAGTTTGTTGAGCTTATTGGGCTTGTTGAAAATTCCATTAAGTTTATAGGGTTTGTTAGGTTTATCGAGCTTATTGATCTATTGGGTTGATTGATTTTGCTTTGTTCATTGGGTTTATTGAATCCTGTTGGCTAGGATTCGTATGGTATCAAGCTCCTCCGGGTATCCGAATCTTGGGTCGTTATAGGGGTGCTGGTCGATAGGTTCTTCTGTCAGAACATAATATTCTGGTTCAGGGTTCCCAGCTGAATTATTTCCAACAATGGTAATCATTTTAGAAACTAGAAGGTGTATAGGCTAGCCGACAAGTATAAAATTGATTGGAAGGCATCATCCCCTACAATCCACAGGCCAACGGACTTGCAGAGACATTCAATAAGACCCTCTGCACCCTGCTAGCAAAGATTGTCAGCTCTAGCAAGAGGGATTGGGAAGAGAAAATGTACGAAGCACTATGGGCTTATCATACAGTCTACAAAACTCCGACCGGCTGCTCACCATTCTCCCTGGTATATGGGTCAGAGGTAGTGGTACCAATAAAGCTAGAAGTGCGGTCACTAACAGTTGCTATCTAGCATGTCTTGACGAACAGAGAACAGACAAACATGGAAAGAAGATTAGAAGAGCTTGCTAAGCTCGAAGGAAGATGCCTCCGGGTGTAACAAAACATCCAACTATACCAAGCTCGCATGGCCTGTGTTTTCGAGAAGTTGGTCAAAGGGCGAGAATTCAAGAAAGATGACCTAGTGATGGTTAAAAGAAGAGAAGTAATGGCCTCCAACCTAATAGGGAAGTTGGTTGACAACTGGGTTGGACCTTATGTTGTCCACCGAGTCTATGAAGGTGGTGCCTACATTCTCATAGACCACAAGGGGATAGTTCAGTTTTTATCATGCAGCCCTACCCACGTCCAAAGAATGACCAGAATGTAACTTGGTCTAGTGGCACTCCACCCTGGCCGAGCTCTCCTAAACAAGTGCATCCAGTTTATACCAACCCCAGGCTATTGGCCCGCATTGCGAAAGCTCCCCAATGGCACAAACCCTAAGGGTTCTAAAGCCCTGCATAGTCCCGCTTGGCTAACATACACATTACCACCATGTCAGACCTTACATCTGCATCGGTGTATAAACCATTTCCTTTGCACTGGCGTAATGCCCGTGCCTGAGAATATGCAGTTTCGGCGTAAGGCTTTATGCTCTAGCCGATATCTACACATTACCACCATGTCGGACCTTACGTCTATATCACTACATAAACCATTTCCTTTGCACTGGTGTTATCCCCACGCTTATGAATATATAGTTTCGGTACAAGGCTTTATGCCCTAGCCGATACATACACATTACTACCATGCCAGACCTTACGTCCGCATCGGTGTATAAACCATTTCCTTTGCATGGGTGTTATCCCTGCGCCTACGAATACACAATTTCGGTGCAAGGTTTTATGCCCTTGCTGATATATACACATTACCACCATGTCAGACCTTACGTCCGCATCGGTGCATAAACCATTTTCTTTGTGCTGGCGTTATCCCCATGCTTGCGAATATACAGTTTCGGTACAAGGCTTTATGCCCTAACTAATACATACACATTACCACCATGTTAGACCTTACGTCCTCATCGATGTATAAACCATTTCCTTTGCGCTGGCATTATCCCCGCGGCTGCGAATACACAGTTTCGGTGCAAGGCTTTATGTCCTAGCCAATATCTACACATTACCACCATGTCGGACCTTACGTTTGCATCGGTGCATAAACCATTTCCTTTGTGCTAGCGTTATCCCACGCTTGCGAATATACAGTTTCGGTACAAGGCTTTATGCCCTAGCCGATATCCACACATTACCACCATGTCGGACCTTATGTCTGCATCGGTGCATAAACCCTTCACCATTTCCTTTGCGCTAGTGTTATCCCCACGCTTGAGAATATACAGTTTCGGTACAAGGCTTTATGCTCTAGCCGATATCCACACATTACCACCATGTCGGACCTTACGTCTGCATCGGTGCATAAACCCTTTCCTTTGTGCTGGCATTATCCCCATGCCTGTAAATATACATCTTTCGGCAAAAGGTTTCGTGCCCAAGCCGACATTTATACATATCACCATCACGGACCTTACGTCTAAATCAGAGCATAAATCTTTTCCTTGCATTGGCATTACCTTCTTGCCAATGAATATACCCTTTTCCGGCACAAGGCTCTGGGCCCTAGCCGATATTCACGCATCATCACCATGTTGAACCTTACGTCCACATTGGTGCATAAACCCTTTCCTTTGCGCTGGCATTATCCCCATGCCTGCGAATATACATCTTTCAGCAAAAGGCTTCGTGCCTAAGCCGTCATTTTAACATATCACCATCACAGACCTTACATCCGAATCGGTGCATAAACTCGCTCCTTGCATTAGCGTTACCTCCTTGCCAATGAATATGCCTCATTTCCAGCACAAGGCTTCATGCCCTAGCCGATACTTACACGTTATTGCCATTGCGGACCCTACATCCGAATTGACACACAAACTCTCTTCCTTGCAGTGGCATTATCTTCTTGTCGACAAATAAACCTTTTTAGGCGTGGGGCTTCGTGCCCTAGCCGATATCGACACATTATCGCCAATGCGGAACCTACGTCTAAATTGGCGCACGAACTCTCTTCTGTGCATTGGCATTATCCTCTTGTCGACAAAATAAACCTTTTTCGGCGTGAGGCTTCATGCCCTAGCCAACATCTACATGTCGCTACCACACGAACTGTAATGTCTTGGACCCTTCCGATCAAAATCAGAGAACTTTCAGACACTTTTGTGGGTCCCAAATTATGTTTTATGATTCGCGCGGATTTTTTCCTTGTATAAGTTGCAAAATCCCGTGGAGAATGAACCGTTGAGTTTTGAGACTTAGGGACACTGCAAAGCCGATTACACACTAATGGAGGCTCAATCTCCCATGTATATAGAGAAGCAAATCAAGTGGCTGATGCTTAGGCGCGACAACTATGACTTTAAGCTGGGCTGGAAGGACGCAGACCTTCGCCCCGGCAATCAGATCACGCTGGTTGACAGTTTCCACCCTGCCCTTGCTGGCGGCGTCAAGGTCGTCCTCAATACGGTCAAGGAGTTGGAGCGTGGCGTCTTCTCCGTCCAGGCCACCCGCGTCTATAACAACCACCTTACCGCGCAGCACGGGTATACCTTCACGCCTTCGCTCGATCCGGGTATGGACGGGTTGATCGAAACGGCAAAGGATATGCTGCGCTTCGGGGCGTACGAGTTGCCGTCCGAGTTTCAGGGGGCGAACAACTTTGTGTACTTCGGCTACAATCAAGCCAGCTATATTATGGGCGCGCAGCTTTATGTCTCGCGCGACCTGGGGGCGAATTATATCCTCACTCAAGACGTGCAGCCGCACGGCATCAGCGGACGCCTCGCGGTGCCGTTGGTCGCGCGTGAGCCCGGTTATGTAGAGAAGGGCGTTGAGATTTATCTGTTCCCGACTAGCGGCTTCAACGTTTCTACTCCCGAATACGTTCAGGATTACACCTTGGACGACGCCACCGCTGCCGTGCGCGCGTCGGGCGGTAGCACGATCATCGTCGGCAGCGAAGCCATGGCGATGGAGGGGCTGACGCTGCTGGCTCAGAACCGCTATCGCGTGGACAAGCTTTATCGTGGCTGGGGCGGCACGCCGATCTCCGCGCAGGGGTCTGGGTCGTATTGGCACCAGCATACCACCGGCATCTTCGCCCTGCCTATCACGCCCGACGACGTTGGCACAAAAATCTATTACAAGGTGGTCGGTTACAACTTCGCGGGTAAGGCTTTCAACGTATCGTCGGTGGTCCCTCTCGACTATACGATCCGTGGCCTTAAGTGGTTGCCGCGCCATTCCACGGCGCTGGGCTTCCTCGTCCAGTCGGCTATGGCATGGGCTCCGACCGATAAATTCCACGGCAGCCATCTGAACGTTGTCAGCGGCGGCAGCAACGTCAGCCTGACTTGGGCAGACGCATCCAACATCGACGGTTTTGGTTCTGGTGGCTTCGGCGCAGGCGGCTTCGGGCACTTCGACACGGAGGTTACAAGCCCCACTTGGCGTATTGACATTGCTTCCCGGAACGGGGTTGGGGTGTCCAGTTTTGTGGTCAGCACGCCCTTTTTCGACTATAGTGTGGAGCAGAATAGCGCCGACTTTGGGGGCTTCGCCAAGGAAGTGGTCTACCGCGTCACTCCCTTCAACGTGAAGGGTGACGGCCCCACCACAACTGTTCGCTCCCTCAATCTCTTCTGGTGATCCAATGACTAACACCTATGACAATGACCTCTCTTCTATCTCGGCTGGTGCCGCCGATTGGGATAGCGACTTAAACCGCAACACTCAAATCTTGGAGCGCGGTTACCATATAACGCAGCGCGCCGGTCAGGTGGTTTCGTCGGGTCAGGTGTTGACACTCAACAGCGGCGGCTTCTTCTTCCCGTACGCACCGGGCAGCGCTGATATTCAGCCGCACGCTTACGCCTTTACCGCCGCCAATTCGGGGGACACCTTGCAGGCTCTCGCCTGGGGTATCGTCCGATCTCTCGATATCAATTCCCCCGCCGTCCCTGGACGCCTTGCCTTCTCTACGGCCAGCGGTTTCCTTTCTGTGGCGACGCTCGGCTTGCCGGTCGGTATCTTTACCTCCGATAACGGTATCCTATTCAACCCTGATAAGGCGGCGGGCGGTACGGGTTATATTCCCTCGCATCGCGTGCAGAGTGTCGCAATATCCGCTGTCACCAACTCTACTCACCTTTTCACCATGTCGCTCGGCGCTGCAATCTTCGGCTGGAACCGGAATGTACGAGTTAACGGAACGTCTCTCAGTAACGTTGAGATTAAGTTCTTTGCCGACGCAGCGCGCACCGACTTGCAGTATCAGACTGCCAGCGGTGGTATTAGTACCGTCACCAGTTTCCGCGATAGGGCGGGGTGGCCGATTGATACTAACAGCGGCACCATCTACGGGTCGTGTCAAGTCTTCTCCACGGATGTAGATAGTGGAGATATTTGGGTTATTGCGGATTGGGAGGTTTAAGTGACGGACTATTATGTTGATGGTGGTGTGGTTGGCGGTAACGGGCTTTCTCCCGCGAGCGCTTTCCCTTCCGTTTATTCTATCACTTGGGCGGATCGAGATCGCGCGTGGGTCCGCAACACGCACGTCGAAAATCTTGTTAACTCTAGCGGTTTTGGTTCCAGTTCTTCCTGGCAGAACGTTCAGGGCTTTGACCGTTACGTGTCTATCATCGGTTGGCCTTCGCCGGGCGATACACTTTATGATGAACGCCCCGCCGATGGTATTAGCGCGGGATGGGACAGTGACGTTCCTTCGACCCAGGCTTATTCCAGCTACGGCTATAAATTTCCGACATTTACAAATTCCAATAATGGTGCGAGCGCCAATCCTCGTATCGGGCGCACTTACCTCACCAATTTCTATCTGGTGAATTGTGGTGGTGGCGGAAATGCTGGATGGGTAACCATCTTAAATCCGTGGCAAGTTAATATCCTTGGTGACGGTGGCCGGTTTGGTACGATCATGCCGCTGTTTAATAATGGTCCCTACTGTCAGGTTAGTGGTCAGCAACGTTTTGTGGATGGCCCGGTCGTTGAGAGAATGATTGTTGTGGCTTCCAACAACAATTCCTCTTTGAATTTTCATTGATGGAGATGGTCAAGCAGGACAATAGACGTCTTTTGAGTGCCAAGGTATCTGATTCTTTAGTGGGGTATTTACTGTTAACTCTTATTTTGGAGGGAAAAGATTAGTGTGTTTCCACATAGATCCAACACATGCCTAATAGTAATACATGTTCGCTTGTTTAGCCCTCCAAAGCCTAAGGGTATAACTGAAACAATATTGCTTAATATGGGGTGTATATGACAATATGAAGAATATGGGGGTACAGAATAGAATACACAAGGTTCTGTAGGTATATATGTAATCATCCATCCCTTTATAAAAAAATAAAATCAAATCTTTTTATAAAGGGCAGACCTTAAATGAAAAAAATAAAATCATACTGATTTTTCATAATGAGTGACCTTACATCACATTTTGAATAAGCAACACGTTTGACATTTGGACTTTGACATGACACTTAAACATGCATGTTAACATCCCATTCTATGATTTTAAATTGAGCACTTCATTAATTCTTATAAATACCTGTTTGACTGCTAGAGGATCAATAATTTGATTCATGTTTTATTTATCTTTTTGATATTTTGGACAAATTTCAATCAGCTTTGCTCTACTGCATGCATGATGCATGTATAAGCACGTATGAATATTTCCACATCTATATACCCAATATATCCATGTGTCTTGTTTTTAAATCTTTGCCACATCCAACATCCTATGTCGACACATGATACCCATGTCCATGTTCTACAGATCATCATTAAAATGTGTGAACATGCACACGGGTGGACTTTGGGTTTAGGCTAGTAGCAACAAAGCTGCTCTTATTTTGATTGTTGGGTGCGTTCAACATTATAATTCTCACAAATTGGCAATGAATCATTCTTCCTGATCCCTGAGTTCATTAATCAATAAGTAGAACAGTTGGAGCAAGAGGTCGCTGAATTGCAACAAACTCTTTCTGATAAGCAGGAACATGAACATGCCATGCTTCAGGTTCTTTTGATTTGTTTCTACAATGCCTATCTTGACTATGGTCTCTCTCTCTTTTTTACTTGCTTGCTTTTCCAGTGGCTTCTGTTGCCTTTGATGCAATTTTACGACATTTGATAACATTATAGGTTTTGATGCGGGTAGAGTAAGAACAGAAAGTGACAGAAGATGCTCGAATATGTGCCGAGCAAGATGCTGCTGCACAGAAATATGCTGCTTATGTGCTTCAGGTTCTTAATTTTGGTTTTGATATTCTATTGCATAGCCAGTAGTACCTAGGATTTTTGTAGAATAGGGAAGACATGTTTTAGGCATTGAATCAAATCACGTTAGAGGTGATAATACTCCCAAACAAACTAATTCTGTGGCAGATGCTATCAGGAAATAATCCTGGTTAGGAAATTTTTTAGCGATAATTACATATGTACCCTCAGTATCTTGTGTATTCTACATGCCCATTTATTCTTATTTATTCAGTGTCATATATACACCTCTATTAAACTGTATTTCATCATATATATACCCCTGTTGTCACTTGCCATTTGTTTAACTTAATTTTAAGTAGATTAAGATGAAGAAAAGACTAATCTGCACTTGTTTAATCATCTCACAATTAAGATAATTGACATATACGACCCCTATAATCTTTCATATTATCTTGGATACCCATCTAAAGCCTTATATTTTACATGTTCAATAGAATATTCTGTTAACTCTGATGGTGCCAGAGCATGGGGGTAAAATCGAAACAATACTCCTTAATATTGGGTTATACATAACAATATCTAGAATATGATGGTATAGATAGAATATGTAAGATTCTAGGATATATGTATGTGCTTGTAGGCTCTTTATCCCTCCTTCCCTTTACACAACTTTCCCCCTCCAGTCATGTACCTTCATGCAATTTTACAAAGGTATGCTGGGGCAGATAAAATGAGTGCCACATTTGTGAGCTGCCAGGAGTAGAGTCAGAAAAACCAAACCCTTCAGAAGAAAGATATTTTATTTCATGTAAGAAGTCTAGACATCATTATCCTTTTGTACAATCTAGCATCACTTGAGCTTGAGCTTGCAAGCTTCAATTATGTATATCTATTTTAAGAACATCCTTGTGTTGCACAATCAAATTGATCATGTCTGTTTTACCGAGTAATATAGTGTCAATTTATATTTTATATTTCAAACATTTTTCTTGATTATCTTGTTTTCTTGTAATTGTTCTATCATACATTGGAATATCAATTGTGGATGCAACTGACGCAGCACGTAGTGCTTTAGACATTGTTCTTACAGAACCTGGCCTTAGTGTTATAATCAGCGTCGTCCTGACAAGCCGTGCTATTTTCTAGAGAATGAAAAATTACAGAGTATATGCTTTGGTTCTGGTTTGAAACTACTATTAACATTTTAATTGGCAGACTGAAGTTCTTCACTGATGATGGTGTGTTTACTTTTGCAGATCTATGCAGTTTCTATTACAATTCGTATTGTGGTATGTAGTTTGACATTGGTCAACTTAGCATATACATTGCTGATATACATTGCTGGTTCTGAATTATTCATCGGTACCATTGTGCCAATTGTGTTTTTTCTTTCAGGTGTGTAACATCATCAATCTTGCAAGGCCTGTGAAGCTCAAGGTGTAGAAGGGAGAATAAAACTGATAGAGAAGAGGTGGATGAGAAGTTGGCCAAGAGTACATGCCAAACTATCCAATCAATTGGCTTCCCTTACTACTCGTCCACTAGCAAGAAAATGAGCACAAAGGGGAAATTATTTTATCTTTTTTGAAGAGTTGAGTTTTTATATTTTAGTTGCAGAGTGAAAAATTGAGGTTCCACAGTCGGAGTTGTATTTATAAGTCATGGATGCTATATGTCTTGTGTAATTGGGATATTTTCATGTTTTGATTTTATAATATGGCTCTATTAAGAGATTATTGTTATCAATGACTAGCATGTCCTATTTATGCTTATGTCAAAAGGTGGACAATTTATATATGAATGTGTGGTGTATAATGGTGGGTGTTTATGTATGTCATTGAATCACGAAGAATATGATCCATGTACTAATTGTATATTAAGAATGTTGACTGTAATTTTTATATTTTAGGATGGTTATTTTGGTGCAATATTTAGAAACTGGAGCTCTTATATTAGTCGCTTGCGACAGTTTGGGGACGAAAATGTCTTTTAAACACATTATTCTAAGTGATTAGTGCATGATGGTTTTTACATGACTATTCTTAAAATAGGTTATTTGGGGCAGTTTGAAGGAGGAATTGCCCCTAAAATATGTTCATCAGAGGCATTTGGCCAAAAAAAATGCTCCTATTAAAATATTTAGGGGCAATTATTAGTGCCTCTAATGATAACATTAGGGGCATTTTTCAAAAAGTGCCCCAAAAATTTTTAGGGACCGTGGCAACAGGGGCACATTTTAAAATGCCCCAAATACTAATCAAAATGCCCCTAAAAGTTATTAGGGCATTTATCTCCTATTTTTGGGGTAGTTTAGAAATGCCCCTAAAGGTCTATTTTCTTGTAGTGGCTGTTGTTGTTGCTCTCTACCTGTTGTTCCTACGTTGTGCCTACTTACAACTTCCTTTACTATTGTTACTTTAGTTACCGCTTCCATTGTAGTGGGGTTCTACGGGACCCCTACTGTGCCTTTGAGATGAGGCTCACCCCCTGCTTTTCAGGTGTGGTGTCCTTCTTGGAGTGGAGCGGTTCGGTTGGATGTTTCGTAGTTGCTAGCTCGCCAGGTTTCCAGGGTGTGCCCGGGACAATGTACGTTCTCTTGCCTTTATTGTACTTGTGGAATAGACTCTGTAGTTATTTAATTATTTTAAAATGTTAATTATTTCCTGTTAGAATAGTAGATTAATTAGATAGAATTACTATACTACTATTGTTTAGAATTTCATTGCATAACCACACCAAGCCTTAACCCTTCCGAGTCTCCCGACTCGTGGGTGGCGGCGCAGGATCTGAATGGTATTGGATCGTTCCCGGTATCCAGATCTGGGGTCGTTACAATTGGTATCAGAGCATGGTTGTGGTAATACATGGAAATTCGAGACAATGCAATGATTATGAGCCCAGAGAGTCCAGTACAGTCGGCTGCTGGCTTAGGGTGTTTTGCTTATTCGCCCCTTCCCTTTTGTTTTCCGCATTGTGCTGAGGGTTGGTTGGCACCGTGGGGGCGTGCTCGAGCTTAGTTAGAAGTGCTAGTGGGAGCTCAGGTGGAGCCGAGTAGGGGGGAGTCGAGAGGCGAGTCTCCTCCTCCGGAGGTAAGGGCTCAGGGTGTGCCAGCATGTTTCGTTTCTTCATGCGGTAGGTGAGTCAGCGTCGTGGTCCGGAGGCTGGCGAGGGTGGTTCATTGCGTGGCGGTCGTGGATGCTCTTGCAAATGTTTTTTACAGTTTCACCGCTGATGTTTGAAGGCCAGCCGGATCCTGATGCTGCGAAGTCGCGGATCGATGTGGGGATCGGGTGGCCCGGCCTATGGTGTGTGCCGAGGTTGAGAAGGTTTTGCTAGCAAGCTACTTGTTGCAGGGTCCAGCCTTGTCATGGTGGACCGTTGAGTAGGCAAGTGGTGTCTCTTTCGTCTCCTAGTTTGAGTTCCTTCCCTTCGAGGTCGAGGTTTAGTCAGATGGTTAGGTCGTTCATAAGGAGTGGGGCTAGCAGGAGGCACCGTGAGCTCGAGGAGTAGGTGTCTATTGTATCTTTTCACCATCCAGTGGTTCGACCACTACGGTTTGGTGTGAGTAAGTAGCCTGGACAGTGTCTGAGATGTGGCACGCTTCTCGTGGGCAGGCCATGCGCCGTGGGTGGGGCTGAGCTGGAGTGTTTTCTGGTGTGTCATACTGGTCTTGTTGCTCACGAGTGCCCAGGGCGGCAACCCCTGTTCTAGCCATTTTTGCCACGCTCCATTTGCCTGGCGAGTTAAGGTTCTCGGCGTGTGCGAGGCACTTGACTGAGTGGAGTCGTTGTGCTCACTCCGTGGAAGGTGTGGGTTGTTTTTCGGTCATTATATGCCATGTTTGCATTTAATTCTGCTATTTTTTCGATTATAATTGCGTTGCCCTATGCTTGTGTCCTTCCCGAGGTGTATTCAGGAGTCCCTGGAAGAGTCGTGTGTGAGGGTTATGTGGTTGCCCCTCGTCGTGTCTTGGTGCGTGCGTGTTTGCAGGTCAAGTTGAAAAGGGCGAGTAGAGACACCAGTCAAGATTATGTGTCGTGTTGTAGGGCTGGTGTGGGGTCTCTCCAGATGCCCTATTGTTTAAGACCTGCGTTGGTAGGTGGATTGCCTTGGCAGAAGCTAGGTTTTCCTTCGTCCTGCGGCCTTGTTGGTGCAGAGTTGCGCAGCGGGAGCCTGGTGGGTCGGTAACCCATGGGCTCCAAGATTGGATTAGGAATGGTGTTTGGCACGTGTTTCATGGTGAGCGTGTCCTGGAGGTTTCAGAATTGGTTGTGGAGAGTTACTCTTGGGGAAGAGCTGTGTTCGACCGTGGGAATGGCCTTGGTAGCTGTGCGTGGGCGGTGGTATCATGCTGAATAGTGCTAGTAGCTCAGAGAATCAGGAAGCTTGGTGGTGAGAGTGGTTGGTCGAGATGGTATATTGCTCCAATTTTTCCCTTGAATGGTGTCGCGTGGTTTGGAATGGAGCCACCTAGCGACTGGTCTTGAGGCAAGTCGTGGCCTTTTGGGCCGGTTGTTTGGCGCTGGCGTTCGGTGCTCAGGAGTTGATGGGGACATCATTTACCCCCTCCACATTTTTCAAAGCCCGGATGGATCGTCATCATGTGCCATCGTGATCTTACATTTCTTTGAGTCATGTCATGTAGCTTTTATATTTTATTTGAGTCATTTTGATGTATTATTTCGCATGTAGACCTTTGGTCGAATGACCACTTCGATGGCTTGCGCTTCTTGGGTGGATGTTGACTTGGTGCTCGATGATTTCTCCTCTAAGGTGACTTTCTACATCATCAACGCTAGCACATCCTACCGAGTGTTATTGGGCAGGCCTTGGCTCCATGAAAATTGGGTCATCCGTTCAACCCTCCATCAATGCATCAAATATGCTAAAGATGGGGAACAACGTATGGTTTTTGCAGACCTGTCTCCATTTACTCCAGCAGAGTGCCACCTGGCTGATGTTGCTCTCTACTTCAGGGGAATCAGTCCCTACCCCGTGATTAAGAGCAAGAGTAATGGCTGGCTCTTAGAAGAGGAGGAGGAAGACCTTTTCTCCGTTGACGAAGAAAAGTCTAAGCTTCATCGGTTACGCCTAAACTCCAAGTTAACCACAAATCGCCCTGAGAGGTGGAAAGTCAACTTTGAGGCTAACCTCATTAGCCAAGCAATCAACAAGAGTATATGTCTGCCACCAGATTGCATCCAGCTTATGTATGCCTCAGATAAGAACAAGGTAGAGTAGCTCACAACATTTGTTATTACTTACAAATGACAACTCAACCAAGAAGAAGGCTAATAGGGACAAGCCCATTGTTTTCTACAAAGGAAACATGGCCCCTCTAGCCCCACCAGAAGACAACTTCGGCTGGTCCAGGCGTGCTGACAACACCCCTAAAGCTATCCATGTTTTGGATGACTTGCTACCCCACATTCGGGAGATGTGCCTCAAGCAGCATGTCCTCCAATGGCAAGATTCCACATAGCAGAGATATTCCTCTCATTTGTGGACCCCTTCATAGGTCCGGGGGCAACCCCCGTTCTCCCGTAGAGACACCAGAGGGCTCGGCTATGACCAAGACCCAGATTTTTGTGTCTACTATGTGGTCCAAGTCATAGGCCCGATACAACCAGCTGGTGACTCAGCCATTGTCAGCACCAAGTTCGACAGCTCCGGGGATGAGAAAGAGGATATTTTAATCCCACTCCCCGCCAAAACCAGTACCCCAGTTCAAGCACTCGATGAGGCTTCCCCGTCCGTCCATGAAAACATTAAGACGGAGGAGGTCCCCGGGGCCTCCCAAAAAGCCCAAGAGCCCAGTTTGCCAAGCTTTCCCCGTGAGGAAAGTTTCCAGAACAAAGATAATGAAGCATTACCAATCTTGGCAAGCAACCCTAGCCAAGTTTCAATAGCATCAACTGATGACTATCAATCGAGCTTTGGTAATTTGGGACAACCCCAGTCTGAGCCCAGTGACGACAATCTTCTTGCTCCATCAACTTCAACTGTTGGCTTCGAAGACCCACAAGTGTACGAAGCCGACACTGGCGACGAAGACTTCATCGACTTCCAGCCAGCTCCTCCCAAGCTGGAGGATGTTGTCTAGGAAACCGTTGATGAACTCATCGAAATTAACCTGAGCGAAGGTGAAGCTCCTCAGTCGACGTTCGTCAGCTCCCGCCTTATCGAGACAGAAAGGCAGGACTGCAAGTAACTCTTGCTCGAATACAAGGATTGCTTCGCTTGGACATACAAGGAGATGATGGGGTTGGGCCCCTCCATAGTAGAGCACGACCTGGCTATATCTCCCTCAGCCACTCCAGTCAAACAACCCTAGTGGCACATGCGCCATGAGCTAGAACTCCAGGTTTCGATTGAGGTCAACAAATGGCAGAGGTTGACTTCATCGAGCCGTACATCTATCCGATCTGGCTGGTCAACATTGTCCCAGTCAAAAAAAAATGGTCAAGTCCACATCTGCGTTGACTACCGGGACCTCAACAAAGCTTCTCCAAAGGATGACTTCCCTATCCCGATCACAGAAATAATGGTCGACATGACCACCGGACATGAAGCCCTATCATTTATGGACGGATCCTCCAGCTACAACCAGATCCGGATATCCCTCGAAGATAAGAATCACACTACCTTTCGGTCCTCCAAACGGATCTTCAACTACAAATGCATGCCCTTTGGTTTGAAGAATGCCAGTGCTACATGCCAGAGGGTCATGACCAAAATCTTCGACGAGATGCTGTACAACATCGTCAAATGCTACATCGACGACCTCGTCATCAAAAGTAAGTGACAGGAAGACCATCTATGGGATATATGCTAGGTCTTCGAGCATCTCCAAAACGAACCCTATGAAATGCGCCTTCGGCATATCCAGTGGCAAGTTTCTCAGCTTTATTGTCTGATAGCAAGGAATCGAGGTGGACCCTAGCAAGAACAAAGCAATCGGGGAGCTCCCCACCACCCAGCAACCTCACTGAGCTCAGGTCATTCCAGGGCAGGTTAACTTATATTCGAAGGTTCATCTCCAACCTCTCTGGTCGATGTGTGCCTTTCAGTAAGCTGATGAAGGAAGACGCCACCTTCATATGGCACTCAAAATGCCAGGTGAATTTTGAGCATATCAAGGAGTACCTCCTCACTCCTCCAGTCCTGGGGGCACCGATCAAGGGTAAACCCCTCATAGTCTACATTGCCGCCATGGACGCCTCGTTGGGGGCTCTGTTGGTGCAAATCAATGAGGAGGGCAAGGAGCAACCACTCTACTACCTCAGCTGCAAATTGATCGGTGCTGAGTACCACTACTCCCCTATGGAAAAAGTTTGCTTGGCATTGGTATTCATCGTCAAGAAGTTACAGCACTACCTCTTATCTCAACAGGTCGAGCTCATATCCAAGCACTATCCTCTCAAGTTTCTCCTCAGGCAGCTCATTCTCTCAGGTCGACTATGGAAATGGGCTCTCTATCCTAAAAATTAGGGAGAGGTTACCAAACACATCTAACTGAGTTTCTTACTTCTATTTTTAAATTTGAGAGAAAAAAGAGAGAAAAAGAGTAACCAAACACCTTATAAGGCATTGAAGGAGGATGGAGAGAAGGCACCGAGGCCCCCGGGTCCTCGGTCGCAGCCTGGAGGGCAGCCTTCCAGCATTCCTGGAAGCCACGATCGCGCGTGGGATCGAAGACCTCCAAGGCCGCCGAGGTTAGCTCAACTCGATAAGCCAGGGATGAGCGAAAGTTCTCCACCGCCTCCTTGTAGGCGGTCGACATCGAGGAGCGTAGTCTAGCCAGTTCCGCCTCTACCTCCTGGGCCCTGAGCTCAATAGCCTTGACCTGCATCCCCAGCTTGGACGCATGGGCCTCGGCTATCTCAACCTGAACCTGGAAGAAGTCGCAGTCCAGCTCCTTCCCGGCGAGGGCTAATCCCACCTGCTCTAGCTGCTCCCGGAGCCTAGCAACCTCCGCCTCAGACGCCTCCAGGCGTCCCTCCAGCTCCTCACACTTGGCCATCAACCCTGTCGGCCCGGCCCGACTGGTCTCCAAGTCCCGCGCAACGCCACAGAAGTGGTTCTGCCATAAGCGGAACACCCTGGTAAGAGTGACGAAGTTCTTCACCGTCAAGTCCACTAGCTCACTCTGGGCCCCAAGGCCGAACTCCCCGGTCCAGTCTCGGGGGTGCATAGTCTTGTTGATGAAGGCCTTCGCCTCTATCTAAAGGTGGGACTTGAGGATGGGCACCTCTTCTGACAAGAAGTCAGGGCCCGAAGAAACGGTGGGCGGTAGTTGGTGAGCCCCCACCTCCTCGTAACCAAGCAATTCATCATTAAGAGCAGGAGCCTTGCCCTTGTCTGGCGCTTCCCTCATGGGGGCCGACACCGGAGGGGCGATCACAAGTTCTACGGCTGGCGGCGGCGGAGGTGGAATGGTGGGCGGAGGAGGAGGAGCAGTGCTGAAGGCTGTAGAACTATCGGAAGAGATGGACGTTCGGCTCCACCAACGCCTTCCGACACATGAGGACGAAACCACAAAGGATGTGATAGGAATTGGGGGATATCTCCCCTGGGTGCCGACCATAATGATGGAAGACAGACTCGATAAAGGAATGAACAGATAGGCAGAAACCCATCTGAAAGGACGCTACGGGGACCATGATGCCACCCGGAGGCAGATTGAACTGATTGTCGTTGACGGTCGGGAAGATGATGTTGAATTCAAGGGGAATTTGGAAGGCCTCTCACAGCTCGTGGACCACCCTATAGGCGACTAATGGTGGGGAACGGGGACAACTGGGGCCTGCGCCCAAAGTACTCGGGGCATCTTCGCGACCGAAATCCACCTCCTCAACTGAAGAGGAGGGGCAGACCCTGAGAGTTCTCCCACGGGGTGGCATATTTCCAGAAGACGGAAGGCACAAAGAAAAGAAGAAGACCCTCACCAGACGACAGAGGAGAAGCCTACAACGAGCGCAACAGATAACGAGAGGCAGATGAGGTTCTAGAAAAGACCTTGTGACGGTTCTTATAGCCTTCCGAGGCAAACGGCCACTTCGGAGCCGTAGGGCAGGTGAAAAGGTGCCTGTCACTGTCACAGTACGGCCGCCAGGCCCAGACGCCCGTTTGACGCCCACGCTCCTAGACAATGAGCCCCGCATCATGATTACAGAAATGTCACTTCTCACCGTCGGAGACGCCTTGTGCCCCAAGCAATCGACTCGGACCACCAGTCCTAATAAGGTGAAGAGGTCTTCCTCGCAATTGACCCTCTCCTGCTCGACTCTCAGCTCCCTGCAGAGTGCTCGGCAACTGAGAGTAGGGGGCTAGTGAGGAGGGTAAATTCGGCTCAGCTCATGATGGGTCCATCTGCAACAAGCCCAGTATATCCCAGAGCCTGCAGCGCGCCTGAGGGTGCCCGACGACCGCAGCCCATGAGGGCACGACCCACTACGACTTGGCATTGGATTCGACTGCGTTGGAAGGGCTACGGCCCAGGCGCGATGATTGCCGAAAGACCCTCCGACGATCGACCGTTACCCCCCACGACGTGGGTTCCTACCCCATAAGAGGCGAGCACGTCCCACGAGTGCCGTAAGACTCATCCAGGGACCGACCAACTCTGAGGTACTCGTCCCTCAACGGGAAACTCCCACCACGATCGCGGGAGACGTTACTCCACAACTTATGCCCTTCCATGTTAAGGGATAGGTCTCCAACACCAGGATAACCTCCTATAAAAGGGACATCGACAGAGAAGAGAAGGACACTGTGAAATTTCTGCCAAAAATCCTACACATAGAATAGAGCCACTTGTCTTGCTACTGCGATAGAGAGGTTACGTGTGTACACGTTCTTGGAGAGAGAGATCTCCTCTTGCACGACCTATTACCACCCAGCGAGCACTCTCTAAGTGACCACTGTGAGCGGCGAGCACTCGTCTGGAGGGTCTACGCGTCTCTCAGAGCTACTACAGCGACCTCCATCCCCCTCTCTTCCCTCAGATCTTCTCTGTTCCTTCCTTGGACCGTTGCTGACTTAAGCATTGGAAGATTATCCTCTGAAATAACATGCAAGACTCCTTCTGACGCCTCTTTGATTTTTGATGTTTATAAATTTTCACGGATGTCGAATGACTTCCCCAACAAATAAATAGAGAAGGTCTATGTACATATGTGAAAGAATAAACGTGGAGTATCCTACTCTTAAAAGGAAAAAAAAAAAGAGAGATGCGGTTTAGTAAGACCTCACACTCCGTGTAGACCCCAAGTCCCCCCCCCCCCGATCTCTGTGGGGCTTGTGGCCGACATTAAGGTCCTCCAAAATAATAAGCAATTGACTGTCGATCTCCTTGACGAGGCGAACCTTCAACGCTATGCCCAAGCTCCTCTGGATCCTCAAGGCAATGGTCAGGCGGACAGTTCTTTATTTTGGCCCCCCAAGTCAACCTTTACTAAATTCTCGTTGGCACTTGTTCACAGACTACGCTCGCGATGAGGAGGGGAGTCAGCTGGGGCGCTCGGAAGAAGTGGCACAGGGGGTGAGGGGGAGCAAGAAATTAAGCCCGAGGCCCGAGAAGTTCATCTTGAGGCCGAGGAGAGAGAAGACCCTCCGACCAGTTGCGACGGTGAGCGTGACAAGGGAAAGGGTGTGGCCATCGCCAAGGCTAAAGCAAAGGGGGGGTCCACACGTAAAAGTCCCGAGCAAAAGCTGATGTTGGACTCTCTGAAGGTGCTAGTTTCCAATGGGAGCCGCTGGAAGAAAAGGAGGGTGGCCAAGGTGGTGGACACATCTGTCATTCCATCGATGACTTCAGATCTTCCTCCCAGGGCCCAGGGCCCAGGGTCCAGAAGTCCCCACAACCTCAACTCTTGCAGGCGACCAAGCGATTTGTCCTACAAGAGAGCAGTCGCCCTTCGCAACAATCTCCCATGGGTCCGGCCCGACGCTCCCTCCTCCCAGGGAAGGGGCCGGTGCAGCTACCCCATTGAACTCCTTAGCCGAGAAAATCAGAATCAGCTGCTTTAGCGAGGTGGTAGGCTTTGCCTACTCTCTCTCTCGACTGGCTCGTTCAGCGTGTCACTTTCTCTCATGGCTGATATCTCCACCACATGCCGACTTACCCGAGATGACGTTAATACGAATACCTCGGGGGTGGTTGCCTATCTCCTCTGAGGGATCTCATGGGCTGTCATGCTGGTCACCCACATACTGGGCCAGGTGTCCCTGTTGAATGAGAATCTCTATCTCATCCTTAAGCTGCTGACAGTTGCCGGTGTGGTGGCCGTGATCGCCATGGAACTGGCAGTGCTTACGCTGATTGCGATGTCGAGGGTCAGACTTCATTGGCTCGGGTCGGTGGAGGAGGCCCGAGTCCTTGATCTCTTGGTAAATCTCATAAACGGGAGTGGCCAACGGGATAAGCGCTCGAACCTCTTCAGAGATTCTCTCCTATCGCCCTCATGATTCTTCCTCTTTCCCGACTGGGAGGACTAATCAGGTTGGTGCTTCTTCTCCCCCTCCTTCCCTTGGACGGAGCTATCTTGGCAGGCTGTGAGGACTTCCTCGCACTCCACATGACATAGAGCCAAGGTAACAAGGTCAGTAAGGGAGGAGGGAGGGTGGAGAACCAAATCGCATTGAAGCCCCTCGTCCTGGGTTCCCCCGATCAGGGCGGTCATTATGGACGTAGCATCGAGAAAGGGGATACAAAGGGCTTCTTCCTTAAAGCGGTTGATGTAAGTCAGAAGATTCTCCCCTGGGGCTTGTTTGAGGGCCAACAACCCTGCGATTGACCTCGCATTGAAGCTCTCCTTGAACAGTCGCCTGAATTGTCAGAAGCTAGAGATACTTCCCGTTGCGAGGGCTCGGAACTAGGCCTAAGCACCTACACCAATGTGGTACTAAAGGGTCAGCATTTGATGGGATCCGAAGCCCCCTGTAGAGTCATCAGGGCGTCAAAGTTGTCAAAATAATCAGCTGAATCGGCCAAGTCATCATAGGGCTTTAGTGATGGAAGTTGGACTCTGGGCGATAGTGCAACTTTGAGGATCTCGGCAGAGAAAGGAGACTGCTCTTCGTCCCCTAGAAGAGCCCTACTTGCCTTTCTATAAAGCTCGGAGCGTGCGTTCTTTCTCGACAAAACGACGTAGAGCCTTGGAGCTGAAGTGTAAGCTCTGGATGGACGCAAGAGGGCGGCGTGGGGTTCCCCAACATCGCTCTCTCTTCTCCTTGTCATCGGGTGGCGACTGGGAAGGTGGGCGTGACTGGCGGAGTCGGCTGCCACGCGACACTCCTCCCCCTCCGTGGGTTGGAAGAGGCCTCTTGCTCCGCGGCATGAAGCAGGGGATGAGACAACCCACCTACAGTCCTGCAATTGATTCAACCGTCCTCTATAATAAAGCTGTCACCCATCGGTCGCCGTGATGCCTCCCCTCGAGGGGCCGATGTGCGATCACTGGGTGTGCTCCTCCCTCCCCACATGGGCCCTCATTAGGTCTACGAGGACGTCTAGTTTGGCATCAAGGGAGCGGAAGGCTTCATGATCCACCAAGGCCGGTTGCTCCCTCTGAGTTGGCTAAGGAGGAGGGACGTCGTCTTTTGCGCCCTGGGCGGGGCTAGTCATGGAGTGGGAAGGCCCAACTCCTGGTTGCCAACCGCCGGGGAATTTTCCTTATCGCTGTGCACTCTCCTACTGTTACTGTTGCACACCATGTTAGCTTCTTGTCCATTTCTCACAGACGAGAAAGACATATTTGGAATGAGCACATCCGTAAGAATTTGGGGATAGCCTCAATTGATGGTAATATGAGAGAAAATAGACTCAGGTGGTTTGGATATATGTTTCGTCACTCTAACTCAGCGCCCGCTAAAAGATGTGATCGAATCTTAATGGACAGTAATAAAGAGCTCGGGGAAGGCCTAAAATGAGATCGTGTAATGTTATTAGGATGAACATTAGTTTCTCGTGTTTAAATATGAATATAACACTTGATAGAAATCTTTGACGGAACATGATTCATGTAGCCGATCTCAAATAATTGGAATAAAACTCCGATGACATGAATTTAACAAAACAAATGACGGAATGATCACAATGTGATGAATAAACATCCAAATAAGGTTCACCAATTTAATGGCAGTAACTAAAGAATGAGAAGAATGAAACCAAAAAAAAAAACAGATAACATAGAAAGTGATGGAATGAACCATGAGCCAACCCCCATCCCACTGCTGAGCTGCCATAAACCGAGCCAGTGATCCTCTGCAGTCACTGGACATCTGAGCACACTAAGGACTTCTCTCTCATTCATACATAATTATATAATTATCATAAGTTTAATAGACCTATCACCATGCATCCAGCTGGCACAGAGGCCCTGTTGGCTAGCTACAATCAGAGATGAATGAGCTGTCTTACACAAAAGAAAAGAGCTGAAGATCTGCCCCTCCGTCCATTCCCTTTTAATGCACTCTTAAAACCCAGTGTCGTTCATGAAGATGGCACGATTGTGTGTACGCATAGGGATATTTGATCAGTTTCTGTTGCACAGAATGGCATGGTTTTGGGTGCAAGGGCATTTGCCACATGAGCCATGAACTGTCCGCATTTAGAATGAGCATGGTGTGGCTGCATATGTGCATGCAACCCACCTGACTAAATTCTGCCGAACTGTCATGAATCTAGGGATTCCCTACATTTTTGAATCCACATGCATCGTAAACATTCCTCTTTGCAACCTAGAAATTCAGCATTCCCCATGAGTACAACATGGCTGCACATATGCTTAAGGGCACCTAATCAAATTCTGTTGGATAAAAATGGTACAGTCTTGAGTTTATGAATATTGGACTCAGGAGTTAGAAATTTCTCTTCATTCGGAATGAGTATGGCAGCGGTCATTTTAAACCGCTCCGAATTGGAGCACCACAGAGTCCTACTTGATGGAGGCAGCAACCCCATGCATCAAATCATGCCAACCACTTCCCTTGCACTTCTGAATTCAGTTGCATTTCAACTGGTCTCCCTGCACTCTGGAAATTCAGTATGCTTCTTGAGCATAGCATTAGCAAGGGTGATGGAATTGCTTTGTACTGGGGAGATGCATGTATCCCTTGAAGAAAGTCAAAGATGGGCTGGTAGTCTTCTCCGATGGGTCTTTTCTAAAATCTCTTCTGTCAATACATGCTTGTCAGCTAGGCAAATTCTTTCATGTATTCCTGAAGACTATGGACCAGCTTCAACTCCAATTTCTCAGGGTTGGTTAATCATCATGCTTAATGACATTGTTGGTCCCAGTAAAACACCCAATTAGCTGGTTTGGTTGTGAATCTAGTGCTAAATCAGTGGGAGGCTGATTCTGATTCTTCTGATGGATTTTCACTTGCAGACTCTCTATCACTAGAACCATTTGCCACTGTCACCAAAAGCTTAACAGAGGATAAGATGCCCAAAATGGGTGCTACTGATTCTGCATTTGCTACTCTAAAGGGCATTAAGGCACTAACAGAGTTTGGTTCTGGTGATTTTACTTCTCAAAGTAGAACTACTGATTTTTAGAGTTCTCTTCTTGTTGGGATAAATTGTTGGTACTTACTAGATCAGTTAACAGGCACGACCTTGCATGATTAGGTGGCAAGCATACATCCCCCACCCAATACATTCACATGTCTTTTTAAAAAGGAAAAGACCTCTTGGGGTTTAATGTGAGGGGAGTCGTGTGAGGGGAGTCGACTCTCAGAGGCGACCCCCATTTCTCCATGCTCTGTCTGCCATCTGCTGCATCAGGGGTCGACCCCAAGGGTCAACACCCCCTAGCTTGGCCACTATCCATTGAGTGTGTCTTGTAGGGAGTGAAGCCCAGCATGTACATTCAAACCATCGCACATCATCTTAGCATGCACTTCCCATTGCATAATTAGGCCTACACCAGCATAATCAAATTCATCTCCTCCACACCTTCTCCATTGCATGCATGACCACCCTAGCCGGCTAATGCTTGAGCTTTCAAATTCCCCATGGCAGCAGGGGTCCTTCTGTGTGCACTTAGAGGAGTATACCTGACATAAAACATTAGGAGAGAGCAGAGAAGACCGACCAGGTCAGACGAGATTCAGAAAGTTTAGACTTCAATATGTGGTCAGCAGATTTAATGAAGCCGGTTTACTTCCAATTCAAGCATGGCTCTTTACTCTAGAAAAATACTAAAGTAAGTAGACTTCAGTTCTGAAGTTGGAAAAGGCAGCCAAGTCCTTCAGTCCTGCTAAGTTGATGAAGTGTTCACATATGAGAGGTGCAACAGAATTGATGGATCTTTTCATTGAGGGCATTTAGGCACTAAAATCCAAGAGCCCATTCTACATGAGAGCATGTTTAAATCAAATCCATTGGGTCCATTAGGCAAATGTGCTGCAACTGTTGCACTCTACATAGGGACAGGCTAACACTGCAGAGCTAGGTTGGAATTTCCCAAGGAATAGATCATGGCTAGTTCTTGCTCCTTCCACACTTCATACTGGGGTTTGGAAATTCCCAAGGAATGGATCACGTTTCTTACATGTTACAAATGGCTTTTGAATATATAAACTTGGCAACTGGGGTTTGGAAAACTACTATATGTTGCTTCTCCTATTGTCTCTGTCCCATCTGTTCACAGGCATCATGATTCTTGCAGTCATAATATGATCGATGTCTTATCAGTTGATGTTTGGAGTTGGTATGAACAACATGGAAATTATGGTCTAGAGCTAGAGTTTGAACCTTCTTGGAATGTACGAAAAAAGCAGGGAGTTAAGCTTATTCTGTACCTTCTCTTTCTGCAGTGTAGTTTGTGTGAAAGGGCCAACCTGTTGATGAGCATATCTTGATATTCCTTCCAAAAACCATTCACCTCCAAAAAATAAACGTTTTGCACCATCATCATCTCTATTATTTCCTCCATTCTTTTTTTTAGCCAAAAGGAGGTGGTAGGGTCAGCACCAGCTGAGTGCCTCTAGCCCCAGTGGGGCAAGAGGGAGTGACTCCCCCAGGCGACCAGCTACCAACCAAATTTTATTAATGGTAACAGTTTTACAAACTCCCAAGCGACGTATACCTCGGAAAGACCACTATAGTGGAGACTAAAATAATCTGACACTAGGCAGCCGGGCTTTGTTAAGAGCATAGTTGCTCCTGCAGGCGCGGGGCATGCTAGCAATAGATGAAAAAACCAAATTGCGATTAGTTGTACAAGCATAAGAAGATAAACTGTCTGCTAGTCTGTTGGCCTCTCTGTAAACATGGATAACTGGGGCAGTGTGACCACAAAGGAGATCAGCAATGATGCACCATCAGCGAAGAGTGTCCCACGGTGGTGGGGTGTTGTTGTGGAGAGATTGAACCAGGGTGGTAGAGTCAGATTGAATGCTGCCCAGAGGAAGGCCATGAGCTTGCGCCAAACGGAGACCATCACAAAGTGCTCGAGTTTCAGCAAGCAGGCTGCAGCCCAAGCCATAGTAGTAAGAGAAGGCCAAGATAATATTGCCCACAGCATCCCGAATGTAGTTGCCCCCTCTATAGGTACCGGGGTTACCCTTGCAAGCACCATCTACATTAAGGCAGAAGCCGCTCAGTGATGGGGTCCAACAAACTAGCTTCGGCCTTTTCACCTTTATAATAGGGTGATAGCCAAGGGAACGAATGGCAGAGAGTTCCTGATCCGAAGCAGGAAGCTTGAAGGTGTAGGTGCTCAAAGCAAAATGAATGAAGGAATGTATATTGGTAATAATCCTTCTGGTAGGAACATGAAGTGACTGGTAGCGCATCATGCACCTAGCCTTCCAAATTTCCCAGAGGAGCAACAGACAGCCATACAGAGAAATGAAGCCAATCGGGGACTGTGGATTACAGGTGGAGATGAACGACCAGAGTCTTGTTGTAATTTGCTCACGGAGTACAGTTTGATGGCTAACAACGGGGAGGAACCAGGTCCACAGCTGGGAAGCAAGTTCACCGGAGATAAAGAGATGATTGAGGTCCTCATGGTGTGGAGTTTTGTAGCAGGAGCACATAGAAGCCAAAGAAACTCCGTAGTTTGCAATACGTTCATCCACAGGAACTGCTTAGTGGAGGAGACGCCAACCGATCATGGCGGCTCTACGCTGGAAGATGGGATGCCAGAGATGCTTCAAAGATGGCCGATGAGGACCCCTGGGGCAGATGAGATCATATGTCGATTTGGTAGTGAAAGCTCCAGGGCTAGTACCCGTCCAGACACGAACTTCATCCACATTGTTAAGAATAAGGTCATCTAGAGGCACAGTGGAGGGGACAAGGTGGCGAATGGGGTGGTCCAATGATTGTAAAACTTGCTGGACAGTAGTAGCTGGGCCGCTGTAGGGAGTAGTTAAACAGTGGCGGAGGGGGTGTGTTCCTGCCCAAACATCATCAAGGAAGTCGACCTTAGTACCCTTGCCAACAACCCACCGAGTATGACTCTGGACAGCATTGAACGCTTCTAGGAAGATAGTCTTAGAAACACCTCGGGGGAAGGGAATGGGGGAAGGATGATCGACCTTATATCTGCATCTGGCGTACCTATCCCATAGAGAGTTACCCGTGCAAACCTGCCAGATCTGTTTTGCAACAAGGGCTTGTTGCACATGGTTTAGACTCCTAATGCCCAGACCACCCTCAGACGGTGGGCATTTGATCTTGTCCCAGGATATCCAGTGTCTCCGCCGAACACTATCAGTACCATTCAAGAATAAAGCAGCCATCACCTTATCAATGTGGTTGAGGACCATTTTAGGGATGGAGGTAGCCGTGGCAAGATAGACGGGAATGCAACTAAGGACTGAATTTATGAGAGTCACCCATCCTACCTGTGAAAGAAATCTAGATTTCTAGGATAGCATTTTGGAATGGAGCTTGTCCACCAAGTGTTTGTAATCAGCGGCATTAGATCTTCCCTGCTGGAGGGGAATGCCCAGGTAAGTAATAGCACCAGTTTGTTTATGGAAGCCAGTAATGTCTCTAATGTTGTTAGATAGTCTGGGTGGAGCTATTTTTGAGATAAGAAATGAGCTCTTCGAAGCATTGAGCTTTTGCCCGATACATCATTCATATGTCTGCAAAAACTTCATAATGCGAGCAAGATTGTCAGCCCGACCATTAGAGAAAAGGAGAGCATCGTCTGCATAAAGAAGGTGGAAAATCATAGGACAAGCTCGCGGCCCAGAGAAAGGTTTTAAGACACCAGAGCTATGCAGGCGGAGGAGGCCTCGGCTTAGAAGTTCTTCCATGATGATGAAGAGGGCCGGGGCAATGGGATCGCCTTGTTGAAGCCCCCGAGTGGACTTGAAGAAACCAACAGTCATACCATTAAAAAGGATGGAGAACTAGCTATTAGCCTGCAGTATCGCCATATAAGATGTAAACCAAGTGGAGAAGCCAAATCGACGAAGAACAGCAATGAGACAATCCCATTCAACTCCATCATAGGCCGTCATCATATCTAATTTGAGGTTAATATTGTGACCCCTTGATTTCCTTCTAAGATCACCTACCAATTGTCTTACCAATGCCACATTGTTGATGATGAATCTCCCCTTCACAAATGCCCCTTGCTCATCGGATATAATAAGCGGGAGAATGTCCATTAGCCGTTTGACCTTTGATGGAGGGGGGTAAAGGTTGACCTAGGGTGAGTAAGGTAGACCCTGGGGAAGATAAGGTAGACCCTAGGGGGAAGTGAGGTAGACTTTGGGATGAATGAGGTCTATGCAGGTTTGGACAGAGGTCGACGCATGTTAGATGAGGTCGATGCATGTTGGCTAGGGTCGATGCAGGTTTGGACTAAGGTCGACGCATGTTAGATGAGGTCGATGCATGTGGGCTGGGAGGCCTGTGCACGTAGGATGGAAGGTCTGTGCATATGGGTTTAAAGGTCGATGCATGTTGGGGTTGAAAGTCTATGCATATGGGTTGGGAGGTCTGTGCATATGGGTTGGAAGGTCTGTGCATATGGGTTTAAAGGTCGATGCACGTTGGGGTTGAAAGCCTATGCATATGGGTTGGGAGGTTTGTGCATGTTTGGGCCAAGGTCGACGCAGGCTAGGGGCAGGGTTATGCATGCTTAGGCCAAGGTTGATGCAGGTTAAAGACTAAGGTCGACGCATGTTGGGTCGGCAGAGAGGTCGGGTCAGTGGGAAGGCTGCGTCGGCGCCTTCGAAAGGGAAAAGGGGTTGCGGAAGGTGGATCGGCGCCTTCGAAAAGAAAAAGAGGTAGCGGGAGGTGGATCGGCACATTGGAAAGGGAAAGAGGTAGCGGGAGCGAAGCGGGTCGACGCAGGGGACCGCCAACCCATGGCGATTCGGCGCATGCAACGCCGACTCCACGGTTTCAAAGGGAGTGCACTCTTTGGCCAATGGGCTAACCTAGGCGAGTCATGGGGTTTATTCAGGTTATGTTGAGCTTGGGTTGGAATTATGGGGAGATTGATTAAGAAGATTATTGCAATGGAGGCTCCAGAGGTCACCATTAACTTATAGTTTTAGAGTATTTCACACTGATCATAAAAAAGGGGCAAACGGATTTAGCAATCTTGTCAGTGTTTGTTGCATTCAGATTCGCCACAGTCCATGGCCTCAAGTGTGAGGTTCATACTCGAACACATGGGCAAAATTGGGCAGCATCTCCCCTCACTTTGGAGTGGTATGAGATGAAAAGAGGGTTCATACATGGAAGGTTTCCAGAATAAGACCCCTAATTACAGAGAAGCCACGCATGGCGATCTCATGACCCATATTGGATGTGGGAGCCCTGAGGACTAGCCTACTAAGGGTTCCACTAATCTAGGGCCAGACCTCAAACCAAGAGATTTTTATGTTGTCACCTGAGCGACACTTGCTGTATACTCCGGGGAAGATGTCTCAAAAGAATATGCCATTGAAGGGCATGCTCCTTAGAGTAGGAGTGATCTGAAGCTCCAAACGGGAAAACAACAAGTTTAGGGATGTATCCCCTCCCCGGTGGCCGATGAACCAAGTTCACTCACAGACAACTTAGCGGGGGAGAGCCCAGGACATGCTACCAATGTTAGCAGACCTGTGCCACCCCCTATAACCTGAGGAGTGCATACAGCCAGTGCGATGGGCAACTTGAAAAAGTCTACTTATGTAGAGGAAAGACTATAATAAGGGAATTAGCAGTGAGGTGTGTACGCAGTCCTCATGGGTGGGTTGCTCACTGTCTAAAGGGGTGGACGCACGGTGGTAGCCACTCAAGGAGGCAGAAACTTCTTTGCGACAATTTGGCGAATGGTTAGAGCTCACGTATAATGACACTCAAAGATGAGGTAGAGCAGATGGTGCAATTAAGGCAGGCAACGAAATCAACTATGGAGTACACCACTCCCCTTACACCCTAGGAAGGAAGGTGAAAGGGGTTGATGGCCTTCTCCCAGACTACTGAAATAGAGGAGGTCGTCGATGAAACAGTGACTTACAATGCTCCTACATATGCATTCATTAAGAGAGATTCACAGACATCATACGATCCCGAGGAGGGGACTTGCTATTGCCCATAGGTCATGGCCAGGGGCCATCCGGAATGTGGTACCTGGGGTAAGGATCTCTGGGCACTGAATGATCAAAAAGATAACGATATAGGCCTCCCCAGAGGGCCCCCTCACATTCGGGTTACCACTTCCAGTGCCCCGATAAAGAAAATAAAACAGAGAAAAAGATTGAGACAGCGAGGAAGAGAAAAGAACAGTTAGACAAACACAAGAGATGAGTAGCCTATCGCACAAAATAAAGAGGTAGCACCATTTATTTCATTCAAACAAAATGAAAGAGTGTACATAAAGCTAAAGAAACAGAATGGAATACAGGAGCGAGGAGGGGAGGAAGGGATTCTCGGCTCTTCTGGGGCCAGACCTACCTAGGAGATCACTATCGCTCTCTCTTTCTCCCATGTTATTTTTCTCTTCTCCTCTTTCTTTTCTTCCTACTTACTTGCTCTTCCTCTTCCTCTCTTGATATCCCTTCTCATTTTCCCTCGTGCTCCCTCTTTCTTGTGCTCGAAGGCAGGGCCTTCTTATAGGGAAACAGGATGTCGGCCGGGCCAGGGGATGGGCGTGTCTCCGCCGAACCACCGCTCTACCATTCACGGAAGGCCAACGCCGAATCACTAGAAAGGAGGGGGCACCGATCCAAGGAGCGGGCACCGACTCAAGGAGCAAGGCGAGGCTGTCGCCGACTCACCTAGGGGCATTTTTGTAATTTTGACATTTTGCCCCGAATTTGACCCGGTGTGGGCTTGTAGTCCAGAGTAGCCCTGGAGTTGATTTGGTGGCTTTTGAATGTGCTTCAGAGCCCTGATTTGGGGTTTCCGGTGATTTTCGGCACATGCCAAACCTGTACCGATTTTCTCTGATTTTCTCCTGATTCGGCCTTAATAAAGAATAAATAAAAATCTCTTTCTCACAGGGCCTGACTGACTGCCCATCTAAAACCTTGAGCGAAACCCTTCTGCAGCCCACGCTGGTAGCCCGGCTCATAATAAGCAAAGGCAGTCTTCTTTAAGGCCTCGTGATGCCCCTCCAAGCCCAGATACCACTCGATCACCTCCGCCTCGACTCTTGCTGCCTTCCCCTCAAGCTCGACCATCTTCATTTGGGCCTCGGCCAGCTTCGCCTTGGCCTCAGCCCGTGTCGCTTCCGAATCCCTCCTAGCCCGCTCTGCCTCCAGGACGTGGTTCCCGAGTTCCTCTCGCTTGACAACCCACCATCACAAACTTGCCATATGGGCATGACGCTTCTCTTCCAGGAGCCTACCCTTTAGCTCGGCGGTATATCGAGCTTGGGATAGTTGCTTAGATAGTGACTGTGCCTTCTCTTGGCTCGCCTGGTCCTGTGAGCAGAGTGAGGCCATTTCCCATTGGAGGGCCTCGAGCTCGGAGGTTAACTGTCCAACCCTCCAGTCAGACTCAGCGCGAGCCTAGGCCTGAGCCCTCTCATCGCTCTCCAACCGCGCCAAGTAATCTGTTAACTTAGGCCCTTGCTGAGCCACGAACAACCCCCCTCCATGACCCTCTCCAGAAGCATGGGAGGGGAACAGTGCCGGAATTCCTTTTGGACAGACGGAGGTGCCAGAGCTTGGCAACGATTGTATAGGGAGGCCTGGACAGCAAATCGTCCTTGCTGCCAGGTGGAACCCCCCCTCAGAGGTGTCGATGCCGGGATGTCCTCCTCAGATGTCCCCAAACTCGGGACTGCGGCGCTTG
Organism: Amorphophallus titanum; assembly: GCA_024336825.1. Classification (NCBI taxonomy): domain Eukaryota; kingdom Viridiplantae; phylum Streptophyta; class Magnoliopsida; order Alismatales; family Araceae; genus Amorphophallus; species Amorphophallus titanum. Next base: position 15,716,379 of record JANBPO010009603.1, on the reverse strand, counting down.
GTTCGATCGGGATCCTTGACCCGACTACCTCCTCCCCACATGCACCAACGGGCTCGATCGGGATTTCTGGACTGACCTCCTCCACCCCGCGCGCTCCGATGGGCTCGGAGGGGACCTCCTCGACCGAGGCTGGTAAGGGGATGGAAGATGCCAAGTGATGGGTGTTTGCGGGTGGAGACTCCTCAGTCGGGCGAAGAGCCTTCATCTTCTTTCTCCTGCTCTTCTCAGCGATCAAAGCCTTCATCCAGGCCAACATCAACTGCTCCTCGGGGTCCTTACGCTTGGACCCCCGTCGCTCTGGGACATCTTCCTGAGCTATCTGCTTGCCCTTGTCTCGGGCAGAGGAAGGACCCTCGAGGGCCACAGGCGCATCCAAGTTGACCGCCCCCCACTTGCTCGGCGGCGTCTTGCTCTGCCGAACAATCTCCATCGTCACTGCGTCTCGCTTTTGCTCACCAAAAGGCAAACCATCAACAAAGGCTCGACCAACTAAAAAATAGATGTGCAACGTAGAGCTCCAAGACTCTTACCATGGGGAGGCAGTGCACGGCATGCATAATCTTCGACATTGGCCGAGGTCAGCAGCTTCACGGTCGATCGACGATTGTCCTGAAGAATTTTAATCTCCTCCTCAAGCTCTGCGAAAATTGCTAGGTGCTTTGTTGGGAAGACGGGCTGAAAATTCGGCTTGTCAGAAAATTCCCAAGCGATGCCCTTGACGGATCCTACCCAGAAATACTAAGTTTTTCACCCTTTGTGCGAAGAATCCCTAGGAGAGAGAGTAACACAACTCATCCCCCTCTTCGCCTGAAGATAGAAGAAACCCTTCCCTGCGTAGATATGCTCATTCAGCTCAAAAAAAGTGTGAAAGAGGTCGAGAGATGTGGCGAGGCCACACAAACGGCAAAGAGCAATGAATGAAAAAAATGAAGGCATAGGAGTTGGAAACCAACTGGACGGGAGCCAGCTAATAAAAGCCCAGCAAACTGACGATGAAAGGGTGAAGAGGGAGACGGAAGTCGCACTTCCAGGCCAAAAGGAAGATGCAAAAAAGGCCTGAACGGGTGTCCAAACTCGACTCATGGGGTTTCATAGGGGAAAAGAAATACCGCCAAGGAAGTCGGAAGAGAATCTCGAGTTCTTTCACATCCGACTCGGTTAGCTCACTATGGAGATGATGGCTGGACACAGGCTTTGAACGTCCTGCCCCTTGCTCAATCTCCTGGATTTCGGCGTTGTCTGTATGCTCCGCCATGGATCGTGAAGGAGAAGAAAGAATGCTGGAATCTGACGAGCTGGCAAGAGGGGGAAGCTGACGGATCGCCTCCGCAGTAATCTCTACTAACTTCGCAAAGACTTCTGATATCTTCCGCTCCCTCTGACTACCCTCCTGGCGCATAAATCCAGCTGTGAACCCACAGAAACGACGACGGGAAAAGCCCTAAACGGAGGAAGCGTGGAGCGCAAGCTAGAACGCTATTTATAAGTCCCAAATGATTCGAAAAAAATCACAACGGTGATGTTTCAAACTCCGAGAGGGATGTCCCCAGACCGAGGCATAAGACATCGTCATTTCGCTCAAGCCCCCATATGCTGAGGTCATCGACTCAATGGCTCTCAAACCTCGAAGGTAGGGACAGCTCACAACGATCGAATCTCCATCCGAGCCACTAATATCGCCTGAATACGCTCTACTCGCCGAGCGCACCTCCTGGCTCAGGCGTAGGAGGGGGGGGGCAAGTGGAGAGGGGTAAAATGGAGGCCCAAAGAAAGAATGGCTCAAGGTGGCCCAAATAGGCCTGCCGGGCCCAACGAGTGATAGCCCCATTATTTGGGTCCACTCACCAAGGAGCCTGGCCCCCCCCCCCCCCCCCCCGGCAAGCCCCCTGCCCGCGGGGCCGGCCGGCCGCGGTACACGGGGGGTGGGGGGTACCGCAGGGGGGCCCCGGGGCAGGCAGCCCCCGTTGCACATTCTCACAAGCTCCTTGCAATCCTTCACAGAGTCCGTGCTTGTAAAACCCCGTGCAGACTTTTCTGTTGAACACAAGTCCGTGCTCATTGCACCAAGTCTGAGCATGGTAAAGTCCGTGCATCTTTTCCTTGCAAGCAAGATATAAAGTCCGTGCATCTTTTTCTTGCAAGCAGGATATCAAGTCTATGCATGCTTTACCTATGGCTTAAACCCCGTGCACATTTTCCTCTGGCTGAACACAAGTCGATGCATCTTTTTATATATGCACTTGAACCCCGTGCACATCTTTAGCCTCGCTCATTCTATCTGCAATAAAGCCCGTGCACTTTTTGTTGGCTATTCATCTAAGTTGGAGCATACACTATAGTAGAGTCAGTGTATGCCCTTTTGATGTCTGAGCACATAACAACCCCATGCAAATTTTCTAGTCAGGGCAAGTCCAAGCAGGTCTGCACTGAGACTCCCTTAGCTGCAGCAAGCCCGTGCAGATCCTTTGTAGCAAAGTACACTCATACTCCATGCATACCACATGCATCTTTTTCTGCCTAGTATACTCTTAACTAAACTAATGTTTGTTTCTTTGTTAACAGGTAATGTTTCATAGAAAACAAGGGTGGCACGTGATCCAAGATTAGATGCAGTGCCAGGATCACTACACGTGTAAAATGAATGGCAAGATGCTGCCACGTGTAAAGGTTTTATGGTGGGATTTCGTGGAAGGCACACGCCCTTTCTGATGCTGGTATAAAGAAGGCTTTCTCCTTCCTAGAGAAGATTGATCGTGAGTAACTTCCAGACAAGCAGAAGCCATCCTGTGCGATCCAGAGAAGAGTAAAGAGAAGAAAAGAGAGGAGAAGAGAAGGGTTCGTCAGAGAGTGAATTGGAGAGAGCTTATGAGAAATTGTGAGAGAGAAGGGTCACTCAGTCTTCTGGTTCAAAACCAAAGTTGAGATTGCTCAGTGTTGAGCTACATTTCCCATTTGGGATCTTCGTGTTTTCTTGCGCTTGTTTCTTTGTCTTTCTGAACCTGTTCTTCAAGCTGTGTGTCAGTAGAGGTTAAGCTGTAATTCCTCAGCGTGCAAAGAAGTGTTCTCTGGTCGGGTTAAGCTGTAACTCCCCAGTGCAAGCTGTTAGTCAGCGGTGTTGGTAAGTTGTGTAGCCCAGTAGTTTAAGCTGTGAATCAGCGGAGAAAGCCACATTCCAATTGGAGTGTGGGGTGGACGTAGATCTCTAGTTTAAGATCGAATCACCTTAAAAGCTTTGTGTCTACTATGTGATTGATATTGGTGTTTGCCCTGTTTAAATTCCTTGCTCTTCGCTCAGTAGATGTTTGATAAGAATCGATTGAGATCCATGTTATAGAACCTGATCAGACTTAGTTCACATTGAGTGGTAGGTGACTATCCTGTAGTAGCTTGTTCTTATTCCACATTTTGATTCTGTTGTAGTCAAAATTTTTGGTGACTGATCCATTCAATCCCCCCTTTCTGGATCATCTACAGACACTCCATTTGTAGGCATTTGGTCTCTAGGCGTCCATATAGACTTAAAACCGATTATGGTGAATAAATTGATGGTGGAGAGGATGATCGAAATGAAGCTGTTAGAGAAGAGTGATGGCTATTTCGACACCTTTGACATATACAAAGTGCCATACCCACCACAATATGCTTTGAAGAGGCTTCCGCCTAGCATCAATAAGTCACCCAAGTTTGAAAAGTTCAATGGGTAGGACTCTCCTAGAGAGCATATCGCCTACTATATGACAGTGATGGGTGATCTGACAATAGATGAAGCATACTTACTAAAATTCATTGGGTCATCCCTTACCGGGCTAGTATTTGAATGATACCCGGTATTACCAGCAGGGTCAATTTTAGATTGGCCGGATATGAAGCGCAGGTTCTGTGAAAGATTTCATGTTACTGAAAGGGAGGTAACAGTGGCCGAGTTATACTCCACTAGGCAGAAGCATGATGAAACTGCCTTGGAGTACATTAAAAGATAGAGGAACCTCAGCATGAGGTGTAAACGGTCCCTGCACTAGGAGGATGCCGTCCAAATTTGTAAACAAAATCTGAGAAGAGAACCGCTGGAGAAGATGATCGGCATTGACATTCGGTCATTTGACTGTCTCAACAGTGTTGTAGCCAAAATTGAATCCTTCTTAGCAAAGCATTCTACTACCAGCATTCCAGTTGCTCAAAAAGGCAAGACTGTTGAACAATGGCCGACGCCAAAGGAAGCCAACACGGTTGATTTGAAGACTTTTGAACAATAGAGGGAAAAGGCTAAGGCAATAGCTGCACCTCCACCGGCCAAGCCTGTTGATAACAAAGAGGGCCCTTCACTAAGGGATAAGATGAAGAAGCTCTACTCATTCCCAAAGGACAAAACTCGAGTCTTGTTCGCATGGGCATATAACTATAATAAGATAGAATTGCCCGAGCCAAAGAGGCCTGTTGATCCAAAAAGACAAGATGACCCCCTGTTCTGCCCGTACCATCGAATGCTCGGGCATGCTATAGAAAACTGTTATGTATTCAAAGATGTAATAGAGGGTCTAATTAAGAAAGGGGAGCTATAGATGGGCAAGTATCAGGTGGATCCGCCATGTCCCCATGAACACCCACTTCTGAGGCAAGCTGCTAACATGATTTCTTTATATCAACTGTCACGCCCCGACATAGAATATCGAGACGCGGCAATAGAAAGAGTTAAAATATGTTGATTTCCAGACATGCTGTGTCTTGGGTTAGCGAAACCATACATCCAGCACAATACCGAAGTATGTCAGGCCAATATTTGCATCACTGACTGTAGCAAATGGTTAGTAGTGAGTGTCTAAGAATTCCTGTGAATGTGTTTCCTCAAAGATTTAAAATTCTCTGAAGAAGAGTACATGGGACTAGATTCAGTTTGACTTAGTTTCACAATATATATCCACACGTCATCATCATCCAATACTTATATTATTTAAGCATTTCTTTTGTGGAAACTTATTAGTTTCCTTTCATTGTCGTACATGCATGTCTTTCATAAGAATAATACTCGCATGCCACTAATGAGATGGCTAGATGATATTTCTAATGTTATCAGGTAGGAAACTTATTTCCACTCTGGTGAAGCTTGACAAAGAAAGAAAACCAAATGAATTGTTATACCAGTGAACTCTTTTCTGATCATTCACCTCTGAGAATCTGCTCTGGAAAGGAATTCAAATTTGGGAAGAGGCCTTTCAAATTAATTCCTTGATATGTGGACTCAACATCCACAATTTTTATCAGTGGTATAGGAAGGCTGGAATGTGCAACTTAGAGGAACTCCTCAGTTTATTCTCTAGACAAAACTTCAAAAATGGAAACAAGCACTCGAGGATGCTATAATTCATTATGCATACTTTTACATTTTCCTGCAGCTGACTAGATCCATATACCAACTTTGGCCTTGAGGCACACCGTAGATACATACGAGTGTCAACAGATCAAGCAGCCTGCCAACTCCACTTGATCCCAGGGAGTGACAACTTTCATAATATGGCTTATAGAGGCTTGGCTTTCTCCCTCTATGCCACGGTGTCCACTGCAAACCCCTTCTCCCTGGCCACCTTTTCCTCCAGGACCTTAGGTAGTTGGTGAACACCTTGCCTTTGCCACTGAGTCGCCTCACCCTTGCGTGGCTGGCTCGGGTTGCACTGTTTGACCTATTCTTATTTTTTCCGGATGATCTGGTCTGCAGTAAGTGACCAGGCCAGACTTCTTTCGGCCGGGCTTGGGTCCAGCACACTGACACCCCTACCCTAGTACGAGCATATTTAATTAGATGGCTACTGCTACATTTTTCACCAATACCTGCAGACTCACGAGATCTCAAAAAACCCCACAGCATGGTGTTGTTTTCTTAGATTGGAGAAGTCTCATAGATTTGAAGGGAACTACTGACCCTGGTACATTTAACCCCATAAATAGAAAAAATATTAAGAGTCTAGACCTTTGATTTTCATCAAGAACATAAAAAACTTGTCTTTTGTAAAGAAACCAAACACATTGGGGAAATTTCCATAAGAGGAAACCTATAGGAATCCTGCCAAAACACTGATTTTAATAGGACTGTTAACTATCAAAAGTTCACACAACAGTTACTTAAAATCCAAGAGAACAGACCCAGAATTGTGTCTACTAATATGTTTAGACTCTGAGGACAAACCCTGCTTGTGTGAGTCTTGCTTGAAAGCTACCCTGTTGATATGGCCTCTGTGGGAAGCCTGAAGCCAAATTTTGCCAATACAATTCCATCAAGATGTTCAAAGGCAAGCCCTGTTATGGCCCACTGTGACGCTGTGGACGTGTAAAATTACACGACCGTGTGTCCCGACCAGCCCAGCGTCAACAACAAATTTAAATGAAGAGACTGCAGAGAAGATGTTCCACCCGGACGCTCCGAACAAGCACACGCTGCCGTGAAGCCGTCTCCGGAGTCATGACACCGAAGAGAAACCAACTACCAGGAAGCTCACAACCCGTGGGCCCCGAAGAGAACTAAGTGGACCATTGATCGGGCTCAAAACGGGCTCAAGTCTATCTCAACGGCACACTCCTGCTGCCTTCAATGGCACACTCCCTAGTGCCTTCAACAACACGCTCAATAGTGCCTTCAATGGGACGCTCCTTGCCCGGCACACCCGCTGGCGCGAGCTCAATGGCACACTCCTGAAGTCTTCCTCGGCACGCCCTGCATGGGTCTTCGTCCGTACACTCCTGAAGTCTTCCCCGGCACGCCCTGCGTGGGTCTTCGCCGGCACGCTCTTGTAACTCTTCCCCAGCACGCCCTGCGTGGGTCTTCGCCAGCACACTCCTGAAGCCTTCACCGGCACACCCTGCGTGGGTCTTTGCCAGCACACTCCTAAAGCCTTCACCGGCACACTCGCCATGGCGTCTTCACCGACACACCCACCATGGCGCCTTCACCGGCACACCTAGAGCGGCCCTTCCAACGGCACACCAGCCAACGGTCTCTCCACCGACATGCTCCTGGGGCAAGCTCCTTCAGCGACACACTCTTTGTGTCTTCCAGTGGCACACTACTCCAGCTCTTCAGTGGCACACTGTGACCTCCCTCCAGCGGTGTGTCCGGCAGAAGGGATCTCACGCCATCCCCTATGGATTCTTGGAGCGCAACGGGTTAGCTGATGTGTCGACTGGGGATGAAGGCACGTTGCCTACCTCCTGTCACCAAGGACGCCCAAGTCAAATCCCCGTTAATGCCTTCACGCTCCCTCGTCCACCGTTCGCGTTCGAAGGCTCTCGCCACCGGGAGTATAAAGGGTCGTCTCCTCCGACGAACAAACATAGATAGAGACAGAGACTCAGATAGAAGGAGAGATAGATAGACGGACACCACCCGCAGAGACAGAGGAGGATGCTGCCAGAGAAGAGAGAAGAGGAAGAGGATCCCGACGTTGGGAGCTCTCCGGTGACCTCCAGCAGAAAGAGAGAGAGAGAGAGAGAGAGAGAGTATGTAACAGGGAGATGTTGGGGGGGAGTAGGGAGTAGTCGCCCCTGTTCAACCCCAATAATCCTCCCTTGGCTTAGGTCTCAAGCCTTTGCAAAGTTCGTTGGCTTCGACATGACGTCGAGTCAACACTTATTCTTCCTTTGGCTCAAGTCTCATGTCTCTACCAAGTTCGTTGGCTTTGACATGACGTCGAGTCAACACTCATCCCATATTCTGCCCATGGCTCAGGCCTCATACCTTTGTCAAGTTCGTTGGCTTCGACATGACATTAAGTCAACACTTATTCTGTCTTTGGCTCAGGTCTCATGTCTCTGCTAAGTTTGCTGGCTTCGACATGACGTCGAGTCAACACTTATCCCATATTCTGCCATTAGCTCAGGCTTTATGTCTTTGCCAAGTTCATTGGCTTCGACATGACGTCAAGTCAACACTTAGCCTATATGCTACCCTTGGTTTAGGCCTCACGTCTTTACCAAGTTCGTTGGCTTCGACGTGACATCAAGTCAACACTTATCCCATATTCTGCCCTTGGTTTAGGCCTCACGTCTTTACCAAGTTCATTGGCTTTGTCATGACCTCGAGTCAACACCTATCCCATACTCCGCCCTTGGCTTATCCCTTACGTCTCTGTCAAGTTCATTGGCTTCGACATGACGTTGAGTCAGCACCTATCCTACATTATACTCTTAGCTTTGGCCTCACGCCTTTGTCAAGTTCGTTGGCTTCGACATGATGTCAAGTCAGCACCTATCCTACATTATACCCTTAGCTTAGACCTCACGTCTTTGCCAAGTTCGTTGACTTCGACATGATGTCGAGTCAACACTTATCTTATATTCTCCCCTTGGCTCAGGTCTCATGTCTCTGCCAAGTTCGTTGACTTTGACATGACGTCAAGTCAACACCTATCCCATATTCTGCCATTGGCTTAGGCCTCACGCCTCTGCCAAGTTCGTTGACCTTCACATGATGTAAGGTAACATATATCCTATATTCCTTCATTGGCTTAGACCTCATGTCTTTCCCAAGTTCATTGGTGACATGACATCGGGTCGACATATATCCTATATTCCTCTATTGGCTTAGGCCCCACGTCTTAGCCAAGTTGGCTGACTTTGACTATCTATCAAGTCAACAACCATATTCTACCCTGGCCCAGACCCTACGTCTCTCCCAGGTTACTTGGTTTCGACATGGTGTCGAGACGACAATGGTGTTTATTTCTGCCCTTATTCTAGACATATTGTCTAAGCAAGGTTTGTTGACTCCGACATCCCGTCGGGTCGACATTAATATATCATCTATTGTACGGACCTTCCATCTGGTCATAGAATAAAAAGACCTTTTTACCTCTGGTTCGGACCTTCCGTCTGACCATAGAACCAAAAGACCCTCTTACCTTTGGCTCGGACCTTCCGTCTGACCAGTCAACAAAAAGACCATTTTACCTTTGGCTCAGACCTTCCGTCTGACCAGTCAACAAAAAAAAATCCTCTCATTTTTGGCTCAAATCTTTCATCTAGCCAGTCAACAAAAAGTCCCTTTCACCTTTGGTTCGAACCTTTTTGTTCGACTAGACAACAAAAAGACCATTCTACCTCTGACTCAGACCTTTCATCCAGCCAGTCAACAAAAAGACCTTTCACCTTTGGTTCGGACCTTCCGTCTGACCCCATAACATAAAGACCCCTTGACATTTGGTTCGAACCTTTTTTGTTTGACCAGACAACAAAAAGATCTTTTTTACTTGTGGCTGTACCCTTCCATCTAGATCGGTGAACGAAAAGACCACTTTTGTTGCCAGGATCATGACCTTTCGTCTAGGCTAGCACCTAAACTAACAAAAATATCATTGTCCTGTATCATGGCCTTCTGCCTAAGTCGATAAATATTCTACCTTGGCATCATGGCCTTTCGCCTAAGTCAAGTTGTACGGAGTCATAACTTTACGTCTAAGCCGTTAAATATTCTTATCCGGCGTCATGGCTCTCCACCTAGGTTGGTAAATATTCTACCTTGGCGTCACGACCTTCTGCCTAAGTCAAGTTGTACGGTGTCATGACTTTATGTCTAAGCCATTAAATACTCTTGTCCAGCGTCATGGCTTCCACCTAAGCCGGTAAATATTCTGCCTTGGCGTCATGGCCTTCTATCTAAGCCAAGTTGTACGGCGTTATGACTTTATGTCTAAGATGTTAATATTCTTGTCCGACATCATGACTTTTCGCCTAAGCTGGTAAATATTCTGGCTTGGTGTCATGGCCTTCCGTCTAAGCCAAGTCATCCGGCGTCATGACTTTATGTCTAAGTCATTAAATATTCTTGTCCGGTGTGGGGAACCAGGATCCGAGTACCGAAAAGGAACCGACGCGACTCGAATCTCGGCCCGCCTCCCACGAGCCCGAAGACTCAGAAGGGAAGAAAGGATGATGTGAGGGTATGTAAGAAGCTAAAGTAACTGCAGAGATAGCACAAAGATCAACTAAGTAATTAACAATGTAAAAATTAAATAAATAATTAAACTGCTATAAGGTCTAGTACATCTCATATCCAAATAAAAGTACAGTCAGCTGAAAGAAAGGTACAAGTACACATGACATACCTCGGCTCTGGCAACTGGCACTAACCTCGGCTACTGGAATCACGCTGAACACCAGTCGCACCACCTGAAGTATCGGCCTCGCCTGAAACACGGTGAAAATATGCAGGGGACGAGCCTTATTTCATAGGCTCAGTAGGGATCTCTCGAACCCTACCTTACATGAAAAATAAGGCAGGAAGCAAGAAAGCAGGAAAGTACCCTACCTAACAGGAGTACGGTAGAACCAACAAGTGGGAATAAATAAACGGGAAAATCGAACCTAGCATTAAACGTGCATGGACTTTACTTTTGAATGAACATCTAACAAATAACCAATCATCAAAATACATACATCATCACTTTAGATCAATGTTGGCCATCATCAAAACAAGGTTGTTGTCCATCATCAAAACAAGGTTTACAATAGTCACCATCTATTTGTCAGCGAGAAACCTTGACTTACTCCCTTCTTTCTCCTTTCTTGGTCCTTCACTAGATCTGATAAGCACCATCCAACTCTCAACAGGCCATCCGTTGACTCACGCATAGACCATTACTACATCATGAGCCGATCCTCACTCAGACACCACCTCTGATCCTGATCCTCATGCCAACTCAACCCTCTTAGGGGAGTACGGTAAAACCAAGTGACAGGACTCTAAAATCCTCGGTCCGCAACAACACCAAACTCAGGCTTACACGGAAATCCTCCCATGCTGGTCAGTGACCAAGGTTCACCATCCAGCGATAATGTCTCACCAGGGACCTTCATACACAGGCATCGTTCATCACATAGCCTCATCTTATCTTCATCACGATTATCCCAATTGGACACTTGCCAATCCTCAGCTCCGCTCTTGCTACAGAGCCATAGGACATAACTTAAACGATTCACAGCACACCTCTCTAGGACTAGAAAGGTGCCACCTGCTACCACAGCAACTTGGTCGACGATGCCGCGACCAATGCACATAGGTCCCCAAACATCACCATCCTTGCCATGGTCGACCACGTGGCTAGCCTTACCAGCCGCTCACAGTTACCAACTGGGACCCATAATCTCTAATAGATCTCTTCCCGAGAATCACAATGTCATATAAGGACATAGCTTCCGACACAAGTCGAGCACCAAGCTTACTGACTTTGACCATCACGGCCTCATCCTCCATCAGGCGACCTCCTTAGAAACCCCCAATCGAGCTTAGGACCAAACACTTGACACAACTTCCAACCAAATGAACAAGGTACTCATGCGATAACTTGCCATCATATTTCCCTAATTCTCTATCCTGCTTGTGCCACAAGCCACAATGCCTCTAGTAGTGGCACGACAATCGACATGGCTCACACAGTCTAAGATAATCTCACACCAAGGAACCAATCCTCTGATGCTCTACGCATCCTCGGGAATCCACCTGTAGCAACCATCACTATAATCTTGGGCCTATGGGTCATGGGCCCACTAGGCTTTTGCTACACACTCTGATCCATGCACACAGCCATCTCAACAACTTGGGATCCGCCATCACGACGATCCTCAACTTGGCTAGTTAACTCTGAAAAGTAGGGTGAGGAAAGGTCGATTACCTCGAACCCAGTGCACAGATTTCCTCTCTTAATCTGGCACACCTTCTGCAACTCCGCAGGCTCTGATCAATGACGCATCAGAAAATATAACACCAGCCATGAGTCTTCGTAAGCACCACCCAACTGGCATTTATCCTTCTGGAACAACGCCAATGCACCCTTACACATCAGGGGATGGGCATCCACTTTTCATAGATAACCATACTACTAAAAATGCAGAACGTGTGTCGCACGGACCTCAGAGCACGCAAGGAAGCCAACCAATCCAAACACCCATGCAAGATGACAAAACATAGCAAAGCGCGATCTCTCCAGCCAAGGTGAAACTAGCACACCTCTTACAAACGGGAGATCTTCAGGCCTAACCTGATCTCGAACCTCATGCTTGTTGGGAACCACACCTTCCAGCATTAGGAAAAACCATTACAATCTTCAGGTCAGCTCCTCCGACAACACTTGTCAAGTGTCTCGTCAGACCACACTCACATCATTGCCCAATACAGCATCGCTACAATTCCTCGAACTGCAACTTACCATGCCTCAGGCACTGGCTCTGCTGATTGGCATCACTAACTCTATGCCTCGGGCCCAAAATTCCACAATCTGGGCCATGAACCAAGCCACCGCCACAACATCTCAAACAAAAACCAGAGCTTATAGAGTTCATTCAAGCACTGAAGCGCAGGATGTAGAACTTACTGTGACAACTCTGCCCAATCCTACCTTGAAATCTACAAAAATAATAGGGACCAATGCATCATTCTCGATGCCACAGAGCATGGTGAGAGTATCGGGCACGGCAATCAGTAGCTCACCAAGAAGAATCCTCTGCTCTCCCGAACACAACTCTTGATCAGAGCATCCGTTCATCCACCTCAAACCATGATCTTAACACCTCAGGGGATGGTTAAACCTCAATTTGGGGTGACCAAATGACAATAACACCTCCAGAGCACACTCATGGCCACGTAACCATGAACAATCCTCACTAGTCGCCTAACCTAGCTGTAGATTTCTCAAACGCAGGATGACAACAATGCACCTGCCGGTAACCTCTGCCTAATGTAGTACAACCAGGGCCACCAACTTTAGGGAAGAAGGCGCTCTATCACATTCCTCAAGCCCCACGCCGGCACTCCTACGACAACAACAACTGCCTTCACAGTGCCAACTCAGCACACTCGAGCTCTCACGTGAGAAGCAAAGAGAAAATAAAACACAAAACCCTATGCTAGCTGCCGATTGTACTGGACCTTATGGACTCTGATCACTACAATATCTTAAATTCCCATGTACATGCATAACCTCTCGCTCTGATACCATCTGTAATGACCCAAGATCCAGATACAGAGAATACCTGATACCATTCGAATCTTAGCCCGCCGCCCACAAGCCGGAGGGCTCGGAAGGGCTAAAAGGTGTGTGTGGAGTACATAGAGATAAAAAATAAAGTAGGACAATTCTATAATTAACAGTTTATATCCAGCAGGCCCCGTAGGCTCAGGTAGCTGTGCTAGATCTGGCGGAGGAGTCACCTTCTGACCCAGCGCCCTAGGCCTAGGCTAGGGGCAGACGTGGCAAGGCCGAAGAAATGAAACTGCTCAAGGTTCGGACTGTCGATCGAATAGTCAAGCATCTCAAGAAGATCTCAGCCCAGTTCATCATCTGGGAGATGCTATCCATGGATGAAGAAACACGGCAAGCCATCATTGCCGCAGTCCAGACACTAGCACACCTTGAAGCCTGTTTGGCAGAGATGTCCCCGGAGGTGGCCGTGGCCTTCATAGAGGACGACTTGCTCTTGCCCACCTGCAGTCATAACAGACCGCTCTACATGAAAGGGCAGCTGAATGGACAGCCTATCAATAGGGTCCTGATCGACCCAGGAGCGGCAGTCAACATACTCCCCTACTAGGTGTGCCAGAAGCACTACTTCAACGTGCACCTAGTCAAAGTGAAGAATATCAAGATTGCTGGCTTTAACCAGAAGTGTGAGGTACCCATGGGGGTTGCAGAGTTTGACCTGACCTTCGGTGACTTCATCACCAAGGTCCAGTTTCACGTCATCAACTCCAACATCTCCTACAAGGCGTTGCTTGGTCGGCCTTGGCTACACCAGAACAGAGTGGTGCCATCTACTTTGCACTAGCGCATCAAGAACCCCTGTGAGGGGAAAGAAGCCAAGATCTTTGTTGACCTCCACCCATTTGAGGTGTTCAAGTGTCACCTGTCAGATGCTAATCTATATCTATAAGTGACAAAGCAGACTCCTAAAGATCCCCGGGACAAAGGGAAGAAGAAGATAAAATCGGAGGGCTAGTTTCCTCCGCCGCCCCCAGGCTATGTGGCTCCTCCGCATGTGCCGTTCATTACAGAAGAAGAAGGGATATTTAGGACACTTCCCTTCGCCATCTATCCCACACTGGGGGCACCTTGCCTTGAGGACCTGCTAAAGGATATCAAGGTCCCGCCAGGAACTATTAAGCCAATAACGGAGCTTGACTGCAAAGCGACCGAGCAGTTGAGGACCTTTGAGGTGCCGAATCCTGAAGGCCCGCCCACTATTTTCTATGTGGCTGGAGAACGGTCAATCAGAGGAGATGATGATTGCCGACTCCCTGACGACCTTCATGACCCGCACGTCCCAATTGCGGGGCTTCCCTACATGACTGACCGCGCGGCCAAGGTGGTCAGAAAATAGAGGATTCCTCTTTATCAACCCTCCAGCCAGAAGGAGATGTTTGAAAAGATGTGGAACCCGCCAAACCTAGACCGGAGGCTACTACGGATTACCAAGCATCTGGGTTTAGGCTTCTCTCCGGAAGACTACTACAAGGCCGACGTGATATCTATTTCGGCTCCACTCGGCGGTGACCCCATCAAGGCTGCGACTCTACAGGAAGCCTGCCACAATAAACAACCTCTGCCACCGGCTGAAGAGACACAAGAGGAAGAAGTGTTCCTCTGGAACCCCCTCCACCGTAGGTGTTTGGGGAAGGTCTTTCCCTCTTTCGAAGGGTCAACCTCGAAGGACCGCATCATCAGGGTTCCATCACCCCCATCTGTTGGCGAGGCAGGAAGTGGAGGTACGGGCCGCGCTTCAGGCCCTCCCCGATATGACCTCGTCATACTCGCCCTGTACCATAGGCAGTAATGGGAGATCGAGATGTTGAAGGCACAATTGGCCGAATTAGCTGCACTTGTGGTAGACCTGATCCGGGGCTCCCTCCGCCCGTGGGGTGAAGACGTGACTTGGTCCTGGGCCACCAGTCCCGATACCTCTGTCCAGTCAGGGAGGAAGACAAGGAATACGGTGAGCCCTTCAGCCAGACAGCCAGTTGGGCAGGGCCTTACATTGCAAGAGAAGCTGTAAAAAGCCCTACTCTATCCCGAGAGAGAAGACCCGGGGCATTTTTGATTGGGCCTGCCACTACGGTAAGATTTCCCTCCCTAGGTCCATGAGTCCCCAAGATGTTTTCAGAAGTGGTGACTCGATGTTCTGCCCATATCACCAGATACTCAGTCACCCCATTGAAGATTATTACGTATTCAAAGACATAGCTCAAGACCTGATTGACAGGGATGAGCTTAGAATGGGAAACTACATAGTGGCCCCACCATGTCCCCAT
Organism: Amorphophallus titanum; assembly: GCA_024336825.1. Taxonomy (NCBI): domain Eukaryota; kingdom Viridiplantae; phylum Streptophyta; class Magnoliopsida; order Alismatales; family Araceae; genus Amorphophallus; species Amorphophallus titanum. The sequence goes on along the minus strand of JANBPO010009603.1, from coordinate 15,701,096 downwards.
ATGACAGGTGGCCCCAGGAGAGGAGTCTACACTATATCCATCCAACACCAAGTTCCTGAAGATGCAGCGGCCTTGGTCGCTGTCGAAGCCATCTATGATGATTACCTGGAAGACTCTGGGGTAGCCCTATGCCCTTTTGCACCAGGGAACCCCACAAGCCCGTCGACTGTAGCCTAGGAGGGATGCAAGGTGAATGCCGCTTCGGTACTGGGCTGAGAGGAACAAGAAGAATCCTATGACATCCTCGAGGCCGAGGAGGGCGAAGATCAAGACTTTGTCGATTTGCTGCCAACCCCACCGAAAATTGAAGATGGTGGTTAGGCCACCGTCGACAAGCTGATCGAAATTAACCTTGGCATAGAAAGCGACCCCAGGCTGACCATTCTGAGTGCCCTCATACCTCCTCAAGAGAGAGAGGAGTATGTGAAGTTCCTGAAGGAGTTTCACGATTGCTTCGCTTGGAACTACAAAGAGATGCCCGGTCTCAGCCTCGAAGTGGCCCAGCATATATTGACGATTGATCCCAAGATGGAGCAAAGCAACCTCCCCGGTGCATGCGACCGGAAGTAATAAAATAGGTCTGCAAAGAAGTCGACAAGCTCATAGACATCGACTTTGTAGCAGAGAATCAATACACCACCTGGCTGGTTCGATCTACCCCCCTTTAATGCAAGCCTTGATATGGAACATTAGAGGGTTGGGCAATGCGCAATCGACCAGCAGGTTGAAGCTTCTTATTCAGAAATTTGACCTACAGCTTGTTGCTATTCTTGAACTAAAGTTGCCGAGCTCCTACTTGCCTAGGTATTGTAAGAAGCTTCGCATGAAGCACAGTCTTGCCAATTCTAATGGGAAGGGTCACATTTGGGTCTTTTGGCGACCCTCGCTAGATGTCTCTATACTGAGCTCTTCAGATCAACACATCACTGTCTCTGTTACATCTACTTCGAACTGTAATGCTTTCTTCACTTTTGTGCATGCAAGTTGTTCATTGCCAGAGAGACGTGTCCTTTGGGACCACCTTGTCGACTCTGCTGCTTCCTGTGACAGTCCAAGGCTGGTTGGCGTGGACTTCAACAGCATTCTCCTCCCCATGGAGAAGCGAGGGTGATGCGGGACGTTATGCAAGCTTGGACTCTATGTGAAGACATGACTAAAGGGATGACTAAGACCATCAACTCTGCAATTGTTCGAACGGCGTAGACTCGACACCTAACGCTCCCAAGAAGAAAATTACGCTAATCAACAGAAACTATAGATCATAGGCATCCCAAGAGATGGAAGCGTGCCGATCCACACGGTTGAGAAACCGACGAGTTTAGGGTAGGCCAATCCACACTCGTGACTCGGACGAGTCACGGGATGGTCACACTCTCTCACTGTGGCAGTGATATAAATAAATATGCGAGCTAGGAACCTACACTATCACTAGCAACGGCATCAAGAGAATATACTAGTTAAGCAAGTTAACTGAAGGAGAGCGTGAACGCGCACCTCCATGCTCGGGGCATGGGGAAGACTCCCGGCCAAATCACACAGTCACCCGGTACAAAAAGCTTAAATAAGTACATATCAAACACGCCCACTCCTCGTAGGGAGGTAAAAGGCTACAACAGAAGTCCGGGAGTGTGTGACGTGGGTTGACGGGCCCGGGTCGGTGAAGCTCGCTGTCTGCATACCACTGCGACTCGAACGGACTGAACTGCGCTCACTGACTGGTCTGAATGCAGCAGCAAGGAAGGCGGGTCCCGGAGTCCAAGGATGGGGCAACGATCCCTGGAGGTGGCAGAAATAGAAGATGACCACTCGGGAAGAAGGTGGAGGCCGATGGTGCTGGTGTAGACCTTTGACGTGATCTCGAGCGGTGGGTAGATTGCTGCCCCGGCTGCACTGGTATAGGCAAACAGCAGAAAGTAGAGGGCTGGAATGTGACCTTATGCTCATCTGTTGTTCACAAAACTCGGTGTAAATGCTGGTGGGGACATCCCAGGGACGCCAGTGGAGTATCAACAGCAACCGAACACCGTGGAGACCGTGGCGAATTGTTGGAGCAGACCCTGCGCTTCTGGACTGTCTATAGGTAGCAGGACAGGGGATGGAAGAATTGGCTAGAACCAGGGCTTCCAGGTGGCAAATGGGGTGGGGTTTTCTCTGGTGGAAAGATGATGGTCGTGGGATGATTGGGTAGCAGTGGCGGGGTGGCGGGCAGTGGTGGTTTTGGGCTTGGGAAGTGAAAACATGTGATGCTCAGTTCTGTAGTTTAGTGCAGTCAAAACTGAGGGCTATGAAGGTGGATGGGATAAGCAAGGAAAGGGCGCTCAGAAAATTGACAGAAAATTCTAGGGGAAGGTTTTGACGTGGCTAGGCAGTGCTCAAAATTTCAGGGCATTTGGATATGTTTTTAGGTTCGTCCCTTTGGAGGGGTTTGGGCACTGTCTCGGTAGGACTGCACCGGGGTAGTCTACGCAGCCAAAATAGCTATGAAGGCAACTTTGTGCACAGAACGAATTTTGGCGTGGGATTTTGAGGAGATATGGATGACATGTAGAGGAAGAATATTGCATAAGGGATGGAGGGGGTTTGAGGACGGGAAGAAGGCGTACCAACTTGGTCTTCAGGGTTCTAGTTTTCTGCAGATCTGCACAGAGGTAGTCTGCACAGAGAAAAGGCTTACAAAGGCAACTTTTGATACTGGACGAATTAGGGCATGGGATTTTCAAGGAACATGGAGGATAGGAGGAGAAAGAAAAGCTATGAAGAAGTCAATGGGATTTGAGGATGGGAGAAAGGGGTTCCAACCTGATCTTCTTGGTCCAGTTCTGCAGACCGACAACCAGAAAGGGGCGTAGGGTAGCAAGGGCTATCTCCTCCATGCTTGCAGCAAACCTTTGATCCATGGCTCCTGACTTGAGGAAGGGTTGGGGTGGTCACCTCCCAGCAAATGGAGGAGCAAGAACCTGCAAGAGAACGGGCTAGGGCATCGCACCCAAGAGAGAGAGGAAGAGGGAGGGAGAGATAGAGGGCGTCACACCTTAGAGAGGAGGGGAGGAAGAAGAAGAAAATGCTCTTGGCAAAATTCTGATTTTCATTCATCCATTCATCAAAATCCCTCAAGGGGGAGAATACATGATAATATATAGAGTTTGGGCTCCACCTTCCCTCCTTAGAGTTTGAATTTGAACCCATTTGAAATTTAAATTTTATGGGCTCCATCTTCCCTCCTTGGAGTTTGGATTTGAACCCATTTGAAATTTAAATTCTATGGGCTCCATCATTGCTCCTTGGAGTTTGTGTTTGACCCATTTGAATTTTGAAATCTATGGGCTCCATCTTCCCTCCTTGTAATTTGAATTCGGACCCATGCACAATTTGAAATCCCAAAATGATACAAACCCAAATACAACCCAAAATACATGCCAAATACACACCTAATACGTACTGGCAAGGTTTCCCTCCCGAGGTCCAAGAGGCCTCAAGATGTTCGGAGAAGCGGTGACCCACTATTCTGCCCCTATCGCCAAATACTCGGTCACGCCATTGAGGACTGTTATGTCTTCAAAGACATTGCTCAAGACCGGATCTACAGGGATGAGCTCAGAATGGGAGATTATTTGGTGGCTCCGCCGCGTCCCCATGTGACAGGCAGCCCCAAGAGAGGAGTCTACACGATATCCATCCAGCACTAGGTTCTTGAAGATGCAGCGACCTCTACCCTGGTCAAAGCCATCTATGATGATTACCTGGAAGACTCTGGGGCAGCCCTGTGCCCTTCTGCGCCAGGAACCCCGCAGTCCCGCTGACTGCAATCCAGGAGGGATGCAAGGTGAATGCCGCCTCGGCGCCGGGTCAGGAGGAACAAGAAGAGGCCTACGACATCCTCGAGGCCAAGGAGGGAGAACACCAAGGCTTTGTCGATTTGCTGCCGGCCCCGCCAAAAATTGAAGATGGCGATCAGGCCACTATCGACGAACTGATCGAAATTAATCTTGGCACAGAGAGCGACCCCAGGTCGACCTTTCTGAGTGCCCTCATACCTCCCTAAGAAAGAGAAGAGTATGTGAAGTTCCTGCAGGAGTTCCGCAATTGCTTCATTTGGAACTACAAAAAAATGCCCGGTCTCAACCCCGAAGTGACCCAACATATATTGGCTATTGATCCCAAGATGGAGCATGTGAAGTAGCCTCCCCGGCGCATGCGGCCAGAGTTGATAAACCAGATCTGCAAAGAGGTCGACAAGCTCATAAATGCCAACTTTGTAGCGGAAAACTAATATACAACTTGGCTAGTTAATATCATCTCGGTGAAGAAGAAGAATGGACAGATCAGGATCTGCGTGAATTTTCACGACCTGAACAAAGCATGCCCAAAGGATGACTTCCCGGTGCCCATCACCGAAGTGATGATTGATGCAACCACTGGCCATGAGGCTTTGTCTTTTATGGACGGCTCGTCCAGTTATAACCAGATCTGGATAAGTCGAGCACGACTGGATCCATACAGCCTTCAGGTCGCCTAAGGGAATCTTCCACTATAAGAGAATGCCCTTCGGCCTTAAGAACGTCGACGCTGCATATCAGCGGGCAATGACCAAGATATTCGACGAGCTGCTCTATAGTAAGGTCGAGTGTTACATTGATGATCTAGTCGTTAAGACAAAGAAAAGGGGTGACCATCTGAGCGACCTCAGAGTCATCTTCTAAAGGCTCCGGTAGTATGAACTGAAGATGAACCCGATGAAGTGCACTTTTGACGTCTCCAGTGAAAAATTCCTGGGTTTCATTGTCTGGCATAGAGGGGTCGAGATCGACCCCCTCAAAATAAAGGCAATCTAGGAGCTACCACCTCCGAAGAACCTGGGAGAACTAAGGTCCTTGCAGGGCCGGCTAGCTTATATCCACAGGTTCATTTCTAACCTATCAAGACGCTGCCAGTCGTTCCATAAACTGATGATGAAGAATGCACCGTTCAGCTGGGGTGATGAATGCCAGCATGTCTTCGACCGGCTGAAGGATTATTTGAAGACCCCGCCTGTGCTGGGGGCACCTGTCAAGGGCAAGCCGCTCATCCTTTACATAGCGACTACTGAATATTCACTGGGGGCAATGTTTGCCCAGAACAATGATGAGGGGAAGGAGCAAGCTCTTTACTATATTAGCTGAAGACTGGTGGGGGCAGAAGCCAAGTACACTCCTATCGAAAAGGCCTGCCTCGCCTTGGTCTTCACAGTCAATAAGCTGAGACACTATATGCTATCCCATAAAGTGAGTCTGATCTCCAGGGCTGACCCCGTCAAGCACATTCTCTCCCAGCCAGTCCCAAAGGTGCGCCTCGGCAAGTAGGCCGTGTTGTTGATGGAGTTTGACATCACTTATGTGCCACAGGAGGCCATCAAAGGGCAAGCCATCACGGACTTCTTCGCGGCACACCCCGTGCCGGAAGACTCCCTGCTGGCTACTGAACTATCGAAAGATGAAGTACTGGAAGCGAACCAAGTCCAACAGGCTGTCTGGCAGCTGTATTTTGATGGGGCCTCCAGAACAAAAATAGCCTCCTCTGGGCATACCAAGATACGGGCCGGAGCCGGCATCGTCCTTAAATCACCAGAGGGTGAAGTGGTCCATACTTCTTGTTGCATCAATAAACCCTGCACAAATAATGAAGCAAAGTATGAAGCCCTGATTATTGGGCTCCAGATTGCTTTGCAAATGGAGATTAAAATGCTGCAAGTATTTGGCGATTCGCTACTGGTCATCAAGCAAGTACAGGGACAGTTCGATGTCCGAAATCACGAGCTGCTCCCTTACCACACTAAGGCAAAGGGGCTCATGGAGCGGTTCTACCTCCTTGAGATGGGCCACGTTGCCAGAGGAGAGAATGCCCAAGTTGACACCCTGGCAAAGCTGGCAAGCTCGCTAGTAGTCCCGCCAGATGGGTCGCTCGACATCCGAGTGATCAACCAGCGCCAAGTGCCCAGCATGATAGAAGAAGGATTGGAAGAAGAAGAAGAATTAGAGGTCGCCACAGTAGAAGCTGTCAGTCTGCCCGACTGGAGGGACCCTCTTATGCGATGGTTCAAGTACCAATAACTGCCCAAGCAAAGGGAAGAGAAGATTAGACTGATCAGAACAAAGGACTCCTACGAGCTCTGAAATGGAATACTATTTCGAATTGTGACCGATGCCAAGCAAAAGCTACTCCTCCGATGCCTGTCCATTGAAGAGGCTTGGAGAGTGTGGAAAGCAGTAAGCTAGGATGCTGCCACGTGGCCAAGGCATTTGGGCAGGAATCATGTAGAGCACACACCCTAATCTCTGCTGCTACATATAAATAAGAAGATTCTTCGTCAAGAGAAAGATGATCGTGAAAAATAGATTTCAAGCATAGAGAAAGAAAAAGCCTGCACGATCCAGTAGCAAGAAGAGAGTGAGGAAATCTGAAAGAAGAATTTGAAGAGAGCTCGAAGAGAAGTTGCTATTGTGCTAATTGTGGATCTGGTATCTTTAGTGTCCTTCGGATCAGATGCGAGACACTCTGCTCTTGCGTGAATAGTTCAAGTTGGTTTTATTGATAGCTTTTCGTTGCTGAATTTTGTTCATTGTTCTTTTCTTTTCATCATCTTTCAAGCTGTTAGTTAGCAGAGCAAGCTGTGAAGCTCAGAGGGCAATGGAGGATTCCTTTGGTCGGCATAAGCTGTAAAGCCCAGCGGTCCGTAGGGTGTTTACCCGAAAGTTGTGGATCAGTGATAAGCTGTTAGGCAACAGTGAAGTCACACTCAATTGAGTGTGGGGTGGACGTAGGTCTGAAGGACCAAACCACCTAAAAATCTTCATGTCCATTGTGGTTTGATTATGTGTTTATTCACTGATAGATGCATAATAGGCACAATTTCATTGCATACTTCAGGTTGAGATAAGTCATTCATCAGTTCATGAAGTTCAGATTGATTTGGCCTTAGTGTAATTTTAAAATTGGGTAAAATTTTCACAGAGGGATTCATTCACCCCCCTTCTGAATCCATCACACCAGTTCCATCAGCCTTGTCCTGAGTCTGTCAGCAGTTGGTGTACTGCCTTGGTGCTTTGTAGTACGTGTGACAATGCTTTCTTGCCTATCTGTACTCCAGCACTCGTGTTTTGGAGTCTGTGTCTAGTGAGCCTCCACTAGTCGTAGCCTGATGGCATGTTACGGTGTGTTAGCCCACCTGGGAGTGGTGGCATGGCAGTTCCCGAGATACAGTTTTTAGGCTAGTTCTGTGGGCCCCGGTCCAACTGTAGTGTCCTACGGAGGGGAATACTAGCTAGAGACCTAGCTTAGGCGAGAACCAGTGTGTGCACACATGGTCAAGGACATTAGGACTTGCGCCGACGGGCGTGACCCTGACTAGTCACTCGTTACTATAGTTCCTATTCTGGTTCAGTGTGTACCTCGGTCTCCGTTGTTCCGGGCATCTGTAGAGAGGTACTTGAGGCACAGTGTAAGACGTCAGCGGATGCAGCTAGCTGTTCTTCTAGTGAGGAGGTGCTTCCATCACGTGATGCGTGACTCTCGTGTTTCTCGGAGTCTGTGTCCCCTTCTGAGTCGGCCTATCCTTGGTTCCGTCCAAGATCAGCTTCCCCTGCAGAGTTAGTCTGTGCTTGGCCTTGTCCGGGACCAGCTTGGTGTGGCATACACGATGCTCTAGTCGTGTATGTAGTTGTGTTTAGGGGAGCGTGCATGGTGATCCAGTCGTGCAAGCTTTAGAGTCTGTGTCTATGTCTGTCTAGATCTTTTCTAGGCTTGTTGTCGGGTCTCGTGGGCCTTTGGCTTAGGCCGCGTGCTTGTCGACAGATCGATAACTCCTGACCTTTCAAGTTTGGGGTTTGCCTTCTGTCGTTGCTTGGAGTAGCTTAGGGGCCGAGGTCCTCTCGGTAGCCGTGTTTTATCGATACGACTTCTTCCCTCTTTCCTTACCTGTTCCCTACTCCTGCTTCCTTTTCTTTTACAGCTTTGTAGTTTAGTTTTCCTGCTTTACTACTACTTGCTATTTTAGCGTGTTACTACGTTATTTTTAGTGGGGATCTGCGTGACCCCTACTGAGCCAGTGACACGAGACTCATCCCTACTTTTCAGGTGGGTGGCGTCTTCTACTTCCCTGGTTCCTGGTGTGACATGTCCGTAGCTGCCAGTGGTACCTGCGTCGGACTTTCCCTGACCTCAGTGTACGTCTTTCTTTTCTGTTGACTATACTACTTATCCTTCCTTTGGACTGGACTCTAGTATAATTATTAAATATTTAAACTATTAATTAAAAAGTAATTTTATTTCTGCTCCCTTAGCAAACCGACTAATGAAATTTAATTACTTACTGTTATATCTCTGTGGCTTCAATGTACTATACAACAATCCTTTTATCCCTTCGGAGCTTTATAGCTCTTGGGAGGCTTCGTGGGTTCCAAGTGGTATCAGGTCTACTCGGTAGTCTTATCGGGTATATCCGGTATCTGAGATCCGAGTCGTCATAGATGGTATCAGTGCATTGTTGTGTGAAGTATATAGGAATCTGAGATATACAGTCTCCAGAGTCCTTAAGTCGAATACAGTCTTCAGCTGGCTTAGGTTTTGCGATTCTATATCGCTTTGTTTTTACGCGCGTCGTCTTGTGCTCGCTGTCCTGGCATTGCGCGAGATGGTCCTGCTCTCGTCAAGATGTGACGAGGTGCTTCTTTTCCCTCGTAATGTTTGTCTCGATCATGTCGTACTTGGTAGTATTTGTCGAAAGGCTCAAATCTTCAGTACGTTGTTCGAGGTTCTTTGTGTAATTGGTTCAGGTTGCTGTTGACTTTTAGCGTTGGTCTGATGGCCGTACACAATCTTACGTTGTTGTGGTCGTCCCAGCTTAAGTCTTTTCAGCTCCTGATGTGTTTTGCTTCTGATGAAGTGCCCGATTAGATTTGTTGGGTTCTGTACCCCTCTTGTTGTCTTTGACAATGGTTTTGATGATTCTAATATATTGTGTGTTTTGTGTTTACTCTAAAGTGAAAATCTTATGCCCCTTTCTTTATGCTTTGATTTCTTTTTCTTCTTTCCCTCTGTGGCCGGTAGCTGCCCCCACAGCGGGTCATTTAGTGCACTCGGCACTCTTGATTGCTTTTCTGTATTTTGTATTAGGTTTAGGGATTCAAAGTGCTCCCGTGGGACATGTGCGTGGGTGTGGGCCGTACAGGCTCCCAACACCACTTCAGGCAACTGCCGGTATATAGATACCATGTTGACTGTTCTTTTGAGATCAGGGAGTTCATGGGGACGTAGAGGATCCACCTCATGTTGGCCCATTTGGATTTCTCCCTTCTTGATCAGACCTTCAATGACATCTTTAAATACATAACAATCTTCTATCGGGTGCCCCAGTACCTGGTGATATGGGCAGAAACGGGAGTCATCTTTTCTTCTGGCATCACCCGGTCTTTTCTGCTCCGGAAAAGTGATCTTGTTATATTTCGCGGCCTATTCAATCGGGACTGGGGTTCTCTCCTTGGGAAAGGAATAAGGCCTGCTCATCCTGGCTCGCAGGGAGGAGCCTTCTTATCGTTCAACCAGCTTTTTTTTGAGTGCCAACATGGGCTCCTTCGGCAGCAGGAAGTGAGGACCCGAGGGAATGACGAGCGACAAAAGGCGAGCCCTCCTCTCCTCCCAACTGAGCCATTCGTCGTCTAAAGTTGGAGCCTTGCCCTTGTCCAACTCCTCCCTCACGGGAGCAGATGCAGGGGGGCGATCATAGGCTCCTTGGTCGGCGGCGGCGGAGGAGGAGCTTCAGACGGCAGCGGAGGCAAGGTCCGACTACGGACCGATGCAGGAGCTCTACCCCTCTTCCTCGGGCGACGCTGGTTGTCCAACGCTGCCAGCTCATCCACGTTAAACGAGATGTGACCACCGCCAGGCATGGTGGACTCAGCTTCAGCGGCACTGGCAACCTCCTCTGAGGTGTCCCTCCGAGCACTTGACCCGCCACTAGACACGGGGGCTACAGACGAGCTCACCACCGGGAGTACTACAGGGACCGGATATTGAAGGCACCCCGGAGCAAAAGCGACTGAGACTTGAGGGATGGCGACGATCACCTGGCCGGCCCTTGGCTCGACGTGGTCCACAGGGTGAGGAGCACACTGCGGCAACCAAACTATCTTGTAGCACAGCTCTGACGACTCTGGCGCCCCTGCAAAGGAACCCGAGAGGATTAGTTTGGCTCACCACCAATGAACATGACAGAAAATAAGGTTAGTACCCTGCGGTAATGGGGGGCTCATCTCCAAAGTACCGTCGGAGTCAACTCGAAGTCGACATTAAAGAGATGAAAGTTGAGAAGGGCCTTTATTTTCTTGGTCTCCTCAGCTAAGGCTGAAGGCCGCCTATCTGACTAGACGAGACGGACGCCTGCGAACCTCTAGCCATCGGAGTGATCACGAGCACTCGACTTGGTGATATATACATAACGCTTCACCCAACCCTTGAGGTTGGATGTAGTGTCAAAGACTTGGACGATGTTTCAGTTAAGCTGAGCCCAAAAGTACGCAAAGCCAGTGTCAGCAGGGAAGCGCTGAAGGCTGTAAAACTACCGGAAGAGAAAGACGCTCAGCTCTAGCGATGCCTTCCGTCACACGAAGATAAAAACCACAAAGGATGTGGTAGGAATTGGGGTTAAGTTCCCCTGGATGGCGACCATAATGGTGGAGAACGGACCTGATGAAGGGGTGTACAGAAAGGCGGAAGCCCGCCTGAAAGGATGCCATGGGAACCATAATGCCACCCGGAGGCAGACTCAATAGATCATCATTGATGGTTGGGAAGACGATATCAAAGTCAGGGGGAATTTGGAAAGCTTCCCACAGCCCATGAACCACCCTGCACGCCACTAACGGCGGAGAGCATGGATGACTAGGGTCCGCGCCCGTATTACTCAGTGCGCTGCCTCGATCAGAATCCACTTCTTCACCAAAAGATGTGGGGTTTACTCGAAGAGTCCTCCTACGGGGCGGCATGGCTCTAGAAGGTAGAAGACACGGAGTAAGGAAGAAGGCCCTCACCAGACGATGAGGGAAGAATCCTACAGCGAGCACGGTGGACAACAAGAGACAGATGGGGTTCTAGGAAAGACCCTGCGGCAGTTCTTATAGCCTTCCAAGATAGAACAGACAATTTGGAGTCCTAGGGCAGGTGAAAAGACACATGTCGCTATCACGGTACGGCCATGAGGCTCAGACGCCCGTTCGACGCCTACGCTCCTAGACGACGAACCCCACACCATGATTATAGGAGTGACGCTTCTCACCGCCAGGGGCGCCTTGCGCACCAAGCAAGCGACTGGGACCACCGGTCCTAACGATACGAGGAAGCCACCCTTGGGATCATCCCTCCAAATGACCCTCTCATGTTCGACTCTCATGCTCCCTACAAAGTGCTTGACAACAGAGTAGGGGGGCTAGTGAGGATGATAAATTCGACTCAGCTCATAACAGACCCATCTGCAGCGATAGAGAAGCAGTGGATGCTGACACATGGGCCAACCTACATGCAACAGAACGAAGGTTAGCCATTTTGGAAAAAAAAAGCCGGAAGTCTATGAAGCTCTCGACCCGTACGGGAATAATCGGTGAGCCTGCTTCTAGCAAGAATTCCATCGTCCATCTAGAAACTTTGAAGAATCTACCTTGGATAAAGATTGATTTCGAGAGGAGGCCAAGAAATTAATCCTAATTTCTAAATCGGAGAGGTAGATGTCTTGCATCGGGCTTGTTGATGAGAGAGTTTCTTGGGGACTTACATCCTACGATAAAATTAAGGGCAACGGGGATCCATTCACCCCAGCCCCCTCTGGATCTCAACTGCATGGATATCTACTTGCACCACTATCCCGATAGTTATTGTATCAATGAGGTGCTGTTTAAACGCTACTGGACTATTGTGGTATCGTTATTTGCTCTTAGCTAATGCAATGAACTTCTTCTTCTGCTATAAATTTGTCTCTTATTTATGTAAACCTCAACCTGTCTCCGTTCTGTTCGGTGGTTCCCATTGTGGCATTGCCTCCTATATCTGATGAGAGTGATGAACTGGACCGAGTATAGAGTGGGGCGCTACAGAGAGTGATTTCAGAGCCCATAGGTTGAGAGTTTACATAAGTAAAACCATCAGCTAAGTTCATATCCCAAGATCTAGATTGCTCCATTGGTATGTGGCTTAAAAAATAGAAGGAAGATAGATAAATAATAATATTAAGGAATCTAACTTGACTTAACCAAATTATTTTCTTTGAAGTTATGGCATCCCGTGCTCGTCGTGCTACTACCCCTGCTCGCGATGCGGAGCCAAGGAGGGATGCAGGTGCAGCTCAGCAAGGTTTACCAGTTCCGCCACCACCGCCATTGGTCAAATACGGTATATTCATGCAAGGATTGGCGCAAGTGATACCGATACAGGCAAATGCACAGATGGCATTGCAGGCGCAAGTGCAAGCTCAGGCCTGGGTATGGTATAGATTGGGGTGGAATTGAGCGTCGGATGTTAGGGGTGGAGGCCTCATAACTGATTTGTGTGGTTGTTTAGGCCCGACCGCACTCGGAGGTAGTGTCGAGAATAGTTGAAGGGCCGTTTGTCATGGGATCCTTAATGCAGTATTCTCTCTATCTCCTGACAATGCCCCAGGGCCCGATGGATTTACATGTGCTTTCTATCAAAAAACTTGGCCGGTCATTGCTGGTCAGGTTATCAGTGCAGTTCAAGAAGCCTTCCATTCTCAGCAAGCTCTCCCAAGAAGTGTGACATCTACCTTGATTGCTCTCATCCCTAAACGGCCCAATGTAACTGAAATATCAGAGTTCAGGCCGATAAGCCTATGTAACTTCTTTTACAAGATCATTTCTGCTATTGTTAATAAAAGACTGGCCTCCATTCTTCCCAAGATTATTTGATGTGACACGACAATGGAGGGTGGACAGCAAATAAATAATGGATCCTCGGACCTATCACGCAAACACATACAACAAGCAAGTCCACGGTAGTGGCCGAATACACCGTCGCACACACACGATCCCGGGTGACTCGGTGATGCCGAGTAGAGGTGATAGGTCAGGTCCCTAGCTGGTAGAGTGCCAGCAGGGCTATGGTGGCCCTCCCAAGGGTACGAAGCCCACGATTCGGGGGCTGGCCGGGTGCCACTTGGGGCATTAGGTCCCTCTCACACACACCCACGGTGACCACTCGGGAGTGGAGTACTCCGGGGTCAGGCGCTCCCTCACTCTCTCAATGGAGCAACGTCGTGGATATTAAGTGAACAAGATTTAGCTATGGAGCAAGGTTTAGAGCTCACCTAGTTGGTTTGAAGAAACCAACTCCGCCCGAAGGTGTGGGCGAGCGGGGAAGTGTGGGTTCCCCGCACACTGCGTCGATGCCGCTTCCCCTATTAACAATACATGCATTACTCCCCGCATAGGGGGTTGGGCTAAGGGAAGAGAACTTAAGATTACACCAAAATACTACCTCCACACAGGGTGGGGTGTTAAGCCGACCAGGCGGGGTGGGGGAAGAAGATCACTAGATTGTCGAAGAAGTCACTCAATTGATTCTGACAGCTTCAGGAACAAACTGACCAGCAGTCGATGTTGTCGCCACCACGGGCCATAAAGAACTCGGATGACGCCGAAACTAGTGCTCAGACATCGCTGTCTGGTGCAGGAAGTTCCAAAATTTTTGGGGAACGGCCCGAAGTCATCGCTGGTCATGGCTGACTCTGGGGCAGGGTGGCTCTAATCTGACTGGGACTATTCTCAGGGTGCAGCAGCAAGAAGATGACGCCGTCACGAGCACTCACGGAGTCGAAATGGTGCGGGACCAAAGCAAACGCGTCCGTCTATGAGTCTGCTTCAATGTCCAACTAGGAAGGCCTCCAGGAGAGGTCGGAGCAAAGAGATAGAGGGTGAACAGTGGTAGGGTATCAGTGCTGGTTCTGTGTGGACTGACCTGCGTACCCTGGAGAGAAAATTTGAAACGGAGAGCTCCGGACTCCGAATGAGGCTCCGTCGATTGGGTTGGAAGGAGGACTGGTAGGACAACGCCCCGGCCAAGCGGCACACCGAGAGGGGTAGAGATGTGGTCATAGCAGCTTCTGCACTAGTGCTCTAGTCTTCCCACGGATGCCAGATGCGCGCTCCGACGAGAACGGACCTCCCGGACAGCCACGAACTCTGATGAAGGTGGGATCACCTCGCAGTCGAAGCTGACTTGAAGATCTTTCCAGCAGTATAAGGTGGACCCTCTGGAACTCGGGGCAGCAGTGGATTCTGGTGCTGTAATCGGTGGTTGCTCTGCAGGTCTTTAGCAGGGTGTAGCTAGCAGTTGGGGAAATGATGGATGAGGGGTTTTTTCTGTGGTGGAGGGCGATTGGGTCTGTAATGGAGGTGGATGGGGAATGGGATGAGGCTGTAGGAAGGGGAAATGGAGTGGAGGAGATGGGGGAAGATGGTCTGGGGGCAGGGGAGGGCACAGGTGGTGGAGAAGCTAGCTGCCAAGAGGGTGGGAGGGAGGATGGTGGTGGAATGGCCAATGGTGGAAGGAGAGGGAGAATGGGGCGGCCTTGGCTAAAGGGCAATAGGGTACATTTACAGCCCAATCGGGCCCCATTCGTACAAGAACCAGATTTACGATCAACCCAGTACGGATGTCGAACCAGAGCGGAGACAATTCTCATAACATGAGGAGTTAACGCAGGGGAGCAAAGGGTAGACGCAGAGGCACAGCCAGAAGCTAAGAAGCTTGCTGGATGCAGCTGCTGCGTAGACGCACCGGTTACAGAGCGTCGACGCAGTGGCCATCCAGAAGCTGAAGGCTTGCTGGATGAGTTGCTGCGTAGACGCAGCGTTACAGAGCGTCGACGCAGTGCCCATCCAGAAACTAAAGTATGGAAGCGTTGAGCAGCTGCGTCCACGCGTCTGCGCCATGCGTTGACGCAGTGGTCATCCAGAAGCTAGGAGCTCGCTGGATGAACTGCTGCGTTGACGCATCATGCACAGTGCGTTGACGCAGTGGATCAGCCAGAAGCGAAATAGACAAGCATAGATCAACTGCGTCCACGCATCTGCGTCCATGCGTTGACGCACTCATCAACAATCAACACATATTAAAGAGCAGAACCAAAGCTAGCCAAATTAACAAGCCAGAGCCAGAATTAAAGCTATAAGACCAATCATTCAACAAAATGTTTGAACAATGAAAAACACATTAAAACATCAACTTATCTTCTAATAAAAGCATCATCTCAAAACTCTCATGAACACATGAAATGAGCCATCTACAAGAAATTCAAGAACAAGTTATAGAGTGCTCATTTGACCATTGCATTTGCATTGACATTACACTGTGCATCACTCCACCAAATTGAACATTTCAACCCATACTCCAGTGAGCACATCTGTATATAAATAATGAAACACACACATGGTATTTAATCATCATCAAAATCTCTTAGCACAAGATTGTGCACGGGGTTCAGCATCGGGGTTAGCTCCTTGCCTTTTCACTGGGTGCCATGTGGCGTGGCTTAGAGTCGGGGTGCCCCCGGGTTGGCCCGGGCGGCCATGTGAAGTGCAGGCAAAGCTCGTAGCTGAGTGATCGGGATTGGTCCCGATTAGGTGCTTGTGTAGCCGCATGTCACGGTAAGCTAATCAGGGCCCTTGGCAGGACCCACAGAGTTGTGGAAAGGGCTAGGTAGCCCATTCCTTAAAGGCGTTCGAGGGAAATTCCTAAACCCTTATTCCTTGGCATTTTTCCAGGAAATTATCTGGGTACAACAAATGCCCCCCACGGGGCGTGCGTCGGAGGCGGAGACGAGGCCGTACGGCCTGTGAGCCCTCTGTTCCGAACCGTTGTAGTTGTATTTTGACACTTCATGTGCCTTTGCCTTCTGATGTTGTATATGTTGACTTTCTGGTGTGCTGACCATTTTTATGTGCCTTGTTTTGTAGCTATGGCACGATTTGGCAAAGATGAGCGGGTCCTGAGGCGTGTGGCTCGGGAGGAGGACCACTGGGTGCGATGGATTGAGCGACCGATGCCCCCTCTGGGTCCACCGGTGGTCACTGTGGCTAGTGCAGAGCAGCTGGATCTTGGTCGTATGATAGTGGCTGAGGGCCCAGTTGGTGAGAGGGCAGCTGGAGTTAGAGTTGTAGAGGTGGCCCGGATTCTAGAGGTAGGCGGCCTGTACACCTATGACCAGAGTGGAGGCTACCCCATGGAGTTTCCCCTGGACCACCACGTTTTTGAGTTCATCAGGAGCTACATCCCTCCTGGCATGGAGGAGGATGACTCGCAGGTCACCAGAGCCCGTCGTCGGCTTGAGCGGGCCATTATAATAGGTAGGGACAACCTACATGGAGTCGTGTTCTACAGCTATCCGAGCTTTTCTAAGGACTACTAGAGACAACGTTAGTTTTCTAGTGCTGAGTGCCTGGGGTTCTTTAGCAGAGCAGAGCAGTTCAGAGTCAGAGTTGGGCCAATAGGCCCTACTTCTTGGGACCTACATGGGCATCATCGTACTGAGACAGAGGGGACAGTTGGGCTAGTGTTGGAGCCCATCGACCTGCAGTATGCTGGGGAGGGTTATGATGACCACAACATTCTGGATGGAGTTATGCGGCAGACTGTTCTCAGCTGGTACGACCAATGGGCAGTGATCCCTTCACACCGGTACCATCAGGGGGCCACCAAGTGGTTGATAGGGATTGTGCACCATTATCTGGTGCTACTGGACAGAGCTGGGATCAGGTACGTAGTGACTGCTGCGTTGTACGCATACCCCTGCTACACTGGGCTGCTGCAGGCACTACTGGTGCATTTTAACCGTTGATGGAACACGGTGGCGACAGTAGAGGGAGAGACCTCACTTGACTTATGTTCTCTGTTCTGGATTTTTGGGTTGCTGATCAGCGACGAAGGGTATGAGGAGGTGGTATTGGATGATCTCCACAGCAGTCATACCGACGGATAGGGGCGATACTGGGTTCCACATAGTTACTGATATCTTCTGAAGACCTGGAGGGACCTGGCCCTAGTGGGGAGAGACTGGGCTGCATAGACTCCCAGGGTGCCACTGAATGTGTGGGTCCGCCACTTCTACAACGGCCCCTTCTGCTTCTATCAGGAGTTTGCCAGGGATCAGACTCCGTGGGAGGAGTACATCGAGGTGGAGCTACGCTTCTGGACATACCTCAAATATATATATGCACCGCAGGAGGGGTGGAATCCCCATGGATTACCAGACGTGACACATCTTGCCGCATACTTAGCGTACTGGTTAGCGACATTTGTGGTCCCGCAAGGGGAGGACGGTCTACTGAGGGCTGAGCTACTGTGGCCAACATGCCTGCTGGCAGAGGGGAGACAATTGGCCTTATCTCCCACTGCATTGGTCAATATGTATCAGGGGCTGGGAGTCCTGGCGGCACACCCGACGCCTAGAGAGAGGAGCATGCTTTTGCCGACCCACTACCTGAGCGCCTGGGTTGGACTGGTGTTTCCAGGGTTGGTGACTCGGGGGACCGTAGCGAACTCGGTGTCACCTTTACTTTTCAGCTTCACTGGGCAGCCTGACGGAGATACCGAGGCATAGCTGGAGGGGGCCAAGAGATCCCTTTGCTACCTGCCCGACCAGGGCGAGGAGGGACTGCCTTTTGATAGCGCCACGAGCGACTCCAGCCTCTTTCTGGCGGTCTTGAGTGGAGGGGCAACCAGCGCCCACCCACATCAGAGGGAGCCGAGGCTGGACTGCAGACAGAGTTGGTGATGAGCACCCGACCGATTGTGCTGACGCTACACCAGTCTGCGACGAGTTCTTTGGAGCTGTACTACCCATTGCAGTTTGCCTGAAACTTTGGCTACGACTAGGGGATCCCATCGAACCGGGAGTTTCCTTTGACAGGCCGCCAGTACAGAGGGAAGGACACCCACCTACTGGCGGAAACGTGGTGGGACTTCTACTACCGCCAGGAGTCGGAGTAATTTTTGACACCGGGGCAGGGACGCCGAGGGTGATTTGACATCCATTACGCTAGGTGGTGGTTCAAGCACAGTCATCTGTACTGGCAGAAGGCCTCCGTGATCAGGAAGGCGGAGGAGAGTCATTTGCTGAGGGAGGATTAGCCTCCCATTCTACTGGACGATGGGTACTTGAGGACCCACGTCACTCGGATTTGTCGGGAGGTTGAGAGACTTGTGGAGTAGTGGCCCCGGGGTAGCCGGGGCTCGTCGTCTGGAAGACGAGGTAACGGCAGGTTGATGAAGCCCCTGAGACAGGTACCAACAGCAGCGATGACAACTGGGGTGAAGGTGCCTCGACCGGGGGCACCAAGGAGCTGGTGGACCCAGTTCCTGGCCGATTGCAGCTTCTGAAGCAGAGGTTCGTTGGACTGGGTGTTCCCTAACGGGAGCTTTGCCAACACAGTAGTTGACGACTGGAGGTGGCATATCGGCCACGTGATCGGGTCGGCCGGGCCCGTGGAGTTTGTGTCCCAGATCGAGTGTGCCGACACTCTGAGGGACATTCAGGAGGCAGTTGCGAAGGCAGCCCGAGCACTGGCGCTGAGACCGGAGCAGCTAGTGCCCTTGTTGTTGACCCCCTTTGGGGCCTTAGGTAAGGCTTTCCTCTAGCATTCCCCCTTTACTTTGTTACTTTTTGGGTGTGTAATTGGGGCAGTATATAATGCTATGTTTGTTGATAGGTTCTGTGACAGAGGGCGACCACCCCTCCACGAAGGCATCCTCAGGGAGCGAGGATGGAGGGCAGTAGCCTAGGCGGAAACGCCCTCGTGTAAAGACTGCGGCCGCTGAAGATGGCGGGTCCTCTGGAGGACTCGAGGCTAGCGAGCAAGCTGAGGCAAGAAGGCCTTAAGTAAGTATCACTTCGGCCTCTTTGCTCTTGCTTGGTTTAGCCATGGTGGTTGGCAAATCTACTCTTGCTGGGTTTGTCTTTTGCAGCTCTGCTGGAAACTGGTGTGGAGGTAACCTTCTCACCCCCTTGAGAGGTGGACCCTCCGTCCGAGGAGGGGGTCGAGTGTGAGATCGACGTGGAGGGGTTCCTTCGTGTGATGGATGAGATCGCCCCCAATATTGAGACATTCCCCGACTTCAAGTCGTGGCAAGCTACAGAGAGAGCCTGTACAGGTGAGAGCTTCTAACACTGGGTGTATGCCGTGACTTTTTCTTGACTCTGGTTATTAACATAATCGTCTGGATTGTGTAGGGGTGGCAGAGACATCAGGGGTCGAGGCCCCTCCCGAAATTTTGGGCAGAGCATCCAGACAGGCCAGAGAGCCAGCACCCGCGGTGGCTCGCAATTGCCCAGGTAAGTGTCGAATTGCTGTAGAGGGGGTCTTTGCCCCGTCGTTGTTGCACTTTTTGGCAAGCTGTATTTACTAACTAAGCTTGTGCTATTTGTTTGGTAGGTGAGGAGGCGGCAACCACCTTGGAGATGATCCAGGATCTGGTGAACGCTAGCTCGTCAGTGGCCCTCCCGCCCTTTGAGGGTGAGTCTGGGTAGGTGACCCCTGTGCCCCCGCCCGTTGTTGGGGACACGCTAGGTGGACTACCACAACTGCTGGCGAGGCTACCTCTCCCGCCTTTGCCTACCATGGTATTAGGTTGCACCATGGGGCTGGTAGAGTCCTCTAGTGTAGGACCCTCAGGTATGTGACCGAATGCTTAGTCATTTATAGTAGGGCTTTTTGATTTACCCATTAATGCTAAGCTTTCACCGACATCGGTCACAGGTACATCTTCCCCTCTGGAGGATGGTGAGCTTCCCCGTGATGCGACCAGGGTAGCAGGCGATGAGCCCACTGTTGTAGCTTCCACTGGGGGTGACGAGGAGATCGTCGATATTGAGGGAGTTTTCAAAGAGGACACCCCTACTGGTGAGCTTCTTATCAAACATCCTCGGCTAGGGAGTTGTCTTCATATGAAACTGGATTTTATAATAGCCTGACTCGGCTTCTTTGTGTACAGGTGCCTCTGATTTACCCGCGCCAGGGGGTTCTTCAGAGACCTCATCTGGCTCTTCGAGCAGTGGCAGTGCGGTGATGGAGACTGATGAGAGTTCGAGCTCAGGATCTTCTTCCTATGAGGCCTCTTCTGCCAGGGACGCCGAGATGGAGGCAGCTTTGGAAGGTATATAGAGATCCTTCCCTCCTCCTTATCGGCTTTAGTTTAGAGTTTATAGCAGGGTGTTGACGTCATTGTGTTATGACCAGGACTAGAATCTGAGGGGGAGCGCATGCTGGCTCTGATGTGACACGACTAAGGCAAATGCAGTAAAGGGATGGAAGATCCTTGGACCGACTCCGCAAGCACAATGCGCAAGAGTGGAGAGACACGTAGATGCTGATCCAACGTCGCACACACGATCCCCGTGGTGACTCGGTGATGCCGAGTAGAGGTGGTGGGGCAAGACCCTTGCTGGCGACATGAAGTATGGACTTGGTGAAATAACACCTTGTCAAACAAGAAACTACACTAACCATTATATGGATAAATCTGCATGAGGTGCTACAATGTCCAGACATGGCTTTGAAGGAGGCAAGACCTGTTCAGGGTTAAACAAGGTATGCACGGGCTTTGCTCGGACAATGAAAATGAATGGATTCTAATGAAAACCTCCTCGAATGCAGGAACATAAAATATGCACATATGCAAGAACATATGCACGGATGCAAAACAGTAATGTACCAGTAATGCATGTACATTAAACACAATGACTAGCTCAATGTGATGCTCTCACTGTGTTGCAATCATCAAAATAAAATAGCACATGCTTATGCCTAAGGATCACAACATTTTTTGATGATGCCAATCACAAACATTGAAACATGTTTGAATGCAGATCTGCACAAAGTATGCTCAATCAGAAACATTGAGACATTGTATACAGTAAAGTCATTGACTATATAAGCAAAACATCATTGACTCATAGTGTTTGCTAACATCAAAACACAGGGACTCAACACTCCTCGCTCCTCCAAAGGTCAGAGGAACTGGTGAAGTACCCTCTGAAGGAGCTGTGCGTGCCGTGCGTACTGTGCGTGCCACTCAGGGCTCCGCTGCGCTCGAGCCTCTAGCACATCCGCTCGTATGCCTCCATAGCACCCTCCATCTTTGCCACCTGGAGTCTAGACCTATCCCACTCTGCCCGGATGCGCTTCGTCTCTACGGCACCAGCTCGGAGTCGCTCCAACTCCGCATAGAGGAGTGCCAGCTCCATCGCGTCTGTCGAACGGCTACGCCCTGCCTCCTCCCTCAGCCGAGCAACCTTGCCCAGCACTGCTGCTAGATCGATCATCTATATATACATAGACCATGGTCAGCTAATTGCATTTCATAATCATAATCAACTAGGAAAGGGCACTTGTTTGCTTACCTTCTCGGTGAGTGTGGCCTCGGCCTCCTCTGCTCGTGCCACCATCCTGGCAAACTCTGCATCTCGCTCGGCACGGTATGCGGATGGTTGAGAGGAAGAAGACGGTGTGTTAGCTCCCTAACGCTGGGGCCCCTCGGCCTGCTACATTTGGGAGTCCAGGTTAGTCAATCTCATAAGCATATGTACAATTAAGTCAAAGGTTCAGTAAAACTCACCAGGAGATCCAGCGCTTGTCGGAGCTCATCCCTCTCTTGGACTGAGGAGTGAAGAAGGCCGTGGAGCTCGGTGATCCGCCCCTGGGGGTCGAGCTACATATAGGAGGTCAGGTGTTAGTGCATCATAATCATAAACATATTAGAAGCATAAGGTTAGAGTCATACTGGTCGACGGGCACCATAGAAAACTTGGTCTCCATAGCACCAGGCGTAGGCCATCAGATAGGCCTGCTCACTCTCAACCCGGGGCCGTACCACTCGCCCAAGTGCTGTCTAGTCCTGGATCTGCTCTGCTGCTCGAGTAGTCCAATCGATCTCTCTCGCCAGGCCCTGTGCGTGCCGCCCGATGTGCTCCTCCAGCTTCTCATGAGCCGGGAACTCCACCTCTGCCTGGTGGATGTCGATGGTCCTCATGACTAGGCGGTAGTAGAGTGGCTCCACCGCATTCATGCAGTGGAGCCAGATGTCTCGACCTACGTAGGCTAAGACTGCCACCAACCATGGCTGGCCCTCGTGCCCCTCTCCCTGGTAGGGCGTCTATCGGACCTGTCAAATAGGCAAATTGCATCAGCATAACAAGCATATGGTTGCATTTGCACAAAGTTCAAGTTCAAGATGTTACCGAAGCATAGGGTAGGGTGTCAAGGTCGTCCTGGATCGCCTGGACCTAGCGACGCAGGGATCCCACCTCCTGAGGTGCTGTCCACCGCCTCACGATGGGCTGCTGATTGGGGTAAGTCTCCTCTCCTCTCCCCAACTCTGGGAGGTACACATAGGCCCACACCTGCATTACATTACAATAAGTGTCAGCATACAACATATAACCATATAGCAATTGCATAATCCTTTTAGGAATCGAGTCGTACCTGAAGTAGTGGAGAGAAGCCGCCGAGCATGGTGCGTCGGCTCGTCGAGCTTAGGGTGTCGAAGAGGAAGGAATGTACTGCCACTCCCCACGCGTACTCCCCGACGCAGTCCACCTCCTCCAACAGTGGTAACAGGCTGTAGCTGACCACGTCCGCCCGAGTGGTGAACAAGAGCTTCCCGAAGAGCAACATCAGGAACCTCCTCAATACCACATCCGCCTCTGGTCCTGGTGCGGCTGCTACCTATAATCGCGCTCGGTCCATGAGCTATCTCAGGTGCTGCTCTGACAGCTCTCCTATCGTGATCCCAGCTCCCCTCAGATCGAGACTCTCCTGTAGCCTCGCTCTCGGCAACGTCATCGACTGACGCTCCGGCCTCAGCAGCTCCAGGCCCAGCAGTCTCTGGGCTAGCTCCTGGTAGTCCGCCAGCTTCCTCTAACTGACCGCCGTCCCGTGCACGTGCAGGCCAGTGATGCGCACCGCGTCCTCGAGCGTTTGGACCATATGGCCCCACGGGAAGAGGAACGTGCGGCTTATTGGGTCCCACCGGTCATGTAAGGCTTAGAGGAGGGCGGTGTCAAGTCGAGTCACCTCTACGCCCAGGAACTCGCCGAACCCCATTGCCGCCAGCCACTCTCGCTGGAAGTCCAGTAGTGCAAGGTACACTGCACGGACCTAGAGCCACGAGATCCGGGTCCTGCGCTTTCCCTGCATGCATTTAAAAAATTTACATTAGTCATACATTTCATAATAAATCAGACTTTGTTTCATTAAGAAGCATGCACGGGGTTTGACATGCACTGGGTTTATGAAGACGTGCAAGGACCTTGTTTCAATAAGAGATATGCACGTGATTTAACATACACGAACTCTATGAAGACATGCAAGGACTTTGGGTAGTCATAAAGTGCACAGACATTAGTGTGCACGGACATGACTTAGACGTGCATGGGGTTTGTTTTGGTCCAGAGAAGAGAAAACTGCACGGACATTGAGATGCTCGGACTTAAGCTCAACACAAAGTGTACGGGCTTTATAGAAACGTGCACGGACTAGAGTGTGCACGGACTTTGTAATGTTTGGTCTTAAGCTAAAAGGCCATGTGCATGGACTTTGCAGAAATGTGCACGAACATAAGTGAACATGCGCGGACTTGGTTGATGAAGAAGTGCACAACGTGCACGGACTTCATGTGAGCACGAATGCACAATGTGCATGGGCTTTGTGAAGCAGAGTCAAAACGTGCACGGACTTAACAAGGGTGTGCACGGACTTAAAAAATGGTGTGCATGGACTTGGAAGATTAATGTCCACACACATGTTTAAGGCATCCACAGACTTGGAAGATTAACGTGCACAGACCTGATTAACACTTCCACAGACTTGGAAGATTGTACACGGACTTATCAAGAGTAACGTGCACGGACTTAACAAGAGTAACGTGCATGGACCTGTTTAAGGCATCCACGGACTTGGAGTGTAGGTCGTGCATCAAATGCACAGACCATGCATGGACTTTAAACATGCGAGACGGTGGAATGTGCACGGACTTCATGTGTGTGCACGGACCATGCACAATCTTGCTGAAGTGCAGCTCGGACTCTATATAGCTAAGGCAGATGTGCTCTGACCTTGCTACATGGTATGCTCTGACTTGGACTGAGCCTAAGACTTTATATGCACGGACTAGCTACAGTGCATGCCCTGACTTGGACTGAGCCTAAGACTTTATATGCACGGACTAGCTACAGTGGATGCACAGACCATGCACAAATTTAGCCTAGATGGCGTGCAGCATGCTCGAACTTGCATCGAGTATATGCACTGACTCTAAGTGTAGTCTAAGACATGCACGGACTTATCGTGCGATCCACAGACCCAAACCTGCACGGACATTGGACAATGTCCACGAGCTTTGAAGAGACTACGTGCACTGACTTAGTACGCACGGACTTAGTGTATGCATGGACACAATGAGTGCATAAGAGAACGAAAGTCCACAGACTTTGCAACAGAAGAATCAATGTGCACAGACTTCAGTTTGAAAAGGTCCACGGACTTCATATAAACATGCACATGCACGGACTCTATGATGCACGGACTTGGGTTTTAAAGAAAAACATGCATGGATTTTGATTAAGGGAATGTGCACTGACTTGGTTGAACAATGTGCATGGACTTAGATGTATGCATGGACTTACAGTCTGCATGGACTTATGCAACTAAAACAAGCATGACTAACAACTTGCACGGACTTGTGATCACACCAAAACATGCTAGGACTCTCAGTTGGGCAAGGTGCACTAACTTGAAAGTGCACGGGCTTTGTAAGCAAAGAACAAGAGTATGCATGGAGTTGGATTATGGAATGTGCACGGACTCAATTTCTCTAGTAAGTCCAACACATGCATGGAGTTAATACAGAGTGTATCTATATGCACAGACTTGGAAATATAAAGACCAAATGCATAGAAATGAAAAGCATACTGATGAACCATGCATTGAGTTTTAATGCAAATGACTCTAACGTTTAGCACATCAAATGAAAGTAATTAAATGACAGATCAATCAAGATGTTGTGAAATAGTGTATGACACCATCAAAACAGTAGGGATGCAACAAGCAAAAGTGAGAGGAGGCCGGTGCCAGCGAAAACCCGAATGGGCACTTGTACCGGTAATGTGGTTAAAAAAAATGAATGATGATACATCTTTCATCCAGAGGACCATTCTCAGGGTCAAATTTTTAAACATTTTCACAATAGAATATTCCCACATGTCCCATTGGAGAATAAACCATCAATAGACAAAGCCTGACTGGAATAGGCTTTCTGCCTATTTTGGTGTTGTATATAACCTTTCCTTGCTTCAGCATTTAACCCAATCCCGATGAATACACTAGCCCTGATCCTCGTTACCATTAGCAAGATCAGTGAATGAAACATTAACTTGGACATTTCATCCTTGTTGATGAATATAACCCTCCCTTGCTTTGGCATTTTAACCAATGCTGACAAATACCCTAGCACTGGTCTTTGTCATCATCGGTGAGACCAATGAACGTAACGTAGACTTGGACCTTTCGTCCTTGTTAATAAAGAAAAATCTATCATTTGCTTCAACATTTTACCCAATGTCGATGAATACACTAGCCCTGGTCTTTGTCATCATCGGTGAGATCAGTGAATGAAACATTAACTTGGCCCTTTCATCCTTGTTAATGAATACAACCTTTCTTTGCTTTGACATTTTAACCAGTGTCGATAAATACACTAGTGCCGGTCTTCATCATCATTGGCAAGATCAGTGAACGTAATGTCGACTCGAACCTTTCATCCTTGTTGATGATGGAAAATCTATCCTTTGCTTCGGTATTTTACCAAATGTTGACGAAAACACTAGCCCTAGTCTTTGTCATCATCGGCGAGATCAGTGAATGAAATATTAACTTGGACCTTTCATCCTTGTTGATGAATACAACCTTTTTTTGCTTTGGCATTTTAACCAATGTCAACGAATACACTAGCCCTGGTTTTCGTCATCATCGGTGAGCGATTGGCTGTCATTTGGGGCCGGTAGGAGTCCGGGAACCCCGGTGACTCGGTTTGGGTCGATTCGTCTGAATCGCCCGGATCTCACATTTTAATGCATTTCGGTGAGTGCATGTGGTGTTCTTGGAATCCTTGAAGGATTTCCTACCGTCTGGGTGTATTTTCCCCTGCGCTGTGGCGTGGAACAGGCCGATTTGGCTGTTTCACCGTTTTCGTCGTCGGATTGGCATAACTGTCCTACCAGAGACCGCTATGTGTGCATAACGGTCCCTCGATAGACCGCTATGGATCGTTCATCATTTTTATCTTCGGAGGTCTTGGAGCATAACGGACCAGAACGAGTCCGTTATGTAGAGCATAACGCCCCCCTCCAGGTGCGTTATGGTCGGGAGGTTTTCGAGGTCTGCCATGTCAAATCCCTCGATGACCGTGTCTGCCTCGAAGACTGTGTCAGTCGATTTGCATGACGGATTTCTCCCAATGCATTATGATTAAGATAACGCTCAGGTGCAGATCCGCCATTATTCATTGACCGATGCTTTGACTGGGTATGGCGGTTGATATAACGTGCCTCACCCCGTCCGTTTTGTGGCTATGACGGATAGGTTCTAGTCCGTTATATGCCCTTGATCTGTGATTAGTGTGTTTCTGTGTCTGTTGGGTATAACGCACCTACCCTGGTGCGTTATACTGGTATGACGTGCCTGTTATGGTCCGTTATACTTCGTGTTGTTAGTGTGTTGGTCTGTTGGGCATAACGCACATATCCTGGTGCGTTATGTTGATATAACGCCCTTATGCTGGTGCGTTATATCTTCTGTTTGTAGTTTTTGGTTTGGTTGGCATAACGCCCCTCCTGTGATGCGTTATGTGGGTATAACGCCCCTACGCTAGTGCGTTATACTTCTATTTGCCGTGACGACCGTTTGCTTGTGTTGAGTTGCATGTCTGTCTGTCTTAGGTCCTTGTTTAGGGCGGTGTTTGTTTATCGGTGGTTGTCTGGATCGGTCGATTTAGGTGACTGGCTGTGGTCTTTTCTTAGTCTACGACAGTACCCTAGCGACTTCTTCTAGAAGCTACCATTGTCCTTGTCTCTGGTTGCATAGCAGTTGTCTCTTGACTGTTGGGTTTCCCCTAGCAGTTGACTGATGGGTTGCTCTGCCCAGAGTGTCGTCATCATCTGGCGCTCTTGTTCTTGTTGGTTCTATTTGTTTGTGTTGCTGTGGCGGTGGATGTGTTAGTGTGTTGGTGTCGTGTCTGGTTCCTATCAACTCGGGGTCACCCTGTGGTTGACAGGAAGTCTTGTTGTGTCTCGGCGGCCTTGTCAATTCGAGACATTGGTTTTGGATGCCTCGAGGCACCGTTCTACCGCGATTTGCATGTCCAGGTGTGCTGAGGGTTCTTGGTATCCCCTCAGGCCTCCGTGTGTCATTTTCTCGGAGCGTCGCTTTCCCTGGCTTAGGATTAGACCGATTGGCTGCTTGTTCCGCTATGTGCAATGATCTTGACTCAGAGTCGTAGGACTCGGGGACCATTGTAGTTGTAGGTTTAGTTGTCTTGTCCTGAGTCTGTTGGCAGTCTCCTATGCTGCCTTTGGTGCTTTAAAGTACGTGTTACAGGGCACTCTTACCTGTATGTACTTCGGCACTTACATTTTGGAGTCCGTGTCTTATGAGCCTTCACTAGTCGTAGACTTACGGCACGCTTCGGTGTGACGACTTTTACTGTGGGGCACTTCCGGTTCACAGTTTTTAAGCTAGTTTTCGTCGGCTCCCGCGGTTACCGTTGCGTCCTACGGGTGGAGAAAACTAGCTAGAGGCCTAGCTTAGGCAAAAGCCAGTGTGTGCACACGTGATCAGGGGCTTTGGACTGACGCCGACGGGCGTTCCCCTATCTAGTCACTTGCATTTTGGTTACTGTTCTGGTTCTGACAGTGTCTTGGTCTCTGCCTGGCTGTAGGCATAGCAGACGAGACGCTAGTAGGCACAGCATAAGACGTCAGTGGAAGCAGCTGGCTGTTCTTCTAGTGTGGGGCACTCCAGTCACGTGACACATGACCCTTCGCGATCCCCTTCGCGGTTCTCTTCTCGTTTCTCATGCGTTGTGACCTTCTGGGTTAGCACTTTTGTGGCTGTACTCGGGGTCAGTGTCTGTCGCTTGCACGATGTTTCGGTTGTGTATGTGGCAGTGTGCATAACGTCCTAGTCATGTTGTTCATCATCTGTGTCGGTCGTCTGTCTAGCCTTTTCCTAGGTTTCTTTTGTCTATTTTGCAGGTTCCTTGCATCGACAGTTCGACAACTCCTGACTCTGTCAGGTCCGAGTCACTCTCCTGCCCTTGCTTGGAGTAGTTTGGGGTACCGAGGTTAGTTCGGTAGCCGTTGTCTGGTACATCTTCTTCCTCCCCCTCTTCTTTAGCTTGTTCCCTACTCCTGCTTCCTGCTCTGTTTCCTTTACAACTTTGTAGTTAGCTTTCCTACTTTACTACTACCTGTTGCTTACTTGCTATTGCCTGCTATTTGTAGCGTGTTGCTACGTGTTTTCCTCGATGGGGATCCGCGTGACCCCTACTGAGCCAGTTACACGAGGCTCACCCCTACTTTACAGGTGGTGGTCGTTCATTCGGCTTCCGTGTATACCTGGGGCGCGTGCTCGTAGCGTCTAGTTGTGGCCAGCTGGTACCCTCGTCGAGCTTCCCCCAACTTTCTGGTACATCTCTTCTTTTCTGTCGACTGTACTTGGCACTTGTTGTCTTTTCTTTGGACTTGACTCTGGGCTATAATTATTAAATTTAAAGAACTCCAGCTCCTGCGCCGCGCACAAGTAATCGATCATCGGCGCCAACCGCTTGTAGCTGGCCACCATAAACGGCTTCTACCTGGCAGAGCGGTCTAGAGTCAGGGTCGGGCCACTAGGCCCTGCTTCCTGAGACTTGCACTGTCACCATCGCGCAGAGACAGAGGGGACCACTGGGTTGGTGCTGGAGCCAGTTGGCTTGCAGTATGCTGGAGAGGTCTACGATGACCACAACATCCTAGATGGAGTTATGCGACAGGCCGTCATTAGCTGGTACGATCACTGGGCAGTGATCCCGTCACACTACTGCCACCAGGGTGCTACTGAGTGGCTAATGGGGATCGTTCACCACTGCCGGGTGTTGGTAGATCGAGCTGGGATCAGGTACGCGATGACCGTCGCTTTGTACGTGTACTAGTGCTACACCGAGCTATTACAAGGGCTGCTGGAGCATTTCAACTATCGGTGGAACACAGTGGCAACAGCTGAGGGAGAGACCACACTTGACTTGTGGTCCCTGTTCCAGATTTTTAGATTGTCGATCAGCAGTGAGGGGTACGAGGAGGTGGTGCTAGATGACCTCCACCGCAGTCATAGCGATGGAGTGGGAAGATACCGAGTGCCTTACAGTTATCGATACCTCATGATGACCTGGAGGGAATTAGCCCTGGCAGGGAGAGAGAGAGTTACACAGACTCCTCGAGTGCCACTGAATGTATGGGTCTGCCACTTCTACAACAGGCCATTTTGTTTCTACCAAGAGTTTGCCAGGGATCAGACTCCGTGGGAGGAGTACACCGAGGTGGAGCTATGCTTCCGGACATACTCTAGATATGTGTATGCACCATAGGAGGGGTGGAATCCCCATGGTCTGCCAGACGTGACACACCTTGCAGTGTACCTGGCGTATTGGCTGGCGACTTTCGTGGTTCCACACGGAGAGGATGGGCTACTTAGAGCTGAGTTGCTGTGGCCAGCCTATTTGTTGGCGGAGGGGCGACAGTTGGCCCTGGCTCCTGCTGCGCTGGCCAACATATACCATGGACTGGGGGTTCTGGCGGCACACTCAGCGCCGAATGAGAGGAGTATACTCCTGCCGACCCACTATCTCAGTGTGTGGGCCAGGCTGCTGTTTCCAGGACTGGTGACGCGGGGAACCGTGGAGAACCCGACGGCACCGCTTCTGTTTAGCTTCACTGGTCAGCCCGATGGGGATGCAGAGGCACAGCTGGAGGGGGCCAAGAGAGCCCTTTGCTACTTGCCCGCTCGGGGTGAGGAGGCGTTACCGTTTGATAGTGCCGCCAGAGAGTGCAGCCTTTCTCTGGGGACTTTAGGTGGAGGGGTGACCAGCGCCCACCCCGGTCAGGGGGCAACCGATGCAGGGCCACGGACCGAGTGGATACTGAGCACCCGGTCGGTAGTGTTGACATTGCACTGGTCAGTGACGAGTTTCTTGGAGCCGTACTACCCGTATCGATTTGCCAGGAACTTCGGGTACGAGCAGGGGATCCCGCCAAACAGGGAGTTCCCTCTAACGGGCAGACAGTACAGGGGCAGGGATACCCACCTACTTGCATCAGCCTCGTGGGACTTTTACTACCACCAGGAGCAAAAGTGATTCCCAATGTCGGGGTAGGGACGTCGGGGGTGATTTGACGTGCACAACGCCAGATGGTGGCTCGAGCACAGTCACCTCTACCGATAGAAGGCCTCCGTGATCAGGAAGGCAGAGGAGAGTCGCTTGCTGAGGGAGGATCTGCCTCCTATTGCATTGGATGGGGGGTACCTGAGGACCCGTGTTGCTCGGATCCACCGAGAGATCGAGCTAGTTGCAGAGCAGTGGCCCCAGAGTGGCCGGTGTTCATCTTCTGGTAGCCGAAGCAACGAAGGGGCACTGAAGCCCCTG